>JAVRXN010000014.1:22831595-22990150 GCA_033556935.1 Timema podura
AGGCTTAAATTAATAAGTAATTTATAAATTTGTTCTTAGATTTAACAACTCCATAAAGAGGTTTTTAATCAAGGGTAAATTGTCTCCTTGGCGGATTACAGGATGGCCACCTATCTTCTAAGCTATGCCAGTTAGGGATGTGGTATCGAAAGTATCGCTACTGTATTAGTATCGAAAGAAAAGTATCGAGAACAGTAAGTGTCAGTATCGAAATTTTAATCTGGAAAAAATGTTTTTTTATCTAGTATTAATAATTTCTTACCCGCTTCGGTGTCCACGTGGTATGAATCCCACTCTCCCACCACGCAAATGCGGGTGCATTTCGTCTCAATTAAGCCTTTACATCCCTAACCCATTGGTGTAATTAGTACATAGGCGTATAATCTGAACAGGCAGTGAGATGTTGTGTTTCAAAAAAATCTCAACTTTTGCTTCATCATTGTATTTTCATTTTTATCCAAACACTGATAATGGTTTTTAATAGTTTAAAACAAATTTTACAAGATGTTTTTTCGATATTTAATAACTTTTTTTAAGTATCGCGTCTTACTAACCGTTCGGGTTATACGCATAAGTACTAATTACGCTAATGGGTTAGAAATTGGGAAGGTTGACTTTAGAGGAAGTTAACTCGCATTTGAATGGAGGGATAGTGGAAAATAATTTAGGAAAAACAACCCTCAGTTCACCCGACCAAGATTTGAACCTTGATCTCCCCATCCTCAGCAGTCTAGCTCAACACGAAACTAGCGCGTTAGCTAACTACGCCAAGGCGGGTTCCAATTCCAACTTCTTAAAAAAATTTCATGATTTACTTTTTGGAGGTGCTATTTTTTAATTACATTCGTCGTTTATGTAATCTATCAAGATTAACAATTGACAAACGATAGAAGAATGGACGCCTCATCTGCACATAAACGTTTCTACTTCGTCTGCTTGGAGCATCTGGAGTAGAGTTTATTGTGATCCTACAAAATCTTCTTTTGTTTAGTTTGTGATGACTTTGCTCATTGATAAAGGAAGGGGGTATTAGTAGACTAGTAGTCTCCACTAGTTTGTCAACCATTCAGGCTGCTGGATTGATAAAAAAAAGATGAAAAAACAGCTATGTGTTATGATAAGCTAAAAGAGATTGCGGGCGGTATGCAAGAACATTAGTAGATGCTAAGTGGACCGATAGTGTGGTCTCGAGCACACTATTGCTCCATCTTTTAACCTATTATGACGCAAGCAAACCCACGCTAGTGTCAACAAAGCATCCACTTAGTCAAGTTCTTGCATACGGCCCTGAATGCTGCAGTTGCTTCTTGCTTGTCATTCAGAAAATGAGGGTGGATAGAGAAATAGCCTAATGTAATTTGTTTTTCCTCTTCAGACCACCCTAATAAGCATTTAAACTCAGTATGGGCCATGAGTGAAGATAGCAAAAAAAAAAAAATTCTTTCGATACCAATTCGATACCGGAGTTTGAGTACTAATATCAGTAAAAGTATCGGGAAAAAATTTCTCGAGTAAAAAAATACTAGTATCGAAAGGAAAATACCGATCTTAGTAAAGTAGCTATACTTTTTCCACATTCCTAATGCCAGTGGCTCACTCAAAAATGCGGGGGAGACGGGGTATTTACGCCTTCCAAGGCTGTGCCAAATATAGAGGTTACTTTATAAGACTATGATTTTAATTTGATATTTAAAAAATATACCGCTAAACACATTAAAAATGCCCCTAAAACTACAAATTGGGCAAAAGTACAAAAATAATACCTTCGATATATTTTTTGAAAGTCTACTTACATTTAGCTTACTTAAGCTACCATTTTTTTTAAAAACTAAAATATCTAGAGGCATTTAACATTATTACATTTCCATAGCCTCCGGCGGTTAAAAGACTGTGATCCCCCCCCCCTAGCAAACTTCCCCTCCCCCCTACAAATTGCATTTTGGCTACAGTCTTCATTGAATTCCTCACCCCCAAAGTAAATGTCTGGGCGCGCCACTAAGTTACGCCATAGTGGAAACACACAAGGTAAGCTTGCTACCTTTCAGGGCAAAACGTACGTATTGCACATTAATTATTATTATTAACTCTATGGCGTCAGCATGCGATCGTTCCATACCGACCGAATGGAAGCCGTTATTTGACGAAGATAGTGCCAACTTCTGTGGATAGATGGGGCCATGTAAAACCACTTCGGAAGAAAGGGAAGGTAAAAAAAAGTGTGAGAAAAAAAAGCGTTAAGTGGTTTATGGATGATGCCATATATACATACAACCATCAAATATTATATTTTAAGGGATGGTGTAGAGGGGACGACAAAATTTGTTGACAAACGACAAATACAAACAAATAATGAGAGCAATATTAAAGATGATAATTCTTTGATACAAATTGTAGATCATTGAATCCCAGGGGAGGTGGATGTGTTCGTTTAAACTTTGATCACTATGTTGAAGTATTAACATAATCTGGACTACGAGAGACTCGACGTTAGGGCCCGTTCCCAATATGTCGGCGGTGCTATGGACTGTACTATTTATATGGAAATGTTCACATATATTCCGACCCGATAAAAATTGTCGGTACCGACACTTTTACCGGACAGTTTGTCACTGCAGAGACCCGATAAGAGTGTAGTGTCGGAAGTTAGTCGCTTGTAGGATTGTAATGCGCAGTTCATACTTGTGACGACCTGTAGTGTCGACCACCCTCAGTAGTAGAGGCACACAAGCAGATAGGACCTTGCTTACCAACTATTTGTTAATTTGTTTACAGTTGTTAACTTGTTATCATGGAGGTTGAAATAGATCCCAAAATTGTAATCCTACTTGTTTGAAATGTTCCTAGAGAAAATCTTTCAGCAAGGATTTTGTGCACCCAATATTTTCTTTTTTTTAGGACTCAACCAGCCGGTAAACGGCAAAAGTGTCGGTCCGATATAGTGGAAATGGGCCCTTTTAGTGATACACACAACTCCAAAGCGCCTCATTTGATCCGTGAGTGTGACAAAGACAACTGAAATGGCGGTTATTGTTTTATTGTAACCCAATTGAGAGTGTTTCTGGTGTTAACGTACTTAGGATGAAATTTATCTTGAGAACCATTGATTAAATTTGTGACATTAAAATAGCTGGAATATTTTTCCAGAAAAAAAAAGTGACAATTTTTAAAAACGGAAAATTTTTCGTCTCACATCTTTAAGTAAGGGAGCGGCCAGACTGAGCGAGCGACTAAAATATAAAATAGAACACATTGGTTTTAATGAGAGGTAGCCAGACTGGAGCGAGCGCGCTTGAAAGATAGAACTGGTTCTATTTTTCAAGCGCGCGCGCTCGACCTGGTACAGTCTAGTTTACAGGCGCTAGGCAATATTATTGTATGTTGGTTCATTGAGTGCTAGGAAAACTTCTCATTTTGACATTTTTATTACTATAGATAGTTTTAGCACACTTGCTACTAACGGCCTAATTTAATTGGTAAGATCATAAACCATACCTATATGTATATATACATATATATATGTAAAACTGATATGTTAAAATACTTCAATTATATCAAAGTAGGTTTTTACAAATAAGAATCACCATTAGCGTGGGGAGAGGATGAGAAAACCACAACAATAAATCACTTGTTAAAACCCCCCTCAGTTCACTCAGCCAAGATTCGGAGCCTCCTCGTCAACAACTATAGAGAGCTAGCTGCTAATCACGCGCTCGCTCGCACGCTTGTCAGTCTGGCCACCCAGTCGTTTGCACGCTCGCTCGCTCGTCAGTCTGGCCGAACCCTAAGACGCGGTGCATTTACAAATATACTGTATATAACCTGGAAACGTGTCACATCCCCAAGATATTTGTCAGCCCTCGTAGCTTTTATTGATAACATTATTTTCTATGTTTAGAACTAGTTTAAACAAAAGATCAAAAGACTCAAAATGCGGGTTCTGTCAGGGTCAAGATCACTTAAGGTGTGAGTGTAGGGGACGTGAGTTAAGGGCAGTATTTTCGCAGTTTTTTAATCAAAACTTTTTTGGTCAAAATATATAAAAGGGTTATCCGCTAGAAATATAGGGTTTAGCTAAATATATAGCTTAAAAATAAGATGAATCTATAGTTATATCTTACCAATGTAAATGCAGGTTGGCTACAAAACATATTTTACAAAATTCTCTGACTTTTACAGGTTTTCCAGGCAGCAATTTTCAATTTTCCCTGACTACTTTTTCCAGTTTTAATGGTGGATGATGACTTGTTTTATTTATTATTGATCAAATATTAAAAAAAGTTTGTATCTACTAAACATAAACAGTTTTATCAGTTATTTTAAAAATTAAAATGTTATTTTATTTAGGTTATTATTAACATTTGTTTTAGTGTTTAGTTGCGAAATTAATGGAATATTTTAGACATATGTTTTAATTCCCTGACTTTTCCTTATTTTTAGTTAAATTCCCTGACATTTCCCTGTTTTCCCTGTCATCCGAAAATTCCCTGAATTTTCCAGGTTTTCCCTGTTTTTCCAGGTTTTCCCTGTTTTCCCTGTCTGTAGACACCATGAAATGGTATGCTTATAATCAAGCGCTACATCAACTTTCTAGATTCACTTTCCAGTACTACGACTTATCTCCCATTAATTTAATGAAAGCGACAAGCGATAGGTGCAATATATATTACAATAATTTACTATTTGATCCATTTTTAAATGGATATTCGTCAAAGGTGTTCTAGAATTTAATGACAAATTTTTCTCTTCATTAAAAAAGTTTGTCATCTAATGCCGCTATGCTCATGACAGATATTCAACAACTGTTGATATCAGCATGTGAAAAAAATTAAACTCTATGAAATATTTTATTTATTTTCGCCCAAAAAAAAATGTGATGTTATAAAAATTGCAAAAAAAAAAAAGTCCCATGCGTTACCTACACTTCCACCTTAAGCGTACTTTTTAAGTGTTAAATTTACCCCCTTCAAAAATGTGTTAATCCTATATAGGAACGTAAAAGTGAGGATTTATCGTTTAGAATACTAATAAACACAAGTTAATTAAATTATATGTGTGAGATCCGTTGAACCAATAGACATGAAATGTGCATATTTTTGCTTCTTTGTTTCTTTTTTTCGACTGATTTAAAATAGAATGCATTCAGCAATAATTGAATGAGATACCTTACAATAGAAAGACAGTGTTCTTGAGAAGAGTAGGATCTGAGACTTTTTTTTTTTTGTTCGTTGTGAATGAGTGTATTCAAGCATTTATAATTTGATGACGTCTACATTTTAATTATATTTCCTTCTTATAAATGAGCATTCATCATTCATAAGAAATGAATAGGTTCATCATAATACTTAATATGCGCGAGCACAGTGAATTTATTAACTGAGAACCTTCTTTTTAAGTCGTAAGTTGTAAATTTCGCTCGATAGCAAAGTAATTAAAAAAAAGTTTAATTACAGAATAAAGTCTACTATAAGGTCATATTTATAGTTTATACTTTTAAGATATCGTGTTATTCTTTAGGGTAAGTATGATGAGGGTAGTTTGAATAAATTCACCCGAATTATAGTGTGGAGAGAGGATGAGAAAACAACAGTGACACGTTAAATTTGTGAGCCCCTCAACATCCAGTTCGTACGACAGGACTAGATTTCGTCACAGGAAATCCTTTGTTTGGCGAGCCTAGTGTAATATTAAGGGCTACACGATCGATTCCAGGTTGGGTGATACTTTAAAATATATTTCTGTTCCAGTCAAAAGCCACTACATCCACAAAAAAGTTTATTTCGAGATAAATGATAAGAAACTTCCAGAAAGGAAATAACCATAAATAGAAGAAAACTTTAAAGTTGTTTGTCACTTCTTTTTAAATAAATTTACGATGTACAAATTTTGGTTATTTTTTAAATAAACATGTGTAATTTCTAAACATGTATTATGGCCTTGGTGTGTCACAAAATTAACAATGCTATGTTACATTAAAAGCTCTTAATTGAGTGATTACCAGCCTGGGGGTCGCAACATGTTCAGGGTAGAGTTGTATTGCTTGTTGAAGTTAGTGCTTTATGTCTACTATCTAAAATGATTATAATCATTATAGAAAAGGTGTAAAATCCAAATAGAAATGTAAGCGGTTATAATGTTAAAACAAACTAACAATTACTGTTTAGTTTCCTTTTGATTACTAAACTGAGAGTTACTTGCTGACTTAGTTTGATTAACAGTCTCGTGTTTAAGTTCCATTCAGTACACCCGACAGAGATTCGAACATAGATCTTCTCCGTCATCAGCAGTCTAGTCTACTGCAAAAGTAGAGAGTTAGATCATGCGGCCACCGAAGCGGGTCTGTTGTTAATATTTTAGTATTTTAAAAGCATTACTTTTCAATTTAATAGCATTTGTTTTATGTTTCAAATAAATATAAAAACTAGTTTGTATTATTCATGTTGACTGTAGGCGACATTGAAAACATGTATAAAAATCTATAAATTTAAATTTACTAAAAAATAAAGCAAAGTTTAATCCATAAAATATGGTATTTTCAAATGGGTTTTATAACATTTAAATATAATAATTTTTAAATTAAAAAAAACTTCATTTCATCAGCCCGAAAGATAGCTATACCAACTGAGCAGCCATCACATATTAACGAATAGTACCAGCATTTTAGGATAGAGGGTGACATGTGATCAGCACAACGAACCATTCAGCCGTTAATCTCAGTTTTTTTAGACCAGTGCCGTTACTTATTCATTTAAGTTGCTCCTAATTTGTCCTGGAGAGCCCGAGTTTGATCCTATTCCAGAATCACTGCTTCATGGAAAATCTGGAAAACCCAGAGATCAAACCCGGGAGCTCTGAACTTTTAAATAATATATAATACAGATCTCAATTTTTGCTGTTAAGTGAATCGTGCCAAAATTAAAACCTTTAATGGGATTTCTGGTTCAAGCGCAATCGTGTATCCAATATATGTTAATTTACTGTGAGATAGGCTCCTAAAAAAAGGTAAATTCATGTTATTTCCGGGATATAAAGATTAAATATTAATGCTACGTCATAGACCATCACTTATTTTTACACCCAATAAAATTTAATATGTAAATTTGACCTTTTCGTTGGAAAACTTTGACCCCAGAAATATAAGCTATTTTCGAAATTATGACTTCATGAAGAGACACACACTATGTACGTTAAGGTTAAATCCCCTTAATGGTGAAAACATGGAGTAGGGCGTCAATATAGTCTTGTCTGTCTGGTTCACCTGTGACGAGTCCGGGTGTATTGAGGGTTTTTCTCCTTCGATGGTTCACAATTTTTACTATATGCAAACGGAGGTACATTTTGTCTAAATTACACCTTTCCTATCTCTAGACTACTACGTTAATGTAAATACGCCTGGACGGATATTAAGATGTGGTACACGTAAAAAAAAAGTGTAAATTAAGGGCCATTTACAAGCATTCGTCTGAAAATTTAAGAATCTTTAGAGGGTATTTGCAAATCACGTCACAGAGAAGGTTATTTCCTTGTCTGTGGCCCAGGTCCATAAGATTCAAAAGCTAGGCGTGCCACCCACCACACAACTAAACCTACCTTTGACATAAACACATTCATACAATTGAAAAGCAATGGAAGTTCATTAAACAACGTTATGTCACATAAGGTAGAAAATGAAGTTCTCAGAAGAGTGTGTGTGTTTATTTTATTATTATTATTTTTACTATTTCCGCCTTCCTTATTCTCTTTGTGACAGGTTAATTCAGTAGTGTGTCCTTCAACAATCCTTACTCACGAATGTCTGTATTGTGTGTGTGTGTGTGTGTGTGTTTGTGTGTGTGTTGTGTGTGTTTGTGTGTGTGTGTGTGTGTGTGGTGTGGTGGTGTGTGTGTGGGCGTGTGTGTGTATGTGTGTGCGCGCGGAGGTATTACAAGGTTGGCTCTTCTCACAAGGAAGTTACCCTCTTTTAAAAGCCTACTTTGCCCCACCCTCTCTTTCACCCCTTACACACTTGTCTTTGTTTTGTTTGTTACTTACAGAAGCGCGCACACACACACAAACAAAATAATAAAAAAAAAAAAAAGAGGGAGAAAAGTTGTAATGAAATTTTTATGTCACGTTTTTGGAGTTGTATGCTTCAGGTTTCAGCAGCAAGGCAAAGTTATCTCTTCTTAATTTTTTTTTATTTTTTTGTTTACTTTTTCTCTTCTTTTTTTTTTTCGTGTTAAGAATTTTTGGTCTTTTAGCTGGTACTTAAGGGAGAAAAATGTTTCTTAAGTAAAGAAGTGTTCATGAAAGAAACGAGAAAGTCTGTCTTGATGAGATGGGGGTTAGGAGTGGAATAAGGGATGGCCGGGGGCAATGGGGGTTGAGGGGTTACAAAAAGTAAAAGAGTGTTTAATGTTTACAAGTTAAGATATTCGCAAAGGGGGGGGGGGGGGATAATGTATCGATGTTCTTTGTAGGATTAACTTTTCGATTAAATTAGAACTTTCATCACAATTTAATGTGAAAATTTAATGAGGCACAGAATTTTCAAACAAAAGAAGGATCAGAGAAGAGGGATTTGATGAAATACAAGGACGAATACTGGATCAAATGAAAGAGGAGGACATTACTTTGAGCTGTCACTGGACAAAGAGAGGAACCAAAGTTCAAACGTTATCCTACTGCGTTTAAGAAATAAGAAAACAGTTCACAATTCACGCGGCTGTCGTTGGTCAAAGAATAACACAGTTCACATTTTACACTGCGTTAACTCGACTGAAAATAATACAATTCACACCTTACATTGCTGTCATTCGCCAGAGAAGAACTCAGTTCACACTTTAAATGTCTGCAGGGACTAAAAAACACAGTTCACACTTTAAATGTCTGCATGGACAAAAAAACACAGTTCCCACTTTAAATGTCTGCATGGACTAAAAAACACAGTTCACACTTTAAATGTCTGCATGGACAAAAAAACACAGTTCACACTTTAAATGTCTGCATGGACAAAAAAACACAGTTCCCACTTTAAATGTCTGCATGGACTAAAAAACACAGTTCACACTTTAAATGTCTGCATGGACTAAAAAACACAGTTCACACTTTAAATGTCTGCAAGGACAAAAAAACACAGTTCACACTTTAAATGTCTGCATGAACAAAAACAACACAGTTCACACTTTAAATGCCTGAATGGACAAAAAAATACAGTTCACACTTTAAACTGTTGCATTGGATAAAGAATAACACAGTTCACACCTTACACTTCTATCACTCAACAGAGTATTGGTAGTTTAAAGTGTTTTTTTTTTTATAATGGGCCATATTTAAAATAAAAAATTAGTTATATATGTTAACGGCAATGTGTGTTATCCAGACATTCTAAATAATGCCAGATTGGTTTTGGCAAAGTATGAAATAAATTAGTTTTGCTGTTATATTTCATACATTTCGTAGGAAATGTATAAAATAACCGGTCATTATATACTACCGAGAACAATAGCTAACCTAACAAAGTCTTACCTAACTACCCTCTTCTAAAACAGCCTAACCTGACCAATTTAAATCCTAGGAATTAGATGAACCTGCAAGAAAATGCCGCAAGACCTACATAGAACTGGATAAAAGAATTGGTAACATATTCCGGGACTTTAAAAATACAAAGGATTTGAAAATAAGTATGAAATACAACAGAAAAACTTGTTTATTTCATACTTTGCCAAAACCACTCTGGCATTATATAAAATTCCTAGGCATTTTATAGAATGCCTGGATTTCACGTATTGCCGGAAACATATACACTAAACTAAGTATACTATAATTTAGTTAAAATATTTAATTTGCAAAACCCGCAACATGGTATAAATGTAAAGCTCTTTTAGTCTGGTTTTATTGTGATGAAGACGTCGGGGTTTGAATGACAGCTGGTTGTAATCGGTTTCCCTTCTCCCTACTCGCAAATTTGAGTATATTTTCTTTAAATTATGCCTAACCTCATCCCTAGACCTCTAGCATACTTTGTTTTCTTAGCGCCGCTTTTTACTAACCGTTCGGGTTATAAGCCTAATTAATAATTAAGCTCATGGGTTAGGGATTAGGAAGGCTGAATTTAGAATAAGTGTACACGCATTTGTGTGGATAGAGTGGGAAACGATTTAAGAAAAAAAACTCTCAGTAAATCCAACCGGGATCGAACTACGATATCCCTATCACCAACAGTCTAGTTTAGTGAGAGTGAGACACCTTAGGCCATGCGGCCACAGAAGTGGGTTCTAGCATGGTACAATATGTAGAATATGTTTACAACCCAAACGTGTACTAGATTAGGGGGGATTTTTTTTGCAAATTTGTTGAAAATATAGGAAAGCATAAAAGAGAGTAGATTCCCCCCCCCCCCCCCCCCGCCTTGTTACCTATAAAACTTGTATTAGATTATGTTTAGACATTTTTTTAAAGTTCCTTTTATAAATACATTCTTATTAAAAACGGATGAATTAAACCAAGTGAAACAAATTCAAACTAAACATCAAGTCCGCAGATGTAATAACTATTTTATTAAACCTATTCTCAAGTCACTCCAACACAATAACTATTCAAATTCTGACAGCCAACAACATAACTTTTTAATCCTTTATATCAAGTTTTTTTA
Source organism: Timema podura (assembly GCA_033556935.1). Classification (NCBI taxonomy): domain Eukaryota; kingdom Metazoa; phylum Arthropoda; class Insecta; order Phasmatodea; family Timematidae; genus Timema; species Timema podura. Next base: position 22,842,226 of record JAVRXN010000014.1, read on the forward strand.
TTAATTTAGGCTTAAAAAGATGTTCGTTACTTTTTATTTTTCGCACCACATCTTTATATTTGTGTGGGTTACCCGCATCTATAGTTACATTCGTCACGTAGGGATGAGTAAATTATATTTTGGATATAATGTACTTGCATTTGCGTGAAGGTAGAGTAGGAAACTCTTTTATAAACCGGAGAGGATACGAACCCATACACCCCTGCTACCGGAAAACCAGACAAGACGAGATTGACGCTTTGTCCACGCAACCCAACAGTGCGGAGTAGCTCGATTATCGTTTAAATTTATGTTGGCAATCACCAAAGCGGGTGACTATGATTTGATCCACTTAGATGGTCGAATGGTCTAAGGCGTCAATCTCGCAAAATATTGTACTGCCGATGAAGGAGAGATCCAGGTTCAAATCTCAGCCAGATGCACCGAGTGTGTTTTTTTATATATTTTTTACTCTCTAGACACAAATGCGGCTACACTTCCTCTGAATTCAACCTTACTCGGATCCCTAACTCATTAGTTTATTTAAGGGTGACCTGGTGGTCTAGGGGTAAGGTGTCAGACTTCGGTGCTGAGGGTCCGGGGTTCAATCCTCTGTCCGGGCACAAATTTATCTGATTGACAATCCCTTCCTTCACCTCTGACAATATGTGTATTAATCACAACTTGTGAATGTGAGGAATTCCAGGCCTCCACCATGGTTCGGATTCCACGTTAAACTGTAGGTCCTCCATTTCATCTCACAATCACCCTACCATTACACATTAGCGTAAGTGCGTATAACCCGAACGGGTAGTAAGACGCGGTGCTAATAATAATTAGTTTATTTAGTTATTTTACCCACCACGTATTATTCAGGTTATACCACTATAATGGGGTAGAGATGAGGAAGGAAATATTTTAGAGGTAATCTACCCTTATTTGCTTGGAAGGAGAGTGGGAAACCACTAAGAAAAACCACTCTCTAATAGTATTCGAATCCCAATATCCCCGTCACCAGCAGGCCAGTTTAACAAGAGAGTGACGCTTTTCAGATCATTTGGACACTGAAGTGCGTTTTAATTAGCCTGTATTCTAATAACTCTAAGGCTTATTATTATTATTATTATTATTATTATTATTATTATTATTATTATTATTATTATTATTATTATTATTATTATTATTAGCACCGCTTTTTACTACCCTTTCGGGTTATACGCACGTACGCTAATGTGGTAATGGTAGGGTGATTGTGAGATGAGATGGAGGACCTACAGTTTAACGCTGAATCCGAACCACGGTGGAGGCCTGGCATTCCACACATTCATAAGTTGTGATTAATACACGTCTTGTCTGAGGTGAAGGAAGGGTTTGCCAATCAGATAAATCTGTGCCGGGACCGAGGATTGAACCCCGGACCCTCAGCACAGAAGTCTGACACCTTACCCCTAGACCACCAGGTCACCTAAGGCGTATTGAAACGTGGGGACAAAAATATAACTATGATTCAGAAGGCTAGGGTTCTGTCCCTGTCTGGGGTCACAAGGGATGTTTCATTTTTCCACTGTGAATCCTCCAAATCATTTATTCATGAGACACCCTTTAAATCCTCTCTTATGATCCCGCTCCCAAAGGTTAGAGAGTTTAAAACTATAAAATACTAATAAAAAAAATTATCTAGAAGACTCGTCTGAAAAAAAAAAAGATATATACCAAAACCCAATGGAGGTCTACTTAACTAGAGGCATGTTAAATTTGTCGGCGATTTATTTCCTCGTCGGCGAGAATAGACTAGAGGAAACTCAACGATTTTCAATAATGTAGTTGGAAACATTTGTACGTTTTTGTTGAACGAGTTTGTAACAAAAGGGAGCCATAACTTTTAGATAAAACAGGCGACGTGTTCAAACAAAAGTTGAGATTTTTTAAACTACGGACTAAATTGTTCCAACCCACATTTGTTGGCAAGTGGTACAAATATTCAGAGAGTTTTTAATCTGCTTTTACGGGGGGGGGAGAGGGGAGTTTGTGGTTCGAAACCCAGCCGGGTGTAATGAGAGTGCGTTTTTCCTGTACGGTTTACCCCTTTCCCTCAACGAAAATGTGGGCACATTTCTTATAACCTTTATAACCTTGTGCTTACCCCATTACGTAATTATTATTATTATTATTATTATGCACCGCGTTTTACTAACCGTTCGGGTTATACGCACTTATGCTAATGTGTAATGGTAGGGTGATTGTAAGATGAAATTGAGAACTTACAGTTTAACGTGGAATCCGAACTACGGTAGAGGCCTGGCATTCCTCACATTCACAAGTTGTGATTAATACACGTCTTGTCAGAGGTGAAGGAAGGGTTCGGCAATCAGATAAATCTGTGCCGGGACCGAGGATTGAACCCCGGACCCTCAGCACAGAAGTCTGACACCTTACCCCTAGACCACCAGGTCACCGCATTACGTAATTAAATACGGATAGATCAGGTGAGAGGTAAAAGTAATATGCGTTTCAGAAAATAATAATTAGGATTTCCCCATTTTTTAAAAAGATTTTGAACATTTTTTTAACATTACCCACAACGATGGGCACGCGGACTAAATTCCAAGCTCATTGAGTCTGGTTTACCGATGATGGGAAGGTCGGGGTTCGAATCTTGGACGAGTGTGTTAAGGATGTTTTCCTAAATAGTTTCTCACTCTCAATCCACGCAAATGAGGTTGTAGCCCTTTTAAATTCTACATTTCTTCTCACAAGTCAATTAGTTCAATTAAATGAGTATATCATAGGCGGACAATAAGACTGGAAGCAAATACAAATCTGTTGTGCTTGATGGGGAAAAAAAATTATTATCGCCACATTTTACTATTCATTCGGTTAATACACATATGCATTAATTAAGTTAATGGTTTTAGGGATTAGGAGTGTTATATATATGAAATGTACCCGCATTTTCTTTAAGGGAAAGTGGAAACCATTTTGGAAAAAAAACGCTCTAAGTTCACTAGTCAAAGATTTGAACCTCGATCCCTACTTTAATAGGCCATCTAGTCTTCTACGAGAGTAGCGCGTTAGACCAGGCGGCCACCAAAGCGGGTATGGAAAATGTAGTTTTTTTTAACTCCTAAAACAGTGTATATTTTCAATGTTAAAATAGTTTTATTAATGAAAATTTTAAACTTTGTTGAATATATTAAAAAATTGGAAAACTTAACGATGAGAAAAATGTGAAAGTTCCCTCAGAGAAAAATAAACTGTTTTTCCTCCCCTATGACGCAGTAACTGCTTTACAAAAAAAAAAAGTAATCAAAAGAGGTTAGCGCGTTCAGAGGAAGGAGCAATAGGAAGGCTACGGGGAAGTTATTGAACGCTACATGAAGCACTAAAAGTGCCTTTAGTAGACCTTGATTTTCTTACGAATGGCAATTTGGAGCGCCTTTTAGAAATTACAAATATATTTTTTTGCTGTCAACATTGATAACATTTTATTTTTTATATAACACCGCGTCTTACTAGCCGTTCAGGTTTTACCCATATGAACTAATTAAGCTGATGGGTTATGGATTAGGAAGGTTTGATTTAAATTAAGCGTACCCGTACTGGCGTGGAGGAAAAAAAGTGAGAAACCATTTAGGAAAAGCTACCTTCAGTGCACCCGACTGGGATCGAACCACAATCTTCCCGTCATCAGCAGTTCAGTGTATTGCACAAAAGTGCTGCATTAGACCATGCGGCCACCGAAGCGGGTAACATTTTAATATACCATTAGTGTTATTGTGTAGGCATTTGTATTATCTATGAAAAGCGACCACAGATCTAATGACTTGACGTATGAATAAGTGAAAGTGGTTATAGTGACTTTCTGTCAGATATGTCCATTCGTAAGATAATTTAGCTATCGACTATATACTTAAATCAATCTCTTGGTAGCTAAAGCAAATTTCAACTTGTTCCAATAGACGTGTTATTAATATTATTACTAATCTCGATGAACACGCGGATTAAGGCGTCAGCCTAGTCTGGCCTTATTTTTCCAAGTATCTAGAGTTAGGGTTAGACTTAGGGTGATTTTTTTTCTAAACTGTTTCCCAGTCTTCCCTCATTCACATGAGAGTATATTTCCTCTAAATTCTGCCTCCTCATTAGTGTATATATTCGGATAGCCTGAAGGGCTAGAAAGACACGGAGTACGTAAATAAAAAAAAAGTATTTGAAAAGATGAAATAGGGTACTATACTTTTGTTCATAAGATTATATATTTTCATAATTGTTGAGAACTGCACCAGTGTCAGTGCAGTCTAAAGAGTCTTGTTTTTAGAAACTGAATTTCTAGTCGGGTTTCAAATTTTGGACGAGTGCCTTAAATTTGATTTTCAACATATGATCCAGGCCAAGGCATTTCTTCAAATTAGCGCCTCCCCATCCCAACTTTTTTTTTTAGGCATTTAATATACAATTATAAAAGAATTCAATTTTAATTAAGGTGGAAAAATATATTCTGTTTAAAATAAGTATGATTGTTCCTTACTAATTATTAAAAATGTTTTTCAAAAATTTAATATACACTTTTTGAACCGATTAATTATCCCCCGGGCGTCAATTTATCACTGTGAAAGGGTAAACCACATTTCACTAATGATACATTTTTTGGCCATGTCAGGAATCAAACCCGGGATCTTCAGCTCAGTAAACAGACACGCCATCGACTGAGCTATGGTGTCGGACACTAATAACTAAGTTAAGCTGGAATCTAAATGAACCGTAAAAAAAAAAAATAGGCAAATGTTCATGATTTAGTAAATAGTCAGAGAATATTGGTTTTTGCTATTTCTACCTCTTAGTTGGTGACCTGGTGGTCTAGGGGTAAGGTGTCAGACTTCTGTGCTGAGGGTCCGGGGTTCAATCCTCGGTCCAGCACATATTTATCTGATTGCCAAACCCTTCCTTCACCTCTGACAAGACGTGTATTAATCACAACTTGTGAATGTTAGGAATGCCAGGCCTCCACCGTGGTTCGGATTCCACGTTAAACTGTAGGTCCTCCATTTCATCTCACAATCACCCTACCATTACACATTAGCGTAAGTGCGTATAACCCGAACGGGTAGTAAGACGCGGTAATAATAATAATAATAATACCTCTTAGTTTGACACCTTAATTCAGTCGTTAGTGTGAGTGTCTACCGCGCTAAAGAGCCTGGATTCATATCCCAGAATGGTTGAGAACTTTCTAGATTTTAAAATTTGTTTGTCCTCTTTTACGGTCTCAATTAGCGGTTGATAAACCGGGTGTTTTATCGAGTCTTTTTTTTTTACTGCTTCTCACTAACCGTCTACATATTTACACTAAAAGGGTAAGAATTAGGAAGGTAGAATATAGTGGAAATATACCCGCATTTGCGTGGACAAAGAGTGGGAAACCATCTCGGAATAAACCACCCTCAACATGTCTGAGCGGAATCAGAATCCCGACCACCCCGCCATCAGTAAACCTAACCAGACGGGCTTGACGTCTAGTCCGCGTGTCCACCGGTATGTCACCACGTCTCAGTAGGTATCAGGTCGGGTCGTAAGCGAATATTGTAGAAATAAGGTAGAATATTGAGAATATGTGCCCGAATTTGCGTGGAGGGAGATTGAGAAACTATTATTAAAACCACTCTTAATACACCCGATCAGAATTCGAACCTCGATCCCCTAGTCTTTAGCAATCCATCCATTTGTAACCTTGCAACCATCAAAGCGGGCTCGTTCCATGGTTAAGTTTTTAAGTCGAATAAATCAGTGAGTTTAGAAAATGCAACCCCCTTTTAACCACTCGGTAATCCCACCACTTTCCCTCAAGGTGTATGAGCTCCCCCATTTGACGCTGCGTAAGAGCTAAGATCAGTATTCATGGAACCTACCATGAATAACTCTCAAGGTCATGATTTATAGGGTAAAGGAGAGCGTGCCCAGATTAAGCTGACGTATGGGCCTTTCCAGATTGGTTCGACTCTTTTCAAGAGCTGGGACTCGAGCCAAATATATTCTTCATTTCAGTCCAGTTCCGTGGGAAAAGGAGGTCGGCCAAGGGTCTAGAACAGCAGTTCCAATCCTGAGGGGGGAATTACGATTAGAAAGTTACTTTAAAAATCGGTAAATAATTGAAGATTTTTTTTTCAATCCCTTTTCCAAATTAAGTCAGATAATTTGTTCTTGTGGTATTGGCAACACTGCTACCAGTTGTGAGATTTATCTATTAATGTGACCAATCAAAAAGTATGACGCTCGTGCGCATGCACTTGTTTATTTTCAAGCCTCGGATTCACTCCCCAATTTCTCCTGTCATAACCTCCTACTTTGGCTACCAACGCATACACGTGCAACACCACCGAACTTTCAACTCTGACTCTCATAAAAAAAAACTAAACAGCGTTGCCGATTTGAAATTGAAAGCGATTTTTGGTATGCTCTGTCACACATCAAACGCAATATTCAAAAACTGATGAAAACAAACCAGTACCAATCATCACACTAATGTTCAATCATTTCGTATCGTTGTGCTGCCAATGTTACTTTTTTTTTAGCACCGCGTCTTAACTAGCCGTTCGGGTTGTACGCTTATGTACTAATTACGCCAATGGTTTCTAAGGATTAGGAAGGTTATATTTACAGTAAGTGTACCCGCATTTGTGTGGAGGGAGAGTGGAAAACCATTTTGGAAAAAACTCAGTACACCCGACCGGGATTCAAACTTCGATCTCCCTGTCATCGCCAGTCTAATCTACTGCGATAGTAGCGCCTTGGACCATGCGGCCACTGAAGCGGGTCAGTGTTACATTGATTGTATGAATAAAGAAATCAATGTAACTATAGAGTAAAACTCTTAAGATTAATTTTTTATCCATCCCAAAATGTATAGGGGGAAGGGGTGGATTTATGTATCTACCAAGGGAGACGTAAGCTGAAAAAGGATGGGAACCACTGGTTTAGAAGAACCTGTTTCGAACACAGGCGGGAACTAAAACTAAATACTCGCGTCTATTTTGTTTCTTGACATTCAATTTTAGTTATTTAGTTATTACTTGATGTTATTGGGTTATTTAATGTGCACTCTCTAGACCTACTAATTAAATATCTTCACACGACTTACAAGTTAACTTAAATATATAAAAGGCACATCAACCAAACCCCAAGGCCGTTAAGTCGAACGATCTAGAGCAGTGGTTTCCAACCGACCGAGGATTGAACCCCGGACCCCCAGCACAAAAGTCCGACACTTTATCCCTAAACCACCAGGTCACCTATCCTTTTAGTTAATATATATTCTAGGCACTAAGGCTGGATGTTTATTATTATGCATACCGTCCTATGCTAAGTTAGTTTGTAAGTTATGTGCTGAAATAAACTTGTTCGATATCTTAATTCATTCCCACTGAGCTGAGGGGCTTAGGGTTCAATTTCCCGAATTATCGTAAACTAAATTAGTATCGAAATTATTTGGGGTACCCCATATCACTCTGATAAGCTAGCGAGCGTGCGAAGGATTGTTTTTCATTCATTATATTATGAGATTATATTGGTTTGTAAGTCATGTGCTGATAGTCAATTGTCTAAAAAACAACTCATATTTTTTTATATTTAAAATATCAGTGTGTTTATAAAGTGCAGGTGACCTGGTGGTCTAGGGGTAAGGTGTCAGACTTCTGTGCTGAGGGTCCAGAGTTCAATCCTCGGTCCCGGCACAGATTTATCTGATTGCCAAACCCTTCCTTCACCTCTAACAAAGACGTTAATTAATCACAACTTGTGAATGTGAGGAATGCCAGGCCCCCACCGTGGTTCGGATCCCACGTTAAACTGTAGGTCCTCCATTTCATCTCACAATCACCCTACCATTGCATAAGTGCGTATAACCCGAATGGGTAGTAAGACGCGGTGCTAATAATAATAATAATAATAATAATAATAATATAAACTGCACATTAAATACTAAATTATAAAAAATAAATCTCTCATTGGGTATCGAACACAAGACTTTTTTTTAAGTAATTAATTTACTTAAAATTACCAACCCTTGCCTATCCAAAGCCTGTGATTCAATCGCCATAAAGAGAAAGTTCAGCTTGAACAAACATTACTTTGTTTACTGTCTAAACCAAGCCAACCTTATCAGCAAGTAGATGTTGGCGATAGGTGGCCCTAGTTGCAAGGCACTCTTCTATAAAGAGCCTACGGGAACGTACACGCATGTGTGCGTTTCCTTTCATCTAATTGAAAACAACGCCATTTTACTAGTTGGCTCGAGGGCAGTTCGGAAAACAAACTTCGGGCTTAACCTCATCGACGAACATAGCGTCATTAGACTCTTATATGGTTTGTCGGCTATGCAGGCCTCGGGACGTTCGAATACCGGAAGAGAATATATATTTTTTATTTATTTTTTTATCACCACGTCTTACTATCCGTTCGGGTTATACGTTTACCTATGTATTAATTAGGCCAATTGGTTTTGGAGATTTGTAAGGATATATTTAGAGGAGGTGTACCCGCATTTGCGTGGAGGAATAGTGGAAATCACTTTGTTAAAACCTCCCTCAGTACACCCGACCGGAATCGAACCAGGATTTCTCCGTCATCGGAGGTCTAGTCTACTGCGAGAGTAGCGCGTTCGACCACGCGGCCACCTGAGCGTGTAATTAAGCTAATGAATTAGGGATGAGACGCTTCTGTGGACGCATGGTTTAAGGTGATACTCTCGCAATAGGCTAAATTGCAGATGATGGGGAGATTGTGGTTCGATTCCGGTCGGATGTTTTTTTTCCTAAATGGTTTCCCACTCTTTCTTTACTCAAATACGGGTACATTTCTTCCAGATTCAATCTTCCTCATCCCTAAACTATCGGCGTAATTAGTACAAAAGCGCATAACCTGAACATATAGTAAAAGGCAATGCAAAATAAACTAAGTTCTATGAAGAGTAGACCTCGTCTCTCCATTAAGAAAATGCTAAGTGCATCATGTTAAGAATTATATCATGCTATTATTGCTACAATTTTAAGATCTATGTTTGAATTATTTAAAGTTGAAATACCTCCTTCAACTTACTCCTTGTATTTTAAGTTGATATTTTCCCTTGTTGATCAAGTAAAAAATAAAATAAATAATACTATATTCAATAGCACATTATAAGTTATAGTTAAAAACCGCTCTTTAAGTGGTCTCTCAATATATGTCAAAATTTAAAAAAAGTGAGTCCTAAGTATTTGATCGATTGCTTGGAGCGTTAAATTCAAATCACTTAAAGATGACTATTTTATCGAGAAACTTTTTAATAGACCCCCATATTGAAACGGCAGATTGAAAAACCTATAAATAAATGGTTAGGCCCAAAAAAAAAGGATGACCTTGCTAAATTTCGTTAAAATTGGTCTACTATCGCGTAAAAAATGTCCGGGCAGACAGACGAGATGCCAAATGCTATTTAGTTTTTTTTAAATGAAATTAAAATATAGCACCGCGTCTTACTACCCGTTCAGTAGCACTAATTACGTTAATGGGTTAGGAATTGGGAGGGTTGAATTTAGAGGAAGTGTAACCACATGTATGGGGAGGGGGAGTGGAAAACTATTTAGGAAAAACCACCCCCAGTTCACCCGACCGAGATTCTAACCTCGGTCTCCCCGTCCTCGACAGTCTAGCTTAACACGAAACCAGTGCGTTAGCTAACTATGCCACCGAGGTGGTTAAGTCAAAGCTAAAACATAATCTCGCTTCCTTCTGTCAATAAAATGAGGATATCTCGAACCAGTAGGCAAATAAAAAAAAATCAAACTTGTTCATGTATGATTTGAATTTCACGTCAAATCGGACAACCCTATTTCCATTCATCTAAGCCCCGTCCAAAACTCGCCGGGGAATTCATGTACACTCTGTAGTACAACTAACTAGACCTGTTAAAACTTGACGCTGGGGAGGATAATATCCGCTGGCTCGTATAGGATGCAGTTTAGCGAGACTACGTGCCTGTAAAAGTGTAGCCTTCCAACTCAACATTTATTAGACAGCGGTGCTCATACACGCATCGATACATGATGTCCCGCCGGGTTATTATTAATAGGGACATAATTATTTATAGTTATTTATTTGAGTTATTTAACGCGCACTTTCTGAAACGATTGATTATATCTGCATACGAGAATTTATATGAGCAAAAGAGAGCCTACCAATTCTGCCGGGAAAGGTATTTTCAAATACCTATAAGGGTTCTTTTACATGACACAATCAACATGGGACCGATGGCCTTACTTCCCTCCAAAGGATGTTGTCCTGGTACGGGTTTTCATCGCTCAGTAAAAATACGTTGACACCGGCTGGGTTTGAACCCACGAACATCGGGTCCTGAGGCCAACACTTTATCCCAAGACCACCATGATCGACAGGAACATGATTATTGTTTATGACATAAAGTTTAATAAATAAATTAATTAATGCAGATTTTGACATGATGTCAGGGATGTTTATAGGCCTAAGTTTTTCTTTCTCTTTGTCACAGTTTACGCTTTAAGGTGCGGCAGAAGGGAGCGCAAGTGTTTTTTACAGTTTTTATAGAATTGAAATTTTTTGGCCAAAATAAATCAAGTATTTTTCCAGTAACAACATAGAGTTTAGTTTTCTGCACATGCTAGCATGCTAATATCAACAGATCTTGAATATCTGTCAAGAGTGTCCTGGAATTTTGTCAAAACATTTTCTCTTTATTTAAAAGTTTTGACAAAATTCCCAAACACCCTTGACATATATTCAAGATATGTTGATATTATAATGTGCAGAAAACTAAACTATGTTGCTACAGAAGAAATATTTGATTTATTTTGGCTAAAAAAAAAAGTAATGCTATTAAAACTGTAAAACTACTCGCGCTCCCTTCTGCCACACCTTAAGCTTTTTTAATCTTAATACAAAGAGAAAGTATTTTTAGGCACACTTTTTTTATATAAAGAGTTAGGAGGGGTATTTTGGTAAGGCTATGGCCCCTAAAGGAGTACGTGACTGGAGTAGTTGAGTAAACACTATACTAGACCAATCACACAAAGCAAATGAATATGTAGTGTGTGTGTATTGGCCCTGTGCGAGCAAGTAAGTTAATATAAGAGTGAATAGGAAGAAAAACCATTTAATTTTGGGAGTGAAGGAGTGTTTTCATAGTTTGTTAAAACTGCACCTCTTGACCATAGATTATTAGTTGCGCGTTTAATTAAAAAATTATTAGGTGAAGTTATTGTATCCCCACATGTTATCACGCAGTCTAAGGTGTCAAGTCACAAGAATGATCGGTGGATTGCCTGTGACGAGGAGTTGGGAGGTTCGAATCTCAGCCGTATGTATAGAAGGGGCAAGTAATTGGTTTTCCCATCCTATCTCAATGCCAATGTGGAGGTATTTCCATCTATCATACCTACTCAATGGATCAAACTGTTTAATAATCACCCGCCTCGTGTGCGTAGTTTGGCTAACGCGCTAGTCGTGTTGAGCTCGACCGCCGAGGACGGGGAGATCGAGGTTCGAATCTCGGTCGGGTGAACTGGGGGTGGTTTTTCCTAAATGGTTTTCCACTCTCCTTCCACGCAAATGTGGGTTCACTTCCTCTAAATTCAACCTCCCCATTCCAATCCATTAGCGTAATTAGCACTTAAGCGTATAACCCGAACGGGTAGTAAGACGCGGTGTTAAATATTAATATTATTATTATTTAATAATCCTCGACCTCACTCCCAAACGACGTTTTAATTACTCGTTCGGAATGAACGGATAATTTTATTTTAGGTTTTTTTATTTTGCGTTTTAACCCGCCTCGGTGGCGTAGTTGGCTAACGCGCTAGTCGTGTTGAGCTCGACTGCCGAGGACGGGGAGATCGAGGTTCGAATCTCGGTCGGGTGAACTGGGAATGGTTTTTCCAGAATGGTTTTCCACTCTCCCTCCACGCAAATGCGGGTTCACTTCCTCTAAATTCAACCTTCCCAATTCCTAATCCATTAGCGTAATTAGTACTTAAGCGTATAACCCTAACGGGTAGTAAGACGCGGTGCTTAATAATAAAAATATGTTGCGTTTTAATAACTGTTCAGGTTACACTCTTATGTACTAATTACACTTATGGTTTCGTGGATTAAGGTTATATTTACAGGAAGTGTTACCACATTTGCGTGGAGGGAGAGTGGAAAACAATTTTGAAAAAAACCACCCCCAGTACACCAACCGAGATTCGAACCTCGATCTCCCGTCTTCAGCAGTCTAGTCTATTGTGAGAGTGGCGCTTTAGACCATGCGGCAACCAAAGCGGGTATGTGTTATTTAGTTTAAGATTTTTTACAACGGATTTAATGATCAGAGTCTATACATTGTTAGAGTCCTTAAGGCAAAGGTTTTTTTAATTTATAAGATTTTTTATATATCTATAATTGAAAAATCGAGATTAAAATGAATCGATAAAAACATGAGAGCATCTAAAGGGCAAAAGAGGGAGAAATTTCGTATCAAAAGCGCACAGGCGAAAAACAACTTAATAACGTGGCAAAATGACAAACATTTATAGTAAACATCTCCATTACTCTTTACAATAATTACAATAAAATAATAAAACTACAGGGAACAACCCCCTTACTCGTTACATGAATTAGATTAGTACCGCCGGTGTAGCAGCTAAGCGCTAGTTTCGTGTTGAGCAACGCTGCTTAAGACTAGGAGATCGAGGTTCAAATCTCGGTCGGGTGAACTGGTTTTTTCCCTTAATGATTTTCCACTCTTCCTCCACGCAAATGCGGGTTCACTTCCTCTAAATTCAACCTCCCCAATTCCTAACAAATTAGCGTAATTAAGCGTATAACTTTAACGGGTAGTTAAGACGCGGTGCTAAAATAAAAAAGCTAGGTTAAGAGTTGTCATGTGGGGCTCAAAAACTACAAATAATGGAAAGCTTTTGATGCACCCACCTTGAGTAGTCGACTTATTTATTCTAAACCAGAGCATATGGTTGGTCAAATGGGAACCGAGTAGTTGGGTGGGTGGGTGGCAGTTTTGACGCACGTTATATTCTGAAAGCTTTCCACGAGCCGCCACCGCTAAAATCGCAAACGACCCAATTTATCTAACATCGCTAGCGACTTCAAGGGTACGTTAATGGCGGATCATTAAGCATTCATGCTGGAGGTAACGACTTAACCACAAAGGTGCCGAGGAATCCATTATAAGTAAGGTTCTTCTTAAGTGTCGGGATATTTCCAAGACCAGTTACGTAACCTAATTTCTTTCTAACCGTAGCCAAAAACTTTAGTCACTTTTTAATATTTTAATAGATTAAAAACTAAAATAGCGTGTTAGAAAAACATACTAAATTTATTAATAGAAATAGCGTATATAAAAGTAAGAAACTTGTATTGATACACCGAGAAAGATGAAACAGATTTTTTTAAATAGAGTAAACAAATGTCCACCATTTGTTTTATTCCAAGCGCAAGTAAAATGGGAGGTTTACAGTCACATTGCCGTGATGAATAATGTAAAACAATAATTGGTAGTTTTCGGTTTTCTAAAAAATTATGCTTTCATCTTAGAAACACTTTAATAAACTAAATAATGTGGTATTTTTCAGGCAAATTATATAAATAAATTAAAGTAAAAAGTGAATGTAATCCTCCTGACCTTGGGCTGGAGCGTAGATGTTGAGGTACAAGCAGTCCTCGCTCTGGTTGTTGAGGTACGGCAATAGTTTCTTGAGGTACTCCAGTCTCCCTTTAGGCATCCTCCTCAAGGCCAGCGTCTCGTTGGAGATGTCGGGAAGCCGTTGTGGGCACACCGGGCCAAAACGGTCCGACAACCTCACCCCCGACCACATCGCCCCGGTCACAGGGGGCATGAAGCGCAGATTTCCCGTCGGCGGGGAGGCGTACGGAACCCCCCGGAACGCCTCCACGGGCTCCAGGTGACGGCTGTCGAACGTGACGATGACGCCGCTGATGGCACCGTATTTAGTCCGCACAGTTCGAGAGCTCAGCGTCCCGGAGGCTGAGGATGATCCCGCCGACGCCGAGGAAGTGGAAGAGGAGGAGGAAGAAGAAGAAGTGACGCCAGGGACTGGAGAACCGACGGCCGTGGCGTCCGACAGACCCGCGATCAAGGCCAATAGCGCCAGCACGGACGCCGCAAAGCAGGCACTACATGGCACGGGGTTGGCTTCGGCCTGCATCGGCGATGGCAGGCGTGGAAAGATGGAGCTGAGCTATTGAGAACTTAAAACACATTTATTACTCGCGAACTTTAACTGACGCGTATTGAGAAATCATTAGGTTTGTTGTGCAACAATAGCTCGGTTTTCGCACATTCACTTTGTCAAATGACCCGATAAAATTGCGACAGAACGTTAACATAACGATGTTTATGTAAACCGTACCTATATGTATTTGTAATTTGATATAATCATTCTAAAAAACATCAATTTCCATACAAACAATATCTTTGTGTTACTTTGTTTTGATGAAAAATAATTTGGTAATCTCTTAAAGCAATTCTGTAAAATAAACTTGCAGCAATATGGAAACAATACACGAATGTCGTACCGGCAACAAAAAGATATTATGCTAATTCTAATTTTAAATCCTACTTTAGTACATTATCAATAACACTTGTTAGCACTGGAACATTGTTGTGTAGAATCCGACACATTAGCACTTTCAAGCAATACGTTATCACACTTGTTTATGTAATTAATCATTATCAAGCCAAGCGAAGGTGAAATAAAACCAACACGAGGCACAATAAATTATCCGAAACATCTTCCAGGCGTAGTCTCGCCCAGCCCGAGATAGACTGACGTATTTTCTATAACTCTGACGTGCGTAGTACCGCAAAACCACGATAGGTGGCAGGACATGCGCACGGTAGCGCTGCGCTCTATAGGGGAATCTAACTACTATTCAATGGAATATAAATTTATTATAATCTAATAGGTGGTGGAACAACGAAATGTAGTCAGGTTTTTGTATATATTTCTGTTGAATTAAAACACTTTTGATCGTATTAAGCCTATATATTAAATATTAAATTGTCAATGATTGGACTATATAATTTATATATTTCCTACAACTCAACAAAGTTAAATGAAGTTCACTTAAAAAATATATACACACAAAAATATTAGTTCTATCAAAGTATTTTCTGTAGACTCTTTAAATAGTAAGATAGTATATTTTAAATAATCATACTCTTTCAACTTAACTGAAATGTAATCAGGTTTTGTTTTTGTTTTTTCAAAAAAACTTAAGGAAATTTGACTAACTTCAATGCGTTTGCATAGTGTATTAAATTTTATACTCTTATTATAAAGTTTTGTACTAGTTTCAGTTTTTTTAAACCACAAAAAGCTCTGTTAGCACTTAACAAGAACTTATCGAATGTGACTATATTGGATTAAAACTATCTTTTAAAAATCCAATTATTTGGCACTAGATTATGGTACAAAAATAAATTTAAATATTTAAAAGTTTGATTTGCTATTGTTAAGGAAAACTTCACAATAAAGTATTTCATACAATCTGTTCATGATATTAATGAGTTTCTAGAGAGAGTTTAAATCAAAACATTTTTGTTCAATCGCAGAAACTTTGATTTTAAACACGATTCATTTATTAAATTAAAAATAATATTTTCTTAACATAGACAAATTAATAAAAGTTAAATATTACTTGAGTTTTTTATTTCCTCAAAATATATATTACCAGAAGTGATGGTTACATGATTTGAGGTTATCGTAACTTTTCAAAACTCTAAACCTAATTTATGGTTATTCGTAATTTCATTAAAATAATTAACTCGTTATTAAAATGAATTAGTATTAAATTTAACGTCATATTTAACTAGCATTTTATTTCTATTAATAATTTTTGAAATAATATAAAACTGTGAGTGATATTGTATTTAATAACTTTTAAAAACTCTGAATTACAAACTTAAGACAACCCTAAAAATCATATTTGTATTGGCAACATACAACATAAAACATATTTTCCTGACATGTAAAATGTAAATAGTATACAAATGATAGTATAATTTGAAAATGTATATTTTTGCTATTGGATTGTAAAAAAAAAAGTTTCACTACAAAGAAGATTCCATAAGTAAATATTTTGAAAATCATTTGATTCTTCACTCCATTTCCAGAAACAAAAGCTAAACGATGGACAAATAACTGTTGCTATGTTTTATAAAATGATGTATTTACCTTGTGTTCGAAAAGGCTTGTTTGAACTAGTCAATCATTTTACATAAAGTAATTTAGCTACACATTCCCATATTATGTGTGTCTATATTAGTATGAAAACAAAAGTTTGCAATGGTAGACAGCCCGAAAGTTCAATGTATTTGAAAATATTCTATTTATTTGAGGTGCGCTTTCTGGACCGACTGATTATATCAGCACACGAGCATTTCTATTAGCGAGAGCGAAAGGGTCTAACAATTTTGGTGGGAAAGGTAATTTCACCCATTCCAGGGTTCTTTTACACAATATGGGACCGACGCGACGGCTTTACTTGCCCTACGAAGGAAGTTGTGCTACGGATTTTTATCGCTTCAGAAAAATCCGTGGATCCCAGCTTTGGTTGAACCCACGAACATAAGGTTTTAAGGCGAGCACTTTACCCTAAGCCTACCAGTTCGAATATTTGAAAACATAAATTATATATTAAACACATGCTGTTTTATAGAAACAATAGCACGCTTGACTTTGACAAAGGATCTTGGGGTTTGACTCTAGCTTAGTGGAGAGCATCTCCAGCTACTTAGTTCAAGGTCCCGGGTTCATATTATTGCTTGGTCTAAAAGTGTGTCTGTGGAAAAATTGGTGATTCACCAATCACAGTAATGAATTTAACGGCCAGTTGTTGTCTGTGTTCTAAAATTAAGTTAGTTTGTGATACGTATGATGTTAGAATCAGTCGATTCCTTAAAAATGCCTCCTAAATATATATAATACCTAAATCAAGATTTTACTTTGATTTATCTGTTCACTAATACATTTAACACGTCACCCACTTCGGTGGCCTCATAGTCTAACGCGCTACTCACGCAGGAGACTAGACAAGACTGCCAATAATGGGGAGATAGAGGTTTGAATCTCGGTCAGGTGTAATGAAGGTGGTTTTCCCAAAATGGGTTTACATTCTCCCTCACGCAAATGCGGGCACATTTATTCGATATAACCTTCAGAATTCCAAAACTCATTAGCGTAATTATTATATAAGCGTATAATCCGAATGGGTAATAAAACACGGTGCTAAAAAAACACAACGACTATTAATGAAATAATCTAATGAAAACTTTTCGTGGTCGAGTCTACGCTAAGGCATCCTTCTGGGATTCAAATTTGAGTTCTGACCTTCCGGGTCAAATTCAAGCAGGCCAGTTGAGCACTTTGGCACTGAGATATATCTACCGAGGTCTTTCTCAGTTGGTAATCATTTCACACCCAAGCCAAAGAATTCCTAGCTCGATTATTTGTAAAGCTTTTAATTTAAAAACAGTAATTACTGAGATAGCGCCTAACTTTAATGTCCTAAAACCCAACATATCTAGTTCTATATATTTTACCAGAGAACTCATTTATATAGCCCAAAAATTATTTATTATAATAGTGTATATGTGAATGCCCAAACATGTTAATTTCTTTCTTAACAGCACAAAGTGAAAATGTATTAGCCACTTCGCTGGCCACATGGTATAAGGCGTCAATCTCCCAGTAGACTAGTCTGCCGATGACGGGGAGATCAGGGATCAAATCCCGGTTGGGTGTATTGAGGGTGGTTTTTTCTTAATTTTTTCCTCTTCTTCCACGAAGATTCAGGTACACTTCTGAATTCAACCTTCTTTATACCCAAACACATTATCGTAATTAGTACACATACGTATAACCCAAACAGGTAGTAAGACACGATGCTAGAAAAATATGTATGTAAAATAACATACAATGCACAAACTTTCTCATATTTTTGAATCGTCTTAAATTATAATCGTGGGTATTAACACTGGTCAACAAATTGAAACATTTATCTGTATCTGGTTTGTAAATGGGTGGATATAACTAATTTTCTAGTGCTGAATTCAGTGGAAAAATCAGATTCTCTCTATTACGTCACATTTACAAGATACACAGCACTAATACAAAGACAATAATACGACATTAGCAACTATTTACCATTTTAAATTCAAACAAAACATAGCCTTCAGAACTCATCTATGTTTTTTATAGCGTAAAAAACTAATTTAAACCAACAAAAAGCACTAAAATAATCCACATTATGATATAATATTAATATTTATAAAGTTTATTGTCAATTTTCTTTGACCAACTAATTAAAACAAAAAAAGCACTAAAATAATCCACATTAAGCCATAATATTAATATTTACAAAGTTTAATATAATTTTTCTTTGACAAAATTGGATGACGATGCTTTTCTTTTGTAAGGTGTTTCATAAACATTAGATACCCCATAGTTCTTGTAGTTGTCCAATAGACCAATCACTATGGAAACATATTTATCGTCTCTTCTGTTGCTCAAAAATCCGTAAAAAAATGGGTTTGAAAGAGGAACAAGCAGCTAACTCGATAGTTGTAAGCTTAGCATTAAAGGTTGGATCTTTCAACAATGCCCTAATTTGTGGCCCAATAAATATACCATCTTTTAGCTTTGCTTCACTCAACTTGGGAAACTTTTTTTCAAATGATGAAAGGCCTGACCTCCTTTATCAAGAGCTTTTACAAAGTCACCTCATAGCCCATTCCTTGACTTTGTAGTAGTTCTTGGTGTTTCGGCTGTCCCTCAAGCACAAAAAACAACAGTATTTTGTGAATCCACCCTGTAAACCTGTAAGCACTGCGGCAACTTTTAAATCACAGCATATCTGCCACTCCTAATCTTTATATTTGATTCCCTCCATCAGCAAAGCCATACTTCCATAAGTTTCCCGCATGTCCACCGCATGCACCAAAGGCACTGATGGAAGTTTGTTGCCATTATGCAATAGCACTGCTTTTAAGCTTGCTTTAGATGAATCAATAAATATTCTCCTCTCATGCGGATTAGAACACCCAACTCCATCATCAAACCATTCACGTCTGTGAACACACACATTGAATTCTTCATTTCAAAATATCCAGACAAACAGCTATTTCTTGTTCTGAAACTTGAAATCTTTGTACCTTGCTCTAGAAGGTTCCGTTGTTTTAGTCTAGAACCCTACAGTTCAGCTTGCTGTTTAGAAAGTTTCAAATCACGGACCAAACCGTTCAGTTCCTTCTGTTCTATGAGGTGAGGTGAATTGTCACGAGTTTCAGGGATGTACTCTTCCTAAGGTCGTGCATCTTCTGATTCACTTTCTTCTGATGGTTCTGATATAGTGGTTTGAAAGTGACAAGCACGAACAGGTAAGCCTTCCCCATGAGGCACAGGCATATGAACTGAAGAAACAGTAGGATATTTAATTGTATGTTTAGTTTTACTGGAATCTCCTGCAATATTTGTCAGTCAAAAATAACAGTCCATATGATCTTTTGGCTCGCACCAAACCATTTGAATAGCAAACGGCATGGCTCGGCGGTTTCCTTTCATCCATTCTATAAGGGTGCAGGTTAAGCACGCAATATGAGGTGCAAAGGGTTTATCCTGATCTCCAAGAGCACAATAAAAGTACAGTTTACAAGCCTTCTTAACCAAGTCAGTGATTGGCTTTCTTTGGGTTTTTGGAGTGAACTTATCACATACATAGCAAAAGTTATTGGGGTGGTTGACACAACCACGAAGTTTAGTGGTTGCCATTACGTTAGGAACTATAACCTAAAAATAGCAGAACGTCTCGCTATTTCACACAGGAAAAGCAAAAACACACAATAACACAAACTAAGGTATCAATAAAGAGAAGAGAAATATATAATGTAGCTAGCACCATCCCATCCAAGTTTCAACACGCAATAAACAGCAGGGCTAGCGTGGCTAGCTGATTCACCTCTGACGGCCAATGACAGTACCATTCCCCTTCAACTAAATTGCCCTACCATCTAGTGATTATTTTTAGAACTTCTTCCATCATATATTGCAACCAAAATCCCAATCCCTTCACCCCTTCGCCACCCTAACTTGACGAGCGAGCGCTAACTAGTTATCACAATTCCCGTTCCAAACGTCCAAATCTGTCTCTTATATTTCAACTTATGAACGAATTAAGATTTATGTGTTATTTATCCGAAGCCTATTGCGTTTTGATTCTTTAATTTTATTACTTACGCTATTACTTATAATAAGTAACCTTAGCATATATATATATATATATATATATATATATATATATATATATATATATATATATATATATATATATAGCCTTTAGTGTGTAATGGCGGTGTGAACGACTCGCTCGCGAAGCGAGACTCGTTCGTTCACAGCTCTCGTTCAAGAGTCGTTCAATTTGAATGACTCTTTCACGAGTGACCATCACTAATCCAAATACAGAGTGCAACCAGCATAGTCAGTGATAATTCATGAAAAACAGAAGAGAACACAAACAACACAAAAATCTATAGTAAAATTTTTAAAAAATAGCAAAAATCTCAAATATTTTAAAAACCTTACATAAAAGAGCATTTCCGAAGGCAGAATCGGATTCTACGACCAAAAATACATATTGATTGATGTCACACAGAGCAGATGCAAAATGACGGTTAACCAGTGTAACTAAACAGCGCTTCTGAATGCTGTTGCAAATCGCGCTATGACCAAATCTAACCTAAAAGAACAAGATGGGTGTGGTTTCTTTTTACGTTTCTTTTACGTTTTAATACCTAGGTTATTTAACAGTTTAATAAATGCCATAGGATATAGATGAGGAGGGTAGTTAGAAAAAGTGCACACGCACTAGCGTGCAGAGTAACTGGTGAAAGCATCCAACCAAGATTCAAACCCCACCAATGTCAATCCAGTATATTAAGACTCCAATGCCTTATACTGTGTGATCACCAGCATGGCCAAATATTGGGGGTTTTTTTTTAAACAAAAAGGATCGTCGTCCATCATGATAAGGGATGGGAATCAAGGAGATGTAATCGCAGTTTCGTTGAGGGTGGTTGTGAAAATAATTTAAGAAAAGAAAAATTGTGTAAACCCTAGCGCACAGAGAAGTGTCTGTGCGCTAGCGGTATTTGTACTTGCCATCTACGTCATCGGCAATTCAGTCTATTTCAAGAATTAGGCCTTAAACGCTGGTCAGAATCGAATCAGTCAGGTCCAGTTGTTGTTTTTTAGTGTTATTTTTTTGTTAGTTTGAAACGTTATATCTCATATATCACTATATTATCGTTAAGGCTCTGGGGTCAAAATCGAATCAGTCAGGTCCAGTTTTTTTTAATGTTTATTTTTTGTTAGTTTAAAACGTTATATCTCATATATCACTATATTATCGTTAAGGCTCCGGCTTAGAAAAAAATATCACGCACTATAGATTCAAGACAATTCCTCCCGACCACCGAACTCAGTTTTAACGTCATTCCTTCCTTTTTCCTTTTGTCCGTTTTCTCCGAACCGGAAGAACATTTCCACCATATTCTCTTCCACCCCAGTGTATCCTTTATAAAAAAAAAATTGTAAAATGGTGGTTCATTTCATAACCATTCTTGTTGCCTTTCTTTTTTAACCATCAAACGTTTGGATTGTGTAATATTCACGTGGTAAACAAATCAATGATGGAGCGTAGATAATGGCGAGAGTCGAACTGGAAGATTTTATTAAGCGTGAAAGGAAGTGCAGATCATAAACAATTTGTCTCCGATAATCCTTAGTAATCGCGCATTTCTATCTAGCGTTTTTTACCCATGATAGTTGCCCATTTTGTTTGACTAAAATAATATATTTATTACAAAGTATAAATGAGATTGGGAAGTAAATAAATGAACTGGAAAATATATACATGTGGTTTTATTTGAATGTGAATTTAGAACTAAATAAACCGTGCAATATTTGCGTTCCGGCCAAATTGGTCGAAGCCCAAAAATAACGTAGAAAATTGCACCAAAATATTTCATTAATCATAACAGGAAGTGATTTTAGAGCAATTATTCCTTACCAAGTTTTGAATTAGATGGTTTTGTTCTAGAAATTTGTTGACAAATATTATATATATATGTATTTTATTATATATAGTTATAATACATGGAACATGTGTTTTCTTAATCAGATCATTCGTGTTACCTTTTAAACAGAAGTTATTTCTAATTAAATTATGGCAATATTGCAGAACCAAGAGATTTGGTTAAATGTTAATAATAATAATAATAATAATTATCCTGTCATTGTTTGCTGGAAATTATGTGTGATCTAAATTGAAAAAATCTAAAAAGAATCAAAATTTTCAAACATATTTTAAAATTAGGAAATATATAATAATATAGACTAAATATATTCTCCATGAAATATTACTGTTGGATTTATTCTGTAACTGAATTTAGATACAAAAAATATGTCATGTTTGATAGTTTCAAAATTGTGGTCAAGGTTCAATTCTGGTTTGGATAAACTGGTGTGGTTTTTAGTATGTAATTTTCACCTGGGCTTTACCCTCCAGGAATGCGCTAATAGTGGTACATTTCTTCTCACCTAGTTTCATTATTATCCTATAGATTAATTTGTTAATCCTTATGTTGAACTGATTTGAAAAATAAAATTTTCACCCGACTGCATTCAATCAAAAACCAGCGGCTTAAAATTATTATGTATTTACTGAAGTAAATACTTTGCTTTTTAATTACTTTTACAAAAGTTTTATTTCATTAAATATTTATATTTAGTTACTATACTGGTCTAAAATTTAAAAAGGATAGTCCGAAGCATTATTGTGAATGGTAGCTTAAACAAACATTACATTAAAGGATATTTGATATGTTGCAAAACACAACTTAAAATGTGCTGCATTGTGGAGATTTTTTAATGAACTGCGACAGGGCTTTGTTTTTTTATTTCCGTTATTTAAGGTGCACTTTCTAAACCAACTGATTATACAAGCATAAGGCTTATAAGCTAATTTAAAATCTAGAACAGACAACACCCAGCCCTCGGCCGTTAATTTATCACTTTAAAAGGAGAAACTTACATTTCATCAATGATAAAAAAAATTCAGTCATGCCTGGAGCCTAAACAGGGACCCTTAGTTCAAATAGACAGACACGCTACCAACTTATTTATCTAAAGGCGAAACCTTGGACACACAGCGGTGGTCTCGCGGTCTAAGATTCAAGTTTTAGACACATTATGTTGCCGGTGATGAGAGGTCTAAATTTGAATTCTAGGCCGGGCTGAGGCTAATTTTCCACTTGTGATTAATAATTTTGGTTTTCCCATCCTCTTTTATGCTAATGTGGGTACCCATTCTCTAAGCTACGTTCCACACGTCGAACCCTCAAATGTAAGCCGTTAATCGCCTTTTATTTAAAATATTGGTTTGAAAAATAATATTTCAAAGGGACGCCTAACGGAGGCTGAGGCACGTCATTGACGTCCCAAGAAATCTCGCGTTGGTTAAGAAATAATTAAAAAAAGCTTCAATACAAAATGAATATGAAATTAATCGACATGTCCCTATTAATCAAATAGCTGAAGCTGTTATTAATCTTAGAGAGGAATTCACCATCCAGATATCATATTATGAAAATTGAAAAATGACACCTGGACACGGGAATCGAACCTGGACCTTTGGCTTAGTACGTACAGTGTCAGAGCATTGGCGTTCTAAGCCAAAGGTCCCAGGTTCGATTCCCGTGTCCAGGTGTCATTTTTCAATTTTCAGAATATGATGTCCCTATTAGATTAAAAATGTAAATCTTTATAATTAAAAAACTAAGAAAAGGTGAAATTAGCTCACTATCAAGGCATTTAATGAAAAATGTTCTCAGTTCTGAAATAAAAGAAAATGTTTGGAAATATATGGATCCGGCCTCCCTTAAACAAAAAAAAAAGTAATTTGGTCACCTGCTTCGGTTGCCGCGTGACCTAAGACGCTATCGAAATATACTAGACTGCCAACGACAAGGAGATCGTGGTCGAATCCCGGTTGGGTACCGAGGATGGATGTTCCTAAATGGTTTTTAAATCTCTCTCCACGCAAATTCGGGTACACTTCTCTAAATTTAACCTTGCTAATCCCAAACTCACTAACGTAATTGGTACATATGCGTATAACCTGAACAGGTAGTAAGATTTTCTTCTAAAAATTTATAGACACAACGTAATATTTTAAGTTAATTGAGGATTGTTTTAGTTGTTTTGAAGCTTCAGAACCGCCATTCTTATAATAAATATAGCAGTGCAAAGATATTTCCTTTCGAGTAAGGTGGAACCCTTGATTGTCCATTTCAAAGTTTCTTGATACGATTGAAAAGGTAAAATGCCGAAAGACAATATAGAATATTACAGTTTCCTACTAAACTGTCACTTATTTATGACAGCGTTTGTAAATTGTGGTAATTTATTTCGCTTTATTTAAGAGACAGAAAGTACACAACGTAATATGTTATGTATGTGTGAGCCTGGGTCATTTTGTCATCCAAATACGCTAACCCTCTTTGATCGATGCGGCATTAGAGAAGCCACATTTCACGGATAAATATTTGCTGAAACAAAATGTAAAACGCTGGGGCAATTTTATAAATCGATAAACTGAGAATAAAAACATTACTTTACCGTGCATGTTCAACAAAGAAATATTTGTGAGTGGAAAGAAGACGTCAAAAAAATGTGCCGTGCGTTATTCATAATATAACAGATTTAATTAAAAGTTAAGTTTTTTGTATATTCAGAATTTGATAAATAAACCATACATGTTTAAAGAATCATTTTTCTCTGCTCACAAGCAAAGTTTAAGGGATTCGTGTAGTGTAATTAAATGTTAAAATACATATTTAAAAGTATGTGTATAAAACTTTAAAATTATTTAGCCTAGAAAACTAAACACAATGATACTAAACAAATTCCTATAATTGCATGTGAAATTTAAAATATTTAAATTACTACGAACATTATTCTACATGCATGGATAGAAAAACCATCATTAATCCTAAATAGATTAGAAAAATAAATGACATGAGGAACAACTATAAAATTGCTGTGTGTATTTTTAAATAAAAATTATTGTAAAATGAGAATACACGAATAAAAAAGTGTAGGTTTTGGAACGTTTTAATCAATTCGCAAATCTAATAAATGTACGTTTTATAAATATGAATTAATAATCAAAATAAATATGTAATCAATTTTATAAACACTATCCTGATTGTTTATTTTTATATTAACAAATATATCGACTGTAATATAGCTTTTCAAAAGAAATCCATGATGAATATTTGGATGGTATATGCTATCTTCTTCGAACAAGGATCAACAAAACTAAGGGAAGCCGGATCAAAAAATTACTACATCAAGACATCTTTGAACCCTCACAACTTCAATTACTTTTTTGGGAAAAGTGTTAAGAGATATACAGCTATTGATTACACTTCTGAACCCCAAATTTCACAAAAAGTTGTATTATTTACTTCATGAATTCATGAAGTTTTCAATGTTGTTCATGATAAAAGTTATTCAAAACCAATCTTGACAAATGGCCACTCTGCCAGAGACGATGGAATAGTTTTGTTACTAAACTCCACAAACCCGATTTATCTTTCTATTTTGAGTTTCTCTCGCCTTTTGAATTCTAGGACACAGTTCAATGTAAATATTTTAGTGAGACCGAAAGGTGTGACTCCACTACAAGCAATTTTCCTTAAGTTATTTGGGAATACCAATGTGAAAGTGCTCTATTGGAAGAATTGAAGTACGTTAGTCAAGAAACAAAAGTAAAGTTTGATATTAGTACTAACATTATGAAATAATAAGAGCTGTCACGTGTAATACAATTAGTTGCAAATATGTTCTCATAGACTTTAAATACAAAGCAACGCGGGAATATATTTCGGAGTCAGATCACTTTACATGTGCTAGAAACAGCTATGTCTTCAAAGTTTCTGCTCATCAGTCTATTCCAAGAGTATTTTTCCACCGTAGACAAGTCACAAACCAGAACCTTCTACGGTCCCAGACATCCTACTAATGGAGACGATATCATCCCGCATTGAATACCTCATTCGAGATGTCCTGCCATCAGATGGCATAGGATACGGGTACAAACTACCCAAGGGCACGTTCTCTGGAGCCATCGGGGAGGGACGTTATCAATAAAAGCGCCGACATCACAGGCGAGGCTCGATCATGTAATTACGTGTTCGAGAACACGGAAAACACTTACCCGTACGACGTCAGAAAACTTTACGTTGTGGTACCAAAATCTTCCCTTTTCCCTCGACATCTGACGCTATTTTTACCATTCAGTCATCTCACATGGGCCACTATCGGTTGCAGTATTTTAGTATCCACGGCATTCTGGTACTTCATCAGGAACTTCCCCGTCTGGGATCGTCCTGAGAGACTGTATTCTGCCCTCTATGAAACGCTTCAATCGTTCGTCGGTGTTTCATATCCCAGACAACCTTTAGTGGCGAGAGAGAGGTGGTCCTTCATATTTTGGGTTTGGTTCAACCTGATCATAACAAGCACTTTCCAAGGCTCGCTATCTAGCTTCTTTAACATTTCCAGGTATCTGTTTAACATCGACACGCTGGAGGGACATAGCGAATCAGGGTTGAGGATCCTCGTGTATCCCGGTACCGAGATGGTCATAGCCATGGATAGCAGCAGAGTTTTGACGAAACTCATTCAGAGATTTGTACCCATGTTGGATAGAAAAGAGATGTTGGAAGAAATATCACGCCATAGAAATTCGGCCACTATAGTAGGATCGGATACGGCAGAATATCACGTCAGGAAAGCTCGATACATGATCGACGACCTCCCAGCTCTACACGTGATGGAGGAGACCATATTAATAACTGGACTCTGCTACAGCGTGTCGAGCGGTTCAAGATTCTTACCTAGGATTAATTCGATCATATCTAGGTTGTTCGAAGCAGGGCTTCTAAGAAAGTGGTATATAGATGTAATAGAATTGAAAACCATCTCTGGAGAGCTGCGTCCATACATTGCTAATCTTCACACAGTGAGAAACACTGTGCTAACTATGGAACACTTGAAAGTTCCATTTTTATTCCCTTGCTGGAGGATCACTAATATCTTCCTTCATGTTCTTTATTGAACTAGGTTTTAATTTACATTCATTTCTAGCAAGTATTATGTAAAAAATATATTATTTTAATTGAGATTGGTTTATTAATAGGATGCAGTTCCTGTTAGAGGTAGTCATTTAGGGTTATCTCATCTGTTGTGTAACACAACAAAGCTACAGATGTTTTAAATAAGGGTTGGTAAAGTCTTGCGCTCTTAAAAATACTTCTAATCTAGTTTCCTTTTAAATGTTGTTTTGGGGAGTTGAAGGGCGCAATGGCGGTCCAAGTTCACTGACAAAAGAACTGGACTAGTACAGAACACATAGTAGTAATCATAATAATCCTGTGATAATGTGTGTGTTCTTAGTATCAGCACTGTTATAGTTAACTACTGTCTCGTATAATATTTGCAAAGAACATTCGGTGTTATTTATAAATTTGTTGCGCTTATTTATTATACTTAATGTAAATTTAGCAAAGATTTATTCAAATTAAAAAATCACAATATAATGTTGTTGATTATATAATTTACGAGGGTGTGTTAACAGTGGTTTAAATTAAGCTGAGAGCGTTGAGGTGGCAGTCAAGGCTGAGAGCGTTAATGAGGCAATCAAAGAGGAGTTAAGGTGACCAGCAGGTGAGACTAATACCGTTAATAAGGCGAGCAGGGCTGAAATAATTAAGGTGGCACGTAGGAAAGACTTTTAAGTTTTTAAGATGGTGGGCAGGTAGGACTTAGAGCGTTAAGGTGACAATCAAATAGAACTAAGATCGTTAAGGTGACAATCAAATAGAACTAAGAGCGTTAAGGTGACAATCAAATAGAACTAAGAGCGTTAAGGTGACAATCAAATAGAACTAAGAGCGTTAAGGTGACAATCAAATAGAACTAAGAGCGTTAAGGTGACAATCAAATAGAACTAAAAGCGTTAAGGTGGCAGGTAAGTGAGTTTAAGAGCGTAAAAAGGCATGGCTTAAAACATTAAGGTGGTAGGCAGGTGAGGAGAAGAGGGTTAAGGCAGCCATCACCTCCGAGAGTTTTCATAAGATTCTGGCTTGTCTCGAAATAGGAAACTTAAGGTGGATATTTGCCAATTAGAATACAAGAAATGTGAAAACTAATTCACCCAGTAGCTTCCACTAATAGGTCAGGATTGACAATCTTTGCCGAGTGAAGAAATACATTGTTGTGTAAATTGGATATGTGTAAACTTATTGAATTACAATAATCCTTAGGACCCGCCTCGGTGGCGTAGTTGGCTAACGCGCCAGTCGTGTTGAGCTCGACCGCCGAGGACGGGGAGATCGAGGTTTGAATCTCGGTCGGGTGAACTGGGGGTGGTTTTCCTAAATGGTTTTCCACTCTCCCTCCACGCAAATGCGGGTTCACTTCCTCTAAATTCAACCTTCCAAATTCCTAACCCATTAGTGTAATTAGTAGAGGAGAAGGTCCAAATTTCGACTACCACTTTCTTTTTCACTTGTAACTACTGAACTATTAGCATAAAAGTTGTCGCAACAATATACATGTATAGCTGGAAGGATTATACATCGAACCTGTGTACTTAAATGTTATAAAAATAAAACTTTTTTTGCACTTTTTTTTTGTAAAAGTTGTCACAATTCATGATTTTGAAACTGTGGTCTAAATTTCGACTACCGGCTTCAAGATGTCAGGAAATAAAAGAAAAAGAATAAAATAGTGGTATTTCACTGTATTATTACATAATAATATAAAAACAATGTTTTAAGGTAAGCTTACTTTCATATTACTTCTATTTTTAATGAAAAAAGTCAATAATTCATTGCTCATTTACAAAAATCACAAATATAAATGTCTTTGTCGGCGCCAGCACATGCGTTATGTGCCCAAAGGTGGCACATAACACACATTACCCACAATTCTCCTCCATGGTCATCGGAAAACAGTCCTTGGCAAAAAATACAGGCCGCATCTTCATCATCTGGCTTTTTTTTACCCACAGGAAACTCCAAATCACTCATGCTGTCGTCGACAATATTTTCGGCACCATCAGAATCTTCCGAAGAACTGCCTTCATTAAGCGTCTTCTTTGGCTTAGCTTTAGATTTTTTCTTCTTCTCTTCTTTTGGTTTCCGAAGTATTCCCCCAAAATTTAATTTCTTTTTGACGAAATTTTTTGTGTTATCGGCAGAATCTTTTAATGATTTAACAAGGGCTTCTTTGTAAGGGGCTCCATTGATCACGCAAGCACCTACAGCCTTGCGGCCTCTGTTGCTCACTTTTCGTTTTTTTGATGGCACAGGGACGATCTCATACGGACTGACATGTTTCAGACCGCTTGAAGTGCTGGGTTGAGGATCCTCGGTAGGACTAACAGGATGATCCGCAAGCAACGACTCACGTGACTTAGATGCAGGAAGTTGGTTGTCAGAGGAAGATTTCACTTGATTATTTTTATGTGGCGTCGCCTGAGGACTGCAGGATTTCACCGATTCCTGTGCTGAAGCCAGAAAATCGGCGTCGGTGAAAAGGTTTTTATTCATTGGGAAATGCCTGTTTTGCTGAAACCATTCATGGTTATCTCTCCTGTTTGTACTATTAAATATGCTTTTCCAAAGAGCTCCATCATGTCATATGGAGACAACGGCCTGTCTGAATGAAGAAGCCTCTGTCTTATTTCTTCACTGTAGTGTGTCTTCAGGGGTCCCATGAAGGTTTTGTCCAGAGGCTGAAGCTTGTGCGAGAAGTGTGGTGGCAATGACATAACTGTCACATGATTTCTTCATGCCAATTCAATCACATCAACATTACGAACATGGCTGTAGTGTCCATCTAAGATTAGGAGAACTGGAGAGGCCTCAGATGGGTTCACTTTTTCCACAAAATGCTGGAACCATTCTGGGAAATATAATGAAAGATGGAACATAATGCCCAGAGGCACTCATGCATGCTATCACTGTGACCGTCGCTCCTCGCTCTGCAGATGTGAGGGCAGCAATTTGACGTTTACCTTTCCTTCCAATTACTAGCGGAATTTTACTCTGTACAATGGTCAGGCCGGTTTCATCCACATTGTTTATTCGATCAGCTGGGTACTTGTGTTTAAGGTAGGCCTCTTCTAATAATTGGAAAAAAGCACCAACATTTTCTTTATTGAAGCCTAAGGCGTGAGAAAAAGAAGTCCCACATGGTTTACGTAGAGACAGCGTATCTTTGTGACGCTCTAGGAAGAGATCAACCCAAGCGCGGCCTGCTTGACCTTGCTTGAAAGGGTGATTAACGCCGTTTTTAGTCGCAAGTTGGAATGCCATACGTCGAAGGTCCCCTAGGGTAAACCCATAAAACTTTGCTTCCATATGAAGTAAATAATCAACAAGTTGTTTTTCGAGTTCATCTCCTAGTATTGGCTTCCTTCCTATCTTAGCTGTCACTAATTTAGAAGGTGATACGTCAACCTTTTTGCTAAGATCGCGCAATGTACCACGAGGTACGTTGAAAGTTTTAGATGCTTTAAGGGTGCCCATCTTTTTTTCCCTAACGGCAAGGATTGCTTTTGCCATGTCCTCTTCACCCCATTGGCGTCTTTTATTTTTAGGAACATATTTGGGCTTCTTTCTAGGCATTCTGAAACAAAAACGGTGAGTATTAACCTCCTTGGGGGCTTTGGTCCAAAGTTCGACTACTAGTCGAACTTTAGACCACTAGCGGTAGTCGGAATTTAGACCACTGCATGGTTAAAACTTTGAGGTTACGTACGACCTAGAACGAGAGGCAATCTATTAAACTAAAAGAGAATTTAAAAGCCTAGAACGTGACTAAAACGATGCTTTAACGGCCTTAGAGCTAATACTAAAACGCTACGAGTAAAAAAATTAAGAACACATACCTGAAAAAGTTTTGAAATCGCCGAAAATGAAGTTTTAATTAGTGCACTGTCACGGTTGAGCGAGCGGAACTGCGGTTTACACAAAACAACAACAAAGTAATGGAGCGCTGTTTACTATTTTTCCCGCATGGCTGTAGCACCTTGCAGTACGTCAAACCCTGCTAGTCGGACTTTAGACCCTAGTCGAAATTCGGACCTTCTCTTCTACTTAAGCGTATAAACCGAACGGGTAGTAAGACGCGGTGCTAAGTATAATAATATAATAATAATTATCCTTAGGTGTTAATACCTGCACCAAGAATACAGAAATTACTCACACCAAGGAAAAATATCAATTCGTGATCCAAAGAGAAATTATGGGAGATACTTCAACTTGGAGTCCAAAGAGAAACCTTAAGAAAAGAGTAAAAACAAGAACATGGAGGGAGTGAGTTCTACTGTTCACAGAACTACTAGTATGTGACATTAATAATATCTATCAAAAATGACAGCTTTGATGTACGTATAGATACATAAAAATTGTTTCAAAAACTTTTATAACTGTCAATAAAATTCCTTCCTACATAAACCGAAATGTTTCTATACCTAAATAAACCTATTAGATATACCTTACAAGTGTATGAATTAGTAAAGTAAAACTAAATCAAACTAAAATAAGGTTTTGAGTCGATTTTAAAATTCATTTTAAAAAAAATGGGGTGTGGCTGTGTCATGGACACGGCCGTGTGTTGTACGTGAATACGTTTAAACATAAACGAACATCGTAGCTTCTCCGAGTCAAAAGTTATACTAATTGCAAATCTCGATACGCAGCAAAATAACCTCAAAATGGCGGCGCTTCCCCCTCCACCGCGCGCGATGCGTCACTGTTCTCGCTTATCGTAATGAATTATTTGATCCTTTAGCTATCCAGTGGTATAATTTAATTTTGGATGTAGAGGAAAGATTCGAAACTACAACACCAAACTGTATCCCCCGATTTTGTTATCATTAGGTTTTTTTGGATTGCCCCCGTATGGTAGCAAATTTAAAGACGTATTCACGTCAAATCATACATTTATGTTAACTTTACTGTAAAATATGTGTCATGCTTTCGGAAATCTTGCTACTGCATCAGTAATACTTTTAAACACTTCCTAATCATATTTTATACAACCTGATGGTTCGAATCCCGAGAGGTAAGAAATGCCATAAGTTCGCTTAAGGTTGGATCAGCTAAGGTATAACTTATTCTGATTTAAGTTATAAGCACTATTATCCCTCGTTTCAATTATTTATGTTGCACCTAAGATTGTAAAATATTTTAGTTTGAATTCTGGAGTTCGACTGCCGCAAACTTAGTAGTTAAGTTTGAAGTTCTAATAATATTTAAATCACTTACAAGCTAATTAAATTATGTTTCACAAAACAACAGACACCCTTCTTTCTTTTATAGCTTTCCAAAACCGGTGATCAGTAAACTACTAACAAATTATTGATAGTTGTAAAAATAAAAAATAAGTTTTATTTGTCTTGTAAAACAATTCTTTGATACATATTTTAAACTATAGGTAGTAATGGACATTTATGAATAATTTAATGTATTTTAGAAAAATAATCATAAATCCTTATTTATCATGTAAAAAAATTTCCCAGTCACCAAATGTGAACAAAAATTGTTCAAGCTATTTTAGAGGGGGCTGTACCATTTATTTTAAATTATGGATCACATAAAACGTTAAGATTTATCTCAATCTTGAGGCCAAAAATGTTCACAATTACATTAATTTCTCTAGATTAAAAAGTAAAAGTCTGCAAAATGGTTATGCTATGACGTAGTGACTGACAGATGTGGGAAGGGCCACTTATTTTTTGAAATGGTGTGTACGTCGCTAGAGAAACCCCTCGGGAATATGAAACAAAGCAATAAACACATTCTTTGATCCTAGCACTACAAACTTATGAGTTAGGGAAGTTCTCATGTTTTCCAAGAAAAAGGAGAGGGTATAAGTATAAGAAGAAAAAAAAAGGGTTGTGAATTTGATCCTGTCTGACATCGGAATATCCATCAAGAATGGTATTTTTATATTCTCATATAAAGCATAGGGAACTTTTTTGTGTGTGTGTGTGTGATTTTATAACAATTCTATTTCAAGATTTTGAAAGGTTGTTATAAGCATGTCGCTTCCCTTTATTTCTTTGTGCGTATCCATGTTTGTATTTCTATTTATATATCTTTGAATATTCTATATCAGTGGTTTTCAGCCTGGGGTTCACGACTCCACTTGGGATCGTTGCGTGTTTTGGGCCGAGCCGCAATGCTTGCTGTAGATATAGCTTTAGGTTTATATCCAGGCCATACGTTTTTTAAGGGAATAAATATAGCCTACTAGGAGGATGAAAAACATAATTAGAAAAGTAATAATTTAAAATTATATAAAACTGTTTATTTACTGTTTTTTAAGAATAAAAGAGCATGTAAGACTCGGTGTATGGATGTTGCAGTTAAGGGAGTATGCACGAATAGGTAAGTGTGGAGGAGTTTAGTGAAGATGGATTAAGTACAAAGTTTTTTTTTAGCTATATGCACAGTTTATTGCCTACCCTGTGAGGGAACGGTGTGATTAGTTATGTATATACCCGCCTCGGTGGCGTAGTTGGCTAACGCGCTAGTCGTGTTGAGCTCGACCGCCGAGGACGGGGAGATCGAGGTTCGAATCTCGGTCGGGTGAACTGGGGGTGGTTTTTCCTAAATGGTTTTCCACTCTCCTTCCACGCAAATGCGGGTTCACTTCCTCTAAATTCAACCCTCCCAATTCCTAATCCATTAGCGTAATTAGTACTCAAGCGTATAGCCCGAACGGGTAGTAAGACGCGTTGCTAAATATTATTAGTTATGTATATATGTAATTAATGCTTAGGTATTATTTGGTTACACCTCTCTGAGAATTTCTGTATTAGTTTCGTGTGAGTGTCGCTACTATCATAAAATCGCTAATACCCTCCTGGATAGTTGATTCTCTTTTACGACATCTTAGTTGCATCCGTATAACCATTAAATATAAATGTATAATCATTGAGTGTGATCCATCACTGTGGTATTCCAAACGCCTATCCAAGATAATAAGGGTTTATAATCATAATTAGCACAAACGTAAATAAAAAAATTAAGCACTATAAACAAATATAGCTCACTATAATAGATTATTTATAAAATCATAAACTATAACATAGCTAAAACGAATTAACAGTTACACTTCATCAAGTTAAATACAGGAAGATACCTACCTAGACCAGAATTGAATGGGCCAGTTTTATATGCTAAACTGGTGCATTTCATTTTGTTTTAGGTAGGTGTCGTCTTGTATTTAGTATAGAAATTCACTTGAAGCATGCTCAGTCTAACTATGAAACTGGCCCTAAGTCACTAATAACAATTATGTTAAATTATAGTTCAGGGAAAAAAAAATAGAAAGTGTAACTAAGTGTGTTCTATGAGGTCTAATACCTCAGACTGTGTGGACCAACAGTGTGGCTTGATTAGCAGAATATCATTCCCAGAAATGACTATAGCCGGCTCTTCATTTTTGTTGACACATTCGTGTATTATCAACCCACAAACTAATTAATTAATTAATTAAATTTAGCACCGCATCTTACTACCCGTTCGGGTTATACGCTTAAGTACTATTTACGCTAATGGGTTAGGAATTGGGAAGGTTGAATATAGAGAAAGTGAACCCGCATTTGCGTGGAGGGAGAGTGGAAAACCATTTAGGAAAAACCACCCCCAGTTCATCCAACCGAGATTCGAACCTCGATCTCCCCGTCCTAGGCAGACGAGCTCAACACGACTAGCGCGTTAGCCAACTACGCCACCGAGGCGGGTAACCCACAAACTAAATGTCAAGTTTGTCTTTGTCTGGTTTACTGATGACTGGACGATTGGGGATTGAATCCTGGACGAGTGTGCTCAATAGTATTAATTTTTAAGAATTTTTTTTTACCTAAATGATTTCCCACTCTTCCTCCACGAAAACTGGGGTGCACTTCCTATAAAACTCTACCTTCTTAAATCAACCTTGTTCCATTTGTGTAGCAAAGTGCGGATAGCCTGAATCAGTAAGATGCGGTGAGAATAAAAAAAGTATTTAAGCTTTAAAAAGAATTTTTCATCTAGCACTTTAGAAATAAGATGCCAATTTTGACGGTTTCTAGATCAGTATGGCGACTTTGGTCAATATTGGGCCAACACTGATGGTCATTTAAAATTTATTTTTAACGGTTCAAGAAATGTCCATGTTGCTTAGTATTGAGTAAATCACAGATGGAATATTCATAAAATTTAAGGCGACATAAATATGGCACTGGAGAAGACTTGAGAAGATAAGGTGGACAGACAGGGTGACAAATGAAGTCCTAAGAAGAATGGTTGAGAAGAGAACCATTTTGGATATCATTCTTCGGTACAAAGCAAACTGGATCAGACACATCCTTAGGAGGAACTGTCTTCTTCACGACGTTATAGAAGGAAAGGTTGAAGGAAAGAGGAGCTTAGGAAGAAGGAAGGAGGATTCAAATATTGGATGACTTGAAGTAAAGAAGAACATTCTGGGAGCTGAAGGATGAGGCAGAGGACAGGTCGTATTGGCGGTCTAAGTTAACTGACAAAAGGAGTGGACTTGTCGTAAGAAAAAACACCTAGTGATATTAAAAATGTTATAAGCTTGAAAAAACATAAACTTAATTCAAAATAGGTTTATTTATACATATTTTGTTAACATTGGAAATCGGTACATATTTTACAGCCCATTTTTTATTTTTAAAAAAGGGGGCATTTTAAAAATTACAAACTTTTATGAGGATAAAATTGATAGTTTTTTTACTAATTGATTGGTATTACTTTATAGGTATTGATATTACTTAACAAAAGTGAAAGCTGCAACTAACACGACTTTACGTATAAAAATGAAAGTATATCTATCTTTTCTAGCTATCTGATATTGTTCTTCCTATTATTTATTTATTTATTTAGCACCTCGTCTTACTACCCGTTCGGGTTATACGCTTAAGTACTATTTACGCTAATAGGTTAGGAATTGGGAAGGTTGAATATAGAGGAAGTGAACCCGCATTTGCGTGGAGGTAGAGTGGAAAACTATTTAGGAAAAACCACTCTCAGTTCACCCAACCGAGATTCGAACCTCAATCTCCCCGTTCTCGGCAGTCGAGCTCAACACGACTATCGCGTTAGCTAACTACGCCACCGAGGCGGCTTTCTTCCTATTAAAATTACATTATATCAGTGAAAATCATCGTGCAACTTTGTATTTGCTGTACGTAAATTTTATCACCCCGTTCTTGAAGACTCGTGTGCATTAGGGCGTGATAAAAGTGCTAAAAATAACGACCCATAAATAGAATATGACTCTGCTGACTCCGAGGGAGAGATATTGTTAGTTTTTATACATAAACATACTGTTTCTCCAAGTATGAAATCGTTTCTGGAGGAATGTA
The DNA here is from genome assembly GCA_033556935.1 of Timema podura. Lineage (NCBI taxonomy): Eukaryota > Metazoa > Arthropoda > Insecta > Phasmatodea > Timematidae > Timema > Timema podura. The sequence continues at coordinate 22,878,805 of JAVRXN010000014.1, forward strand.
AGTAGATACTCACTCAAAAAAGGATTCATTTTATATCGTTCAGCTTGTGTCTATGGGAAGTGATGAATATTATTTGAATACATCCTCTCGACTTGTAATAAAAGAATTTGGCCTCGACAAGTGTACATTTTGTAATTTCGTGCATGTTTTGATTTAATCCTTTTGTACGGGTGTGGGTGTAGATGTGGATGGGTGGGGTGGGTGGGTGGTTTGGTGTAGATGTGGGTGGGTGGGTGGTTTGGTGTAGATGTGGGTGGGTGGATGGTTTGGTGTAGGTGTGGGTGGGGTGGGTGGTTTGGTGTAGATGTGGGTGGGTGGATGGTTTGGTGTAGGTGTGGGTGGGGTGGATGGTTTGGTGTAGGTGTGGGTGGGGTGGGTGGTTTGGTGTAGATGTGGGTGGGTGGGTGGTTTGGTGTAGATGTGGGTGGGTGGATGGTTTGGTGTAGGTGTGGGTGGGGTGGGTGGTTTGGTGTAGATGTGGGTGGGTGGATGGTTTGGTGTAGGTGTGGGTGGGGTGGGTGGTTTGGTGTAGATGTGGGTGGGTGGGTGGTTTGGTGTAGATGTGGGTGGGTGGATGGTTTGGTGTAGGTGTGGGTGGGGTGGGTGGTTTGGTGTAGATGTGGAGGTGGTTTGGTGTAGATGTGGGGGGTAGTTTGGTGTAGATGTGGGGGGTAGTTTGGTGTGGGTGTGGGTGGGTGTAGGGGGTGGGTTAGGTGGGTGGATGTAGGGGTGGGTTGGGTGGGTGGGTGGGTGTAGGGGGTGGGGTGGATGGGTGAGTGTAGGTGTGAATGTAGGTATAGGGGGCTGGATGGATGGGTTACAGTGCATCTCACTACCCGTTCTGGCCATATGTACATTCACACTTATGAGGTAAGGAGGAAGAAGGTATAACTTTGATGAAATGTACTTGCATATTCGTGTAGAGAGAGTGAGAAACCATTCAGTATACCATACAAGGACTCAAAACCTGTATCTCCCAGCCACCGGCTATTTAGTCAATTATGAAGGTGACGCCTTAGACCAGATGACACCCGAAGCGGGTTAAAAAATTAGTATAAAACCTCCATGTAGTCAACCCGCAAGCAAGTTATACCGACTGAGCGGCCACCACATGTTGACACAGATAGTGCCAACAGTTGTGGATAGAAGGTGTCATGTAGTCAACACAATGACCCCTCCAGCCATTAATCTCAGTTTTCTAAACCGAAGCCGTAGACCATATAGGTGGTCTGAAATAATTATTGTATTTTTTTTATTTTCCCCGCATCTTACAATCCGTACAATCCAAATATATTCACCAGTGGGGTAGAAACTACTAAGTTAGGATTTACATAAAATGTGCCCGCATTTTCCAGTCATAAAAATCAAGTACACAAGTCCTGGAGCTTTTAACTCAGATCTCCCATCACCAGAAATATCAGATTAAATTAAACTGACGCATATAGTTCTCATACCCATTGATGCAGGTACACCAACATTAAGATATTTACAAATACGTTTTGAGAAAAGGATTACCTCAGTACACGACTTACAAACCAACTTACTCTAGTACAGATCAAATATTATTCACACCCGGCTCTAGCGTGGGGGATTTCCCTTTATGATGACATGCATAAACTCAAACACAAAAAAATCAATTATTTAATTCACCGAAACCGGACCCTTCTTAAACTTGAATACGGCTTCTCTAACCACTTATCCACGTGGTCCACATGGGAGAGAAATCACCCTGAGTGCCCCTCAGTGTTGGGGGGGCTCCAAATAACCTGACAACCTTAATATTGAGAGAACGGATAAGGACTTGGCTGTTCAAGGTTAAGTTGCTTTATAAGTCGTATTCTAAATAAATAAAAAAATTAAATTAATTAAATTAAGTGCACATCCCTTTTGTTGCTTTTTTTAAAAAAAAATAACTAAAATGTATATAAAACTATTTTATATTGGATATATGTTTATGCAAAACGCTATTTTAAGGTCAAACTTTTTTATGTATAATTTCAAACTTGATGAAAAAATTGATTTTTTTTAATCTGAACGGCCAAAAGAATATTAAACAAAATTGGAGTAAAAACTAAATTTTAACTAAAACATTTTGTTAAGAATATAACCTCCAAAAAATTATATCTCCATCCACCCACAAATTTGATTAAAATAATTTCTTGGGTACTCTATGAGAAATTGATAAATCACTATTTTGAAAGCCAATCGACCAAAAAAAAATTTTTTTTATTTAGCACCGCGTCTTACTACCCGTTCGGGTTATACGCTTAAGTACTAATTACGCTAATGGATTAGGAATTGGGAAGGTTGAATAGAGAAAGTGAACCCGCATTTTCGTGGAGGGAGAGTGGAAAACCATTTAGGAAAAACCACCCCAGTTCACCCGACCGAGATTCGAACCTCGATCTCCCCGTGCTCGGCAGTCGGGCTCAACACGACTAGCGCGTTAGCCAACTACGCCACCGAGGCGGGTCAAAAATAATATCAAACTAGTGAAAAATCATACCTTTTATATGATTGGTCGTACGTTGTACCGGGGGCACAGTGGCGTCCTCATGGAGTTCTGACGACTCTGAACCAGGCGGTTCGACCTTGTTTTATTTTCTATCTGACGTCCCCTTCTCCCCCGCGGTAACAGTCCCCTCCTCATAGCCATTTCTCTTGGAGTGGAAGCGTCAGAGCCCTACCAGGTCCGTAATTGTTTCTCCAATCCTCTCGTACATACGTTATTTGAGATATGCACCTACAAACGACAACAACGTCTGCTGGATGCTACACAATATATCTTCTCTTAGAGGCGCATGCGCCCCGATATATTACATAATATCTTCAAACGCACTTAATACTGTAAGGAACACTCGCCCCGTTGGATTAAGTAATAGCTTGGCCCATTCTCGAGTACACCCAATATCATATCTGAGGGAACTGCAGGTCTTATGGAGAAAAGCTCTGTCTTCATCCGCCTCGGTGGCGTAGTTGGCTAACGCGCTAGTCGTGTTGAGCTCGACCGCCGAGGACGGGGAGATCGAGGTTCGAATCTCGGTCGGGTGAACTGGGAGTGGTTTTTCCTAAATGGTTTTCCACTCTCCCTCCACGCAAATGCGGCTTCACTTCCTTTAAAATTCAACCTTCCCAATTCCTAATCCATTATCGTAATTAGTACTTAAGCGTATAACCCGAACGGTTAGTAAGACGCGGTGCTAAATATTATTATTATTATTATTATTATTATTATTATTATTATTATTATTATTATTATTATTATTATTATTATTATTACTTTGTCTTCATTCTCTTTCAATCGACTGTTGGCAAATCTTCTCACTCAGTTATGTTGGGAGGTGGTGTTTTTTTTTTTATCTTAAGGCACATTTGACTCCAGGTTCGGTTGCCTTATGTGTAGATTATTGGGATTATTCCCCTAAAGGGAAAGGTACCAGCCGGGAATCGAGCCCGGGACCCCTAGGCTCGTAGTAAGGTGCATTAACCACTACACCACGGGGGCCGCTTCTGTGTTGGGGTACGAAGGAGCTACTGGCAACCTCCACTAACCAGCGTTGCCAAACTTGTCTTATAGTTGAGAGGAGATTGACCACACAAAACCGAGATAATGAAAACGTTGTTTCCCAATAGTAACCATGCAGTTCCCTCTGCGATTTTATCCAGTATAGGTCACGTGATCCCTATCACCACACTCAAGACAATTCATAAACTTTCGTTAAATTGGTTTCACAATACACTGTTTTCGGCTTAACACTTAACCGTCTAAGCTCGGGTTTAGACTCTTCTGTGATGAAATCACGCACTTTACGCATCGAGATAGTACAGCTGACCTTTGATCTACCGTCCTATCGCACCTTCTCTGCGTTACGGTTCGACCAGACTGACAAGCGTGCGAGCGAGCGAGCCAGACTGGTGGCCAGACTGGCGAGCGAGCGCGTGATTAGCAGATAGCTCTCGTTAGTTGTTGACAAGAAGGCTCCGAATCTTGGCTGAGTGAACTGAGGGTGGTTTTAAAAAGTGATTTATTGTTGTAGTTTCCTCATCCTCTCTCCACGCTAATGATGATTCTTATTTGTAAAGGCCTACTTTGATCATATTGAAGTACTTTAACATATTAATTTTACATATATTTATGTATATATATATGGTTTATGATCTTACCAATTAAATTAGGTCGTTAGTAGCAAGTGTGCTAAACCTATCGATATTAATAAAAATGTCAAAATGAGAAGTTTTCCTTGCACTCAATGAACCAACATACAATAATATTGCCTAGCGCCTGTAAAGTATACTGTACCAGGTCGAGCTCGCATGCTCCAGTCTGGCCACCTCTTAATACAACCAATGTGCTCTATTTTATATTTTAGTCGCTCGCTCAGTCTGGCCGCCCCCTAAGTAAAAACCCCTCCAGTCCTTGCACCAATTAGGCTGACCCGGTCGACCGTATCTCACCACAACATTCGAACTAGGCTCCTCCATACGACGGTCTCCAAACGCGACTCTCGAAAACATTACGATTTCAACCGTACTCAGAAAACCTCTGTCTTCCAGGTCACGTGGTCAAGACCCACGCACCTGGCGGACACTTCTATAATCTGACCTCTAAAACACCTTCACCTATATATGACGCTATGGTCCGCTACAATGTAAAATTTAAAATAAACTTTTGTATGTATAGTTACCCACATATAAGGATAAAAATTAAAAATAAGTGTTTATAAAAAGGTTTATTGTAATTTTTTTTTGGGGGGGGGGAGGGTGAAGGGGGGTTTACACGATTACGTACTAGTTACGCTAATGGTTTTGGTATAAGGAAGGTTGAATGTATAGGAAGTGTACCCACATTTGCGTGGAGATATATAGAGTGGGAAACCATTTTGGGAAAACCACCTTCAATAATGCTTGCAAAGCGTAGGTACTTATGAGACATAAAAGCTTACACAGCTACTCTTAAACAAGCTTTAATAGACCATTTATTTTTAAAATGTAATACCTAGAGCTCTTTGGGTCACAGAAGCAATAGTTATTTGATCCCAAAACAGAAATTTTAATTTTTAAAGAAACATTTAAAAAAACACAAATGTACTAAAATGATTTATATTTAAGAACACACATGTTTATAAAAGAGAAAACATAAATATCAAGTACTGTTTACTTATAGTAGGCCTAATGAGAGATTGACTCTTTGTTTTTTATTAGTCTGTAAATATCGGGTTCAATGTTGGACACTCCATATGTTTATCAGTTAAACGGAAACAACCTCTTAGTTTGATCTGTTTCATCGAAGAAAATTAATGTTCACATAAGTAAGTGGTTCCAAAAAAATGTTTACCTTTTTAGAGCTTCCTTTCCTTAGGCAAATGATATTTATAAAAATTCCAATAGAAAAACTTCTGAAAATTTTGTCTTCAATTCAGAGTTACATCAATTAGCTCTATTTGGAAATCGGGTGATTAAAAACTCAAAAATTGTATTTACCTTTTTTGCGGGATTCCCGAACTCACTTTTAAATGATGTCATTCTCTCGCGGGCCGCAAAAAGTGAGGTCAAGGACCGCATGCAGCCCACGGGCCGTGGGTTGTGTGCATTTGGTTTAACTCTTCACTCTCGTGTTGGATTGGATTACTGGGGACTAAGAGATCTGGGATACAATACCTATTGGGTGTATTGAGGGTGTGTATTCCTAAATATTTTCCCACTCTCCTTCCACACGAATTCGGGTGCGCTACCTCTAAATTTCTATCTTTATCGTCCCTATTCCCTTAGAGTTATTAAATGCATGCGTGGAACTCGAAAGGATACTAAGACGCTGTGGAAAAGAAAAAAAAAAGTCTGTTGCGTCGGAGGAATGACTTCACAGCGTATCGGGGATCATCGTGAAAAAAGGCAGTTGGTCCAGAGCCACTGGATAATCTCTCAGCCAGGTGCGGCCCTGAATAGGGTCCCTGTCAGGGTGCATATTGTCCCTCCACAAGCCCTGAGGAAGATATATGTCTCTAGAAGTTGCACCTTCTTCCAGGACAGGAGCCACCAATATGTCTTCGCCAAGTAGAAACTCTGCAACAAACCACAAAACGTCAGTTTATTTTAGCGTCCGTTCCAGTTATACGCTTATGTACTAATTACGCTAATGGTTTTATGGATTAGGAAGGATATATGTAGAGGAAGCGTACCCGCATTTGCGTTGAGAAAGAGAGTGGATTTTTTTGTAATAAACCACCCTAAGTACACCCGAGAGAGATTCGAACCTCGATCTCTATGTAATCGGCAGTCTAGATTATTGCGATACTAGCGCGTTAGACCATGCGACCACCGAAGTGGGTACCACGTCAGTTGATACATTGGCTAGGATCCTTCGAAGTGTGCAGGATAGTCCTTCCCTTGTGTTGAAAGAGATCCTGCCTTTATGTATAACAGGAGTCGCTAGGATGTCCTCAGCTACCAGAAACTCTTCAACAAAACCACAACACGCCAATTGAGACATTATCTAGGGTCCTTCTAAGTGTCCTTTCCTTGTCGAAGTGTCAGAGGTCCTTTATGTTCTGACCCCATTTGGTGTTAAGAACAGAATATATGTCATATGTGTTCAAAGTCTCTGAGATTAACGAGAAAAAGAGAGGGCTAGACATTTATAAAAATAAATCGTAAAACTCCAGAAGGAATTCACAGCACACGAGAGGGTGCATAGTAACTTTAAACTTTTTTAAAAAATAATTTACAGTTCTCTAGGATATTGTATTTGAAAAGTTCCTATGGGATGGTTTATCTGTCCCTAAGGCTGGTATGGCACGCATTATTCTTCCCTTGATCGTAGGTGGCAGGCATTATTCGTCCTTTGGCCTGAGAAAGTACGCGTTATTGGTCACTTGGGATAAGATGGCACGCGTTATTCCTCTCTTTCGATGAGATGGTACGTGTTATTCATGTAAAGGGATGATAGGACACGTGTTATTTGTCCATATGAATGAGATTGAATGCATTATGTTTACCTTAGTCTGAGATGGCACGAGTTATTTGTCCATATGACTGAGATACAAAGCATAATGTTTACCTTAGTTTGAGATGGAACGCATTATTTGCCCATCTGTATGATATGGCATCCGTTATTTGTCCCTTGGGCTGAGATGACCCACGTTATTCGTCTATTGAGATGAGGTGGCACGCATTGTTTGTCCATCTGGATGAGATGGCATGAGCTATTTGCAACTTAGGATAAGATGGCACGCGTTATTCCTCTGGATGAGATGGTACGTGTTATTCATGTATTGGGATGATATGGCACGCGTTATTTATCCATATGAACGATATTGAAAGCACTATGTTTACCTTAATCTGAGATGGCACGCGTTATTTGGCCATCTGGTTGGGATGGCATGCGTTATTTGAACCTTGGCCCGAGATGATACACGTTATTTACCCCCCTGGATGAGGTGGATCGCTTTATTTATACACAGGACGTGGTGTCTCGCAAACCAGGCCATTAGACCACGCGAGGGTTTCCAAAATGTCCCCCTTACCGGAATCCTACTATATAAATGCAAGTGGCCATATATTTGCGTGGGAGGGAAAGAGATTCAGGCTCTTGTTCGGATCGACCCGCGAGCCTCGTCTGTAACCATCGTAACCGTGGTTCACGACATTGATCCGCGGCGCGACAGAGCGCAGCACCTTCCAGTCACCAACAGTATCACGTGGGAAGTTCCTTTCCACACCCTTCCACCGTCTTTCTGTCAGCCGGGGAGAGGTAAAGAGATTTTAATGTATCGAGGCTCCCTTATGGCAAGCCCCTAACACGTGATTTATCCCTATCATAGCCCTCAGGTTGTTCCGTCCAACTTTCATCTGACAGCTAGAAAAGTTACTTGATCTATTTTCATGGATTCATACGTCAAGCCATGTTATCTGAAAGTATCCCTTTTGATAGGATATTATTAATACAGTAGCCCCATGGCTTCTTTGGTGCTGATTGACAGCTCACAGCTCACAGCTGACGGCTTTGAAAAGCTACCAAACCAAATTATGTATCCCTACGCCGAACCATATGATCTGCAAAAACATGTGTTTAGCAGCTGTCACTTCTGACAGTCAAAATTTAGGTATATACCTAAATGTTGACTGTCAGAAGTCAGTTGTGAACTGTCAGTCAGCACCAAAGAAGCCATGGGGCTACTGTACCTATCAACTTTGGCTGCAAAATTTTGTATTTTCTAAAATGCTCTTTCTAATAAAGTTGGACTGTTTAGTGTTTTTTTTAGCATCACGTCTTACTGCCCGTCCGGGCTATTCGCTTATGTACTTATTTCGCTAAGGATTTTAGAGCCTAGAAAGGTTAGATTTAAAAGAAGTGTACCTGTATTTGCGTGGGAGGAGGATGTAAAACCATTCTGGGGGGGGGGGAAATTATCGGTACACCCGACCGAGATTTGAACCTCAATCTCCCCGTCAGTGTTTATTAAGTGTTGAATCGTCTTGCAAACCCAAAATTTCGACTGATAACGGCTACCGCAGTGCTTGCTACTCACCGTCCTCCACTGTTTGAGCGACGGCATCCTCCGGGTCCACCCACCAGATCGGCGGGTTCAGGGGAGATCCGTCTTCTACCGCTCTGGCGGCTCGCTCTAGGATGACGTCAGAGTACTCCGCGTGGAGAGCGGTGAACTTCCGGGAGATCGTCACTGTCTAGCGAGGGGGGGGGGGAAATAAATCAAGAATGGGTTGAGTTATTTGCTAGTGTCGGTGACTTAAATTATATAATCTACGAAAGATCAAGAGGAGGTTATTTGCTTCGGTGGGCGCATGGTTTAAGGCGTCACCCTCGTGTTAAAGTAGACTGTAGATGACAGGGTGATCGGGGTTCGAATCATGGTTGGGCGTACTGAAGGTGGTTTTTGCAAAATAGTTTCCACTCTTCCTCCACTCAAATGTGGGTACACTTCCTTTAAATTATTCAACCTTACTCCTCCCTATTCAATTAGTATAATTAGTACATAAGCGTATAGCCCTTGTGGTTAGTAATACGCGGTGCTTAAAAAACTAACCAAACCCTGTTGATCATGGGAATTACTCTCCTTTCAAGAAAAGTCTCCCGGAATCGAAGACGGGACATCTAAGTCAGCGGCCATTGGTTCTGACCACTGTACAACGAGGTTGGTTGGTTTTAAATAAATTCCAATAGTCACTTCTAGAGACACACTGGGAAATTATATTGTAGTGATGAAAACAACCCTTAATTTCCCTTACTATACCCCACCCCATCAGATTAAGCTATTATTATTATTATTATTATTATTATTATTACTAGCACCACGTCTTACTACCCGTTCGGGTTATACGCACTTACGCTAATGTGTAATGGTAAGGTGATTGTGAGATGAAATGGAGGACCTACAGTTTAACGTGGGATCCGAACCGCGGTGGAGGCCTGGCATTCCTCACATTCACAAATTTTGATTAATTCACGTCTCGTCAGAGGTGAAGGAAGGGTTTGTCAATCATATAAATCTGTGCTGGAACCGAGGATTGAACCCTGGACCCCCAACACAAAAGTCTGACACCTTACCCCTAGACCACCAGGTCACCGATTAAGCTGTTAGACCTTGTTTTAATAATTCCTATGAAAAAATATAGAGGAGTTGAATTCACTCTTTCTCGAATCCGATTCTTCAACTTACCTACGAATCTCGAAACCAAATTTTTGGAAGGGGATATTTTTTTCATATTTGTATTATATTTGATTCTCACTAAGCTGTAAATTTATGGTCTGGGGTCTGGTTGTTTTGTTTTTACAATAATTTTATAGGTGTAAGTCACTAGTAATCAGCATTATAGTTCCAATAAAAGTAATTCGGATTCATAAATTGGGGAAAAAATTTCGGACCATGAATCTGAAATTTATTTTTAATCCTAGAATATCCTTTTAAATTACGCGAGACCGTAATGAGAACTATACTATAAAGATTTGAATTAATAATTAATATATTATGTACGCAAACAAAATAAATAAATAATAAATTCGGTCCTAAGATTACCCACGTTTAGTTCCTACTTCAGTCAGAATAAATTCTTGTTGAAATGTTGAGCGAAATAAAAGTGCACCCCGACTGCTTTAAAATTATATAAACATATAGTTTTATCACCGCGTCTTACTACCCGCTCTGGTTGTACGCAAATATAATTACTACAATAGAGTATGGATCATGAATGAATCCTTTTAGAGGTAATCTACATACATTTGCGTGGAAGGAGAGTGGTAAACCATTTAGGGAAAAAAACCTTCGATAGACTCAACTAGGGTTCGAACTCTGATATCCCCGTCTTCAGCAGGCCAGTCTAACACAAATGTGATACCTTATTCCGTTCGTCACCTGAAGCGGGTGCCTATAGGCACGAGGCCAAATGCCGTGCCAGTTATCGTCTGGTGTAGTTTGACGATTATGGGGATTTCAAAGATAAGAATACCAGTCGAATGTGTGGAGGTGATGCTTCCTAAATGGTTCCCCACTCTGGCTCCCAGTAAATGCGGATACGCTTCCTTTATAGTCTACCTACCTCATCCCTACCCCATTATTATTGATGTGCGGATAGCTCAGAGGGGCAGTAATAAGCAAAGTACTTAGAAAAAAACTAAATTTACATAATTTATTTTAGCACCATGTCTTACTGCTCGTTCGGAATACACGCATTTACACTAATTACCCTAATATTTTAAGGATGGTGAAGGTTAAATATAGAGGAAGTGTACCAGCATTTTCACGATATTTTAACCCCAAAATCCCCGTCACCGGCAGTCTAGTATATTGAGACAGTTACGCCCTAAACCGCGCGGTCACCGAAGTAGATTTTTCACTATTCTATTATGACAAATTATTTAAGATGAAAAATAAAAATATTTGAACCTTTTGTCGCTTACCTCTTCGTCGAAGTCCCAAGGCACAAAGGAAAACTGCAAAGCCGGCATGAGCGCATTAGCTTCAAGCCATCTGATGAACAGCTCTTTGGTCGGCACGCTGTCTCCATAGCCATTTCCGCCGATCATGTCGGGCAGTACAAAAGGATAACCAGCCATGTTCATCACTAACAATGTCGTCACAAGAGTCTTCAAACCATTATCCCAACCCCAGTTGGTGTCTTTGTCCAGCATCCTCAAGAAAATCGGTAACCGGTTGGTCCTTCTAGCCGAACGCACCTCTATCTGTCCCCCAAACCGCGACACCGTCTCCACGTATCTCGTCGTGAAAATACTCGGATTGAGATCGAGGGAGGCGTTCAAGACCGGAAGCTGCGGCATGAAACTGGTCTCCCCGGCGTCGAACTTAAGAGAATCCACCCCACTCAACTCTTGATTGGCCCTGACACGTCCTAACCACCAATCGACCGCGTCAGGGTTTGTGAAGTCTACGATGCCTCCCTGACCTTCCCACCAAGTAGTCTCAGTGTCTCCCTGTGTGTTCTTCACGAAGTAGCCCTTCTCCAAAGCCTCGTTGTGATAAGGCTCACAGTCCAAATTTATAAAAGGTGGTGTCCAAAGAGTGACCCGGAAACCTTTCTCCTTCAGACCATCCGTGAGATTTCTGATATCCGGGAATTTTGTTTTGTTGAAAACTAAAGAACCGAAACATTCTTCCCACATCTCGTCAATCTCCAGCTGACTGTTATTAAAGCCATTGGATATTATTTGATCACCAAGCTCTCGGACGACATCCTCATCTATATCCTTTTTATACTTGGCCCAGGTAGACCAAATGGGGTGGCGAAACATGCGCTCATCCGGGACCCCACTTGGTTTCCCGATGTAGTTCCCTATGGCATGTTCGTGAGCAGTCCTAGCGTTCCCTAAAGTACACATTGTGTAGCTCAGAGTCAAATTTGGATTTGATGGAGGGTAGGGGTCTATATTTTTAGCGATTAAACACAAGGAGCCATCTCTGTGATTATTTTGATCAACAAATAATGGAACACCGTCATCGACAAAGATATAGAAGCCTTTAGAATTCACCCAATAAGGGTCTGCTAGTCCTTGATTTTCCACCTGCCTAGTGACGTACGGCGCCTCGGTGAAGTTATATTTCTCGAAAGGCCAATACTGTTGCTTTATTTCTGGGCCACCAAACCAGCGGGCCTCTCCCAAGTCGAAGCAGTCTTCGAACTGCTGCAAGTTTCCGCTTGTGTCTGTCGACAACCATTCAACATGCATACATTCTTCGTTTTGGCGGAGTAATCTAACTTCGGCGGAATCCCACCGACAACGAATTTAATCTTCTGATGATGAGCACCAAGATGCTACACCTTCTATCCCCACGCCAATTTCTGCGGTAGCAGCTACAGAACCATCTGTTGAGGAAATACAATATTCTTCAGTCTTCATCTGTCTGTGTGAAAGTTTTTTTTTATATAGAATACATTAAATGTACACACTTACTCTATGGCAAATATAAATTCAAAAGGTCATCACCGCACTTAAAAAATTATGTCACCAATCCCTATCTTGAACATAAAATGTTCAAGTAATTTAAAACTTGTGCTAACAAACCTTTTCTAAAGTGACACACACTTTTAACCCAAGATGTTGATATATGTTTAACACAGCATCCAACTGGAATCGACCAATGTTACTGATACACAAGGTGCAGATTATAGGGGCAAAAAAAACACCCTTAATGCTCCCACCCAGGATTTAGGTCTAAACTTTAACCTTTTCCATTAATAATTAAATAGCCAAAGCTATTATTTATGCTTTTAGTGGGAATTACTCCATCTAGATATCATATTCTGAAAATTGAAAAATGACACCTGGACACAGGATTCGAACCCGGACCTTTGGCTTAGTACGCCAATGCTCTAACCACTGAGCTATCCAGGATTCGTCCCGTGCCCAAGGTCATTCTTCACTCATATTTTAAGGCAGAGTCTATGATGGACTTAGCAGATATCGTCGGCTACAAATATGTGATTATATTAATATTAGACTCTGCCTTAAAATATGAGTGAAGAATGACCCTGGGCACGGTACGAATCCTGGATAGCTCAGTGGTTAGAGTAATGGTGTACTAATCCAAAGGTCCCGGGTTCGATTCCCATGTCCAGGTGTCATTTTTCAATTTTCAGAATATTATTTTCCATTAATGGTGACCAAGTGAATTTAACGAATTAAAACATTCAACCGATGCTATATATGGCTAACATTTAAGCTTACTTACTTTCTTTTATTGAATGGAGTATCCAAGCATAGCTTTCATTAGCTTGTGGCAAGACAGTCAAATATTCCACTCTCCCTTGCACCAATGAGTTGAGCATCAAAAGAAGAGCCACTAAGATCAAGAATGACAGTAAAAAAAAATCCACTTTATAACTTGATCAAAGGAAAAATAAGACAAGTAAGTATTTATTCCATGGATCCAAAAAGTAAACATTTAATTTGAGAACATGAAATAAGCCATAACACGAGCAAAAACAAAATACAAATATAATGTTTTAACACAAACTAACAAAAATATATATTTTATGTTTCGTAGTTTTTTAAATGAATACTGTTTGGAGGCTATTACTTACTTTGCAACTAACCATAGTACATTTTTAAATCTCATTTTGGCAATCATAAAAGATCAAAGTACCAATCAATTGCATCACATCATAATAATGGATTGATTAAATTATTTTAGAAGATTGTGAATATTATTGAGGATCATTTCACCTAATCTAGCTTTGTCAAAAAATTTCAAAATCGAGTTGGATATAATTTAAAAAAAATTTAAATTAATAGCTTGGAAAAAAGCAAACTCCTCTCCCTGTTAAATAAGATCTAACATAGTTTATATATAGGTGTTAAGATAAAGCTTGTTGCATTTCAAATTTGTGATTTAATTTGCTTCATTCAGGCAGTCGACGGTGAATATTCACTTACAAAGTGAGTAATAGATCATGTAAATTACATACATAAAATAGTAAATATATTATTCAATTTAAACTTTTATAAGGGAAACATTACAAAGGGAATGATGCCGAAATGTGAAAAGATATTTTAAAAACTATGACAAGGAAATACAAGTCCAATAATTATCTCTTTCTGAAGGGTCATAATTCAATAATATTTACTATCTTGTATATGTAATTTTAATAGTATATTTACTAGCTTATATCTGTAATTTTTATAATATATTAATTGTGAACTAGCTAATTGATGTGGATCAAATCACAAATACTGAAAACAACAAGATCTAAATTTATAAATGTATTCTTTATTTTTTCATTTCAACTTTCCATTTATCTAATTATACTGTCCTTACCAAATTTTAACATGTTTTCTGAAAAAAAAACTCACATTGTTCATATTCTGATCAAAATAACTTTTATAACCTTTTAGTTTAGACCATTATCTGTTTAAAGTGTGTGGCCTGGTCAGTTTAGTAAAATGCCCCAATCTTCCTATATCCTTCCACCATTCTTCTCCTTTCACTTGCACACTTTGTTATCTGCTCCTCCCAGTTCTTCCTTGGTCATCTTTGCGATATTTTCCCTACATACTTCCATCTCCATCATTCTATTAGGTATTCTCTCCTTTTACAACTATACCATCTCTGTCTTGCTTCCTCTACTATCTTATGTACTCCCTGTACCTCCACTCTTTCTCAGATTGCTTCAGTCCTTATCCTATACCTTTCTCAGATCTATTACATCCAACTTTATAGCTTTACTAGGTCTTATCCTCTTCCTTGTTTAGTTTTAATCCATGGCTAACATTAAATGCAATTGTGATGTTTAAGTGAGTTATGCTGACCTACAGATTTTCTCGAGACCAATATTCAATTCTACCGACTAATGTTTGTATATTTATATTAAAAAAAGACATCCAAGGTTTTTATGAATATTCATAAATACTTCCCATACGAAAACACGATTTTATTCCTCCAGATAGAGTATATACTAAAGTAGAGAAAGACAACCAAGAAAAAAAGATGTATAGTCAAAGTTTGGGCAATAATCTGGATCGGTTATGACTTCAAATATCGGTAGCACAAAGTTTATTAAAAAGCATCTATCATCTAATATAAAAGCTAAAGTTATCAAATATTTCAAAAATAATAACAAGGTTACAGTTGAAGCAAGTATACATTTGCCAGCTTTGACTTCTGACTATGCATTATTAAAGGGTTCAAATTGCACAGATAATTGATCAAGCAGTGTATTCGTGTGAGCAAATAAAACTGTGTAGATACAGGGCCTTTAACATGCCAGAAGAGGGCAGTTTTTGCTATGTTTCTGAGTAAAAAGTGGGACAAATAATTATGATAAAAATAGTTTAAACTATTCTGATGAAACAATGAATAAAATTATCAACAGTTATTTCAAAAATACAAAATAGTTTTAAACATAAGTTTCTTTTAAATATTTATAAAAAAAAGAAATGTTATTATATAGTGTCAACATTTGCGGATAGAGCGTGTTGTGTGGTCAGCACAACAAACCTTCTGGCCATTAATATCAGTTTTCTAGATCAAAGCTACTACTTCTTTATTCAAGTAGTTTCTTATTTGTCCTCACGAGAATGATTGACCCTGTTCCACACCCATGCTTTACAGAAAACTCTAAGCGCTGGAGATCAAACCAGGAACTTCTGGATTTGTATCCTGGAACTCTGTCTGACCGCTAGTTAACAGATATATGTTGTTAAATTACCTTAGTTTTTTAAACATAATGTAAGCTGTCGTCATTTAAAAACAAGATATAAATGAAGACAGCTTACATTATCTTTTAAAAAAAAACTAAGGTAATTTAACAACATATAGTTGTTAACTAGCGGTCAGACAGAGTTCCAGGATACAAATCCAGAAGTTCTGGTTTGATCCCCAGCGCTTAGAGTTTTCTGTAAAGCAGTGGGTGTGGAACAGGGTCAAATCAGAGAAATAAGAACTACTTGAATAAAGAAGTAGTAGCTTTGATCTAGAAAACTGATATTAATGACCAGAAGGTTTGTTTTACTGACCACACAACACCCTCTATCCGCAAATGTTGGCACTATCTTCTCCAACATGTGGAGGCCACTCAATTGGGATAGCTCGCTTGAGGGCTGACGCCAATGAGTTTTAATTTGTTATATATTATTTTAATAACAATCATTTATCTATAGCTATTTATTTTAAAAGCAATTTAAATTATTTCTAATGTACATATTTTGTTTAAAGTACTTCTATAAATAAAAGATGCTCAATACACTTAAAACGAAAAAAAACTGAAATATTTGATGACTTATTTGAAAAAACTAAAACCCCGAAGGAACTTAACATATTTAGACAAAGCCAATCTAAAACAAACAGTCGGCAAATTTATGGCAGACCAACTACTAGGCCTACATAGTTGCTTGAAGAGATTTATATTAATTTGTTCTGAATCATTACTAAAATGTTTTAAACGGGATACTAGAAAATCTTATTGTATGTACTGCAGGTGTCTAACTGGTTTTAAAGTGTGTGTGTAAACTTATTGTAAATCTACCAGTCTAATCATCTTGGAATAAAATGATTCAATAATGACAAAGAAATATAAAGCTATTTATTTATGGTCAAATTAATATGATTGAACAATCTTATTAAAACATACATTTTTAATAATCAAATAAATATGACTGTATTTTAATCCCTACCTTTCCCAAAACAAATTATTCCATACATTTTCACCTAAATAATAAACTGATACAAATTAACACAGCAATAAATATTATTAACGTTTGCCATTAAACTATATACTCGGGAATTATCAATCTTTATCTAAAATGTCAGAGATAGAAAAATAATTGACATTAAATTACAGATAGTTTACAAATTCAAGTAGTGTTTATCAATTTTCAAATTACAATGTTATCATGTTCTTGCAAAATTAAATAACAACCAAGCAAACAATAAATCATTATTAGCACATAAGAAGAGTGAGTGAGAAGAGAACCATTTTAGATGCGATTCTTCAATGTAAAGCAAACTGGATTCGATACATCCTTAGCTTGAACGGTCTTTTGCATGATGTCATAGAAGGAAAGGTTGAGGTAAAAAGTAGCTTAGGAACAAGGAGGATTAAATATTGGATTACTTGAAGGAAAGAAAAAAATTTAGGAAGCTGAAGGAGGAGGCAGAGGACAGAGCGCATTGGTGGTCTAAGTTCATTGACAAAAGGAAAAGGACCTGTCTTAAGACAGAACACCTAATAACAAATAATAACACATATAATAAGTATAGATTCAAATCATATAAACTTAAACAAACACATCTTTTCAGATAAAATTCTGAGAAGTAATAATGTAGATGTAGAAAAATAGCACTTGGACAGGGATTTAATTCCTGACCATTTGTCTGGCCGCACTATTGAATGAGCTATCCGGTTGAATGACACACTGACAATGGATATTCTGGATATCTAGGTTGAAAAGGGGTCAGTGTGTAAAGCTGAATGACCAGGGTTCAAATCTTTGTCCGGGTGCCATTTTTCTATAATTACATATATCTATATACATGTTCCTTGAACTAGAACAAATAAAATAATAGTTTGAGTTTTTACTTCACCAAAAAGACTATGATATTATCCAAAGTAATTAATGGAAAGTAACAAAAACTAGTAAACTTCTATAATATAATCATACGAAAAATTAAATTATTTTCAGCTGTCCCTTTTGACAAATAGTATCAATAGTATAAAAATATTATTTTTCATTAATGACTGTAAACAAATATTCTTGTATTTTCTGGACCTAGCTTCCTGCCATAATTCCATCATAGCTACGCAACCAAAGCGAGGTATCCTGTCTCTTGGGATTCAGAAAGAGCTTTCCAAAATAAAAAGAGTCATCTATTTAGGGTGTGTGCATCTCCATTTACCACCCCAAAAAGCCAGATGGATGACGAAAAAACACTTGGAAGATATTGGATGAATTAAAATTTTATTTTTTATCGCATTTGGACTATCTGTTTTTTTTAGCGCTGTGTCTTATTAGCGGTCCAGGCTATACGCATATATACTGATTACGCTAATAAGTTAGGGATTGTGAAGGTTGAATTTTAAAGAAGTGTACACACATTTGCGTAGAGAAAAAGTGGGAAACCAACAGAAAAACCACCCTCAGTACACCCGATCATGCAGCCACTGAAGCAGGTATTTAATTATATTAATGAATAGGAATGAAGAAGGAAGAATTTAAAGGAAATGTCCCCCACATTTTTGTGGAGGGAGAGTGAAAAACCATCTAAGAATAAACACCTGGCCCGGATTCTGAACTAGACCTTCCCATCATTGGTAAACCCCACCCTGGACCAATTTTAGCTTTAATGTGTGAGCCCAACGAGTTTGGGGACAAGTAATTTAGTAGACACTTATTAACAAATTTTTGAATTCAGGGAACAAGAAAAAAATCTATTGGTTAATCAATTAACTACAGGAACTTATATGTTTAAGAATGACTACCAATGACTTCGGATTAACCACAGAAGAGTGTCAAACTAATGACAGCGTTAACAGTAACATTGTCTAATATAAGTTTTAAAAAAGTAGGTCAATATTTTAGTCATAAGTGGTAGGTACACAAATTGAGAAATTTGTTTCTTTCAACATCATTATGTGATAGCTACCACAAGTTATTTTAAAAATACTTATTTAAGTAGAGAAAAATAATATAATACAAAGTTTATAATATGGTTTTTGAAAACCACATAAATCTTAAAATACAAACATGATGTTAAAATAAAGGGAATTTGATACAAAAAATAATAATTTAAGCCTAAGCCTAAGCCTAAAATGTAGCTTGTTGGTGATATGTCTAATTAATTTGATTATCAAAGCTTTAAAATGAGTATTTTTGTTTAAATTCTTGAACTTTTTAATTTTACAAAAATTATATATTAGGTACAGTGAAATCTATTAACAGCGGACACCTACTGGGAATAAAAAAAAAGTCTGTTACTAAGAGGTGTCCGTTATATGGAAAAATATAGGCCTAATTCTTGAATACGATTTAATTTACATGAACCTGTATACGGTGAATATTAACTACAACAATGTAATTATTGCTTTGTGCAGTAGGCCTATTGTATGGAGGATAATTATGTCTAATTAATAAATAATGTACATAGCTTACTGTACAGATTGCATAATACACCAAAAAATATGCAAATGAGATGAAATGTGATTAGTAAGCCTTCTGTAATGTGTATGTTCGCCCGAGCAAAGACAACTGCTGGAACATCCCATCGCTGATGGCTCGCAAGCAATGAGAGTACGAACTTGAAGTACAGTAGTTAATATGACGTCTCAGGTTAATTTAGAAACTTTAACTAGAGGAGGAAGGCTAACACTTCACATGAGATAATGGGATTTCTGACATTCCTATTCAAATACAGAACTATAAATGAACTGGTGTGTTCTATTTTCATCCGCTGCTTAGATATTGTTATGCTAAATATGGGCTCTGTATAAGTGTTCATGTCCATTATTGAGAAATTCTTTTATTGGCTGTTTCACTCTAAGTGTCTATGTTAGTTTACCAAAGAAACAAACCGTCTGTTACAAAGAAGGAATCTGCTATTTAGAGGTGGTTGTTAAAGGAGATTTCACTGTAGGCCTACCTTGTCAAATAGTTTAAGCAGTTTATTCAAATGGCTTCATACGTAAAATAACAGGCACACTCGTACACGGAACTACGGCAACTTCTGTGATCACGCAGAGATGAAATCTGGCGGTGTGACGTCATAAGCAAGGCGAATGGCTCCAACAGATGTGGGGTCTTCAATCAATTCATTGAGGCCAAATGAATCTGTGAGCGCTCTTTCGCAGCATTTGTGTGTTTCACAGCAGACAAGAACAGGAACATTGTACGCATTAGCGAGTAGTGCGATTTGTGACGTGCCGGCACGAGCCATCACGGAGCCGTTGGCAAGAAGAGCGTGAGCTCCTAGAAGTACTTTGGTTGCCTCACCCATCACCAAACTAGCAGCTGAAATAATAGCATAAGAACATTTGAGTCCTAACTTTACAAGTCTCCTCAATAGCTCTTTCCCTTCCCTCCATGCCCAATCATCCATCACTACAACGCGGAACTTGATTCCTCTCTCGCTGGCCTCTTCAAGTGTCCTCTGAATTGAGGACGAGCATCCATAGACAATGAACTACATCTTTATCAACAATTTTCTTCTGCATTGTGTTACAGATAGCCTGCTGGGCCATTTCAATCTGCTCCAAAATATAAGTTTCAATGGCTTGGTTTAAGCGGCCTTTGGCTTCGGCGTCAGATTTTTCATCGGTCAATTGCATGAGATGCCATTTCAGGTGTCGCAGAGCATTATTCATGGAAACTGATACGGGTCGACATTGATGCAGGAATTCCATCGACAAGTGCAATGTGTCTTCCAGGCCGTGGGAGAATTTTTTTTGCGGTGGGGTGTTATAATCTTTAATTACTTGTTTCATTGCATGAAGAAAGGCTAAGCAGCGAGCATTTGAACCTACAATGACCTGTCCATGTATTGCGAGCCCAGGTTGACAACAGCTGGATGAAGATCTTGGGAGTTTACTGTTATTGTTGCTTTCTTCCGATGAAGATGTGTAAACAATTTCATTTTACGATGAGCTGATGCTTTCTTGGCTAATACATTTTTATGCTTTACATCCTCTACTATTTTAACTTCTTTCTTCACGGGATGTACAACCTTATTTGTCTCTCCAGTAACCTTAGGGTCTTTTTTCGCTGAGTTTTAATTGGTCTTTTCACCTCTTTTTTAGCTTGAACTTCTTTAGCTGGTTCGGTTTTGCCATCTTTTTTCACATTTTCCACAAATTTACCTTCCTAACTGTCGTGGCTTATTCTCTTTCTTCACTTTTTCCTCCCCACCTACCTCTTTAGTTGTTGATTTACTTTCTTTTTTCTTGTTTTCCACATCTTTGTCTAGGTCAGTTTTATTTTGAGAGTCGCCCTCTTGCTTGTTTGAAATGATGGCGGCAGACGATTCACCCTGCTGTTTCGACTTTGCCTGCTGCACCCTTGCTTTCTTCTGAGCCTTTTTTTCTGCTCGGTGATCAGCCTTTGCTTTTTGTAACATAGCCTTGTCGACAACATCTGATGTGTCAACGGCATCTGACATTTTGAGATTAGATTGAAAAATGTATGAGTTAAGTTTATTACTATTGGTAGGCCTATTTATACTGAGTTCTTGAAGTGAATTATTAATTTAATATTTCAACAGATAGGAGAGTGTTTACTGGAAAATATTTGAATGTTGATCTTGGCCATATTCTTTGGGTTGGAGAGTATTTCAGACAACTGTAACAAATAAAATAAATCAATTTGCAAATAAAACTTTTAAAGTATGAGTCAAAATATATATATATACACATACACACACACACAAAGCTAGTGCAAATACTAGTGCTCAGTTATCTTACTAATATTATAATTGCGAAAGTTTGTGTGTTTGGATGTTTGGTACTCAATCACACCAAAATTACTGAACGGATTCGAATGAAACTTGGTACGTAGGTAGAGTATGTCATATAATACTATTCCCAACTTTTGATTTTACATTAATTTTACAATACTAATGTAACTTTTCGTCGGGCGAAGCCATGACGGGTAACAGCTGGTGTTTTCTTAAAACTTGTAGATTATGGTGGGCAGGACATGCAGTGCAAATGGGAGATTCTAGTACCTTGTTCAAGTTGTTACTGGCAAACCTAATGGAAGATAGAGATGTGGCTGGGAGTATAATATTAGAATAGACCTGAAAGAGATAGGTTGTAATGTGTGGGGGTGGGGGCTGGATAGAATTAGCTTAATATAGGGAGGATAAGTGGCATACTTTTGTAAGTGCAGCAATGAACTTTAGAGTTCCTAATGCCAGAGAGTAAAATTAGCCTAAGTAAGTCAAATTATGAGAAATTTAATGTTTCCTACCACTTATATAAACAACATTATAAGCAAATTTCCAATAGTAGCAAAACAGATGTAAAAAAAATCTATATCATTTAAAAAAATCTTAGAAAAGTCACCTAATACTATTTTTAAGCACAGTCCAAGATATATATACTTAATCCAAATTTGTATATATTCACACATGAAAGGGAAGATTAAGTTAGGATATTTTTATTTATTCACATATAAAAGGTTAGCTTAAGATTGGTTGGATTTTTTTTCGTGTTTAAAACATTAGTCTAAAAATATTGGGCACCAAAAGATAATATTATATGCTAAAATGTTTCTTAGGCACTTGAGATGTTTGACAATTTACTCATGTGCATTTGAGTTGTTTGATAATCTGCTCGTGCACAGGTGAGATCCGTGAAGATCTACATTTGATATTTTCGTTAGAAGTCGTTCAAAGTTTTTTTTAATAAAGATAATAAAACCATAATCACTAATTTACAAGAATTAGGTTTGTTATTTAAAAAAATAAAACTGTAGTAGGTACTTGTAAACGCTTAAAGCATATTAATAAGTATGTTAAACCACCAATAGAGATAATCTACAATGTATGAACTGACAAAAGTTTCATTAACACAAGGAAATTATTTCAATCATGCTTAACAATATGTGGGCCTAAGTGGCTATATTATTATGGTTTTGCTTTTTCCAACAAGCAATTCGTGCTGTGATTAAATTACAGTAGGCCTATCTAATATATCCAGAGCTTTGGTTATTCAATTGTCTAGATATTTAAATTATATTTATTTATGAAAGTTTCTTGGCGGAAAATTATTGGATGAAATAATAGAGTGTTCTATTTAGGCCTACTATTATTATTATTATTATTATTATTATTATTTTCGATTTAGAGTTTTTCACATTGTTTATTTTGTCATAATCAGAAATGTTCTTATGTTGTTTGTGTGTATAAGTGATAGAAAACATTAAGTTTCTAACAATTTGACACAGAAAAATAAATCCCACCCTTGACTCATATCCCCAAGTACCTAGGCCCTTTATAGAATTATTTTACAATGCTAATTTTGTATTCACTGGAGATTTATCTTGTTTTTGTGTATATGAAGAGTAAAAAATATTAAAATTTTCATAGTATGACACCATAAAAAATTAAGGAAGTCAGCCCTATTTGCATACTATTCCTGTTGCGAGTATTGATTAATCTAAATTTGGTGTTTGTAGTTAGTAGAGCTACTATAGAAAAAACAAACATGTAAATTCATAGTCAAAGAGGAAATAAATATAGTTACTATATTATTATGACCGATTTCTTCTGAAATTCTATATAAAACCTTCTAAGAGCTGATGTGAATTCTGAATTAATTTTTATGGTCGTAATGGTTAAGCCTTTGTTAAATTTCTATAAGTATAATAAACCTCGAAGTAACCAAATATATCAGCTATCGTTAACTTAAAGTAATTAGACAACATGGTAATACACACATCTATATTGAAGAAATAGAGCAATATGGTTAGTTAAGAAATTGCATCATGTCCCCTTTTTGTTTATTTCAAGGTTTAAATCTAAATTATATTATAAATTAGGATGAATTCCATACTAACCATATGGAAACCAAAATCTCAATAACAAGAAACAGAGTTATATATCAATCAAGAAAATTAATTGTATTTAAATAACTATAATTTTCTATTTTTGTTATTATTGAAGCTTCCACCTTTGAGCTTACAGGTTAACCAACCCTATTAATATTTATTTACAAACTACCCATATAATACAACTGGATGGACATTTGTGGATGAAATTCTCGAGCTATCGTCACAATACTATTATATAAGAAGGAAGGAAACCTTAGGGTATTTCTTTCTCTTTTACACACACAAGGCAATGTGGCATTTTGACATCGCTCACTAATTTGATTGAATATATGAGATACATCAATATATTATTAGTTAAATGAAATAAATGTGTTAAAAGGTTTGAAGAAAATAACAAAGTTTAAAACTCGTGAGTTTTTTCTTTAAATAAGTTGATGTAGAATAATAATTATTAATTGTATACTATTATTTTTTAAGGAAGCTCGTTTGGAAGTCTTTATCTCGTAACAGAATCCTACCCTATAGTAGTATTTAGATAGTGTAATGGGCTACGCTCATTTAGCCCGTACATACAAAGAAAACGATAATTTGTCGTACATACAAAGTAAAGGAAAATTAAAATAAATTACAGTTTATTAACTCACTGTGTGATTGTTCCATACTGGGTCACTTGAATCCTGCCCGACTAGACGACCGAATAGAACTAGTGGTCGCGGCAAGAACACCTTGTCAACTGGGCCAGCACTTTGATATTGAAAGTTTGTTCTGTGACTCCTTGGACTGTGACCAACTGAAATTTTGCTCTGGGCTATTATATTCTGTTCGAGAACCCCTCCTTCCCCATCCCCACTTCTTAGACGTCAGAATAATTTCGTATATAATGCAGCGCCTCTCGTACTATTTTTGTATTTAATTTCAACAACTTAGCTCACAAGCATCCAGTTGTAGCCTAGAGGCTTCAGTTCAACGTAACCTTCAAGTAGTGGTCAAGATGAATGTTAAATCGGTCTCACTACCTCGGCGCAGATAATATAGGCCCTAATATTTGTTAAAAAATTATATCTTTAGTCTTTTACAGACTTGTACTTTTTGATCTTATTCATTTGAGAAGCTTCAATGTAGGTTAAATGTATTTGTTACTCTTTGCCAGAGTCTGTTTTGAACAGTGTGTAGTCCTTATTACCACACTTGTTTATTGTTTAACTATGTCCATATGACAATTATTAAATATTTGGGGGACAGTCTGATGCCCTGTTCTATGTCACCATGTCACTAATGCCTTTATTTTGGAAACAAAAAAGGGGGGGGGGGAGATTAGGTTAATACATGGCGTTACTGTATGACCTGATTGGATCTTTAACTGTTATCAGTCTTTAAGTTGGCATTATTGTTGTACCTTAGTACGGTGATCACCTCTTGGGTATGCTTCTATTTCAGAGGGTTGGCCTGCTTGGTGTTACTTATATTTGTCCGGCTCCCTTCAGGCGCCGCTTAGCTTTTTAATGTTTGGAGACAGACTACAACAATGGAAAACTTCTAGACTATTGTTGAATGTTAACTATTCTATTGGATGATCAGGCAGTACTAATTAGGAATAGGCCTGCTGTAGTTTCTTGATGGCCTAGATTCCCAATATCTGTCTCTTTACTATCTGTAAACTACTAGTTCCAGCACTCAGAACATTTCTTTTGTATCATATTACTCTTTTCAGAGTTAGCCAATGCTAGCTAGCTCAGTTAGCAACTATCACTGTAACTCCTTAAATAAGGATTTTTTAGTTTTAGATATTGTTCAACTTCATTATTTGTCCATGCTTATCAGATTTGAGACTTACAGCAATAAGGCTGGAGTAAGGTTGTGTATTGTTGCTTAATCTTCACTTAATTTGATTCTTCCAATTAGAGTTATGGAAGTTATCTGTTTAATATACTTTCAATCCAAAAATTGTGCATGTTATTCTTTAAGGAGACACACTTTTTCAATCTTCAACCCAACCATTGCTGTCTTGGCTGTATGTCAATTTAAGATGCCTCACACCATACACAGCCATTTTGGTAACAACGTTTCTTGTTATTTTATTAATGCCTAACATTAAACAGTGGAAAGGTTAGACTGCTATCATGTCTGTGAATATGTAATAATTCTGTTTTGATACCAATAAACTTATTTGTTAATTTGTATTTCACGCTTATCTTTTGCTTGCCTTAACCTTTCCATTTCAATTTCCTTGTAATTGTAGTCGTCACTTCTACTGCCAATAAGGAGCGACACTGCAATAGGATAAAAGACTGCCCAGAAGGGAATTTATTCTTCCACTCTAAATGAACATCTATCATACCAAAATACTAATATATAATAGGATTTCGATGGGAAATACATAAAGCCTTCCAGATTGAGATTCTTACCAGAATCAGGGTACAGTAGATACAGTACTTCCTATAGGCCTATAACCTAAATTACCATTTGGACATAAGACCTCTACACAAATTATGTCATCCAAACAAAATTAATAAAGTTTTTAGCTAACTTGTTTTATTATAGTTATCGAACTTTCAACATAATATGGTTTCTGAAAGCAATATAAAAGACATGAGCTAACCTTTTTTTTAGTGGTAATATAATAATACTTTCTATAAGCCTTTAGCCTAAATGATTGTTTGAACTCAGGACAACTATACAAAGTTTGTCATTCAAACAAATTTAGTAAAGTTTTAAGGCAGCTCACGCACTAGCAGCCAAGTCGCAGTGGTTCTTCCACCGTCGCTAACAGAGTGAATGGAGTTTTATGGCACGATATGCACTTGGCCGTGGTGGTCAGCGAGCCGCGGCGGCCAATGAGAATAAGAGCAGTGGACATGCTGCCAGTTGTTTACACAGGATGGGCGCACACACCAGCAGCCAACTACACAAAGACGAGTACAATCCGTTCAGTCACTCATCGCTTGTTGAGGAGGCACCACATAGCAGCTACTTTCTCAGAGTTCATTGTGAGATGGACTCTTAAACACTCAGTAAATGGCTCCTGCCTACGCTTGGTTGGTTGCATATTTTTCTGGCCGCGACTTGGCTGCTAGTGCGTGGGCGGCCTGGTTAATGATACAATGCTGTACCACAATAGCAAATTTTCAACATAATATTATCCTCCTTAAGTTGCATAATACTGTGCCATCTCTACGTCAGGGTACAAATAGAGTCCCAAACAACTTTGTTCCAAGCAGAACCCGCTTTCGGTAAAAATGTATTTTACAACTTTGTTCCAGTTCACTTTTTTAATTTCATACCTAAACATCTGCAGGAAGTTGTTTAAACCGATTAAATTTATTTGAGAAATTTAACGAGCACTTTCAGAACCGACTGATTATATAAGCATATGACTTGTGAGCTAGATTAAATCTAGAAAAGACACAGCATCCAACCCAGACAGTTAATTCATCACTGTGAAAGTGGAAACTTACATTTCACCAATGATAAAAGTTTCAGCCATCCCAACAATCAAACCAATAGGCAGCCACGATACCGACTGAGCTAAGGTGTCAGATTTTTCATCTGTTAAAATAATGAAATTGTTATTAACATCATCTATAAATATATCATACTCTTGGTTGTGAATCAAGAATTATTTATCTTTAAACTAATCACATTTTTTTTATTTGTCATTGGTTTTTAGTGTTAAAACCTTTTATGGCTCATTTGTGCATGATTAATTGTGATGTGTATCTAATTGAATGATATCTTGTATAAACTTTTCTTTCAAAATAAAAATGTGAATTACATTTAAATCTTATTAATCGAATATAATGTGTGTATGAAAAAAGGGGTGGATGGAGTGTGTAAAATTGCAAATGCAA
Source organism: Timema podura (assembly GCA_033556935.1). Classification (NCBI taxonomy): domain Eukaryota; kingdom Metazoa; phylum Arthropoda; class Insecta; order Phasmatodea; family Timematidae; genus Timema; species Timema podura. The sequence goes on from JAVRXN010000014.1 coordinate 22,906,159, forward strand.
TTTTTTTCTGCATGTAATTTTTTTTAAAGTTATTTGTTTCAAAGTTAACAAGACGTGTATTACCTGCTTTGGTGAGTGCATGGTCTAAGGTGTCACTCTCGTAAAGACTTGACTTCTAAAGACGAAGATATTGGGGGTTCAAATCCCGGTTGGACGGACTGAGGGTGGTTTTTCCACTCTCCTTATATGCAAATCTGGGTACACTTCTCCCCAAAGTTTAACCTTCCTAACCTAAGATATTAGCATAATTTAGAACATATTCATACAATCCAAACAGGTAGTAAGACACGGTGCTAAAACAAATCAATCATGTATGCTCATTGTAATCGCCAAAATATATCTAGCTGGTGATTTAATTGTTTTCAATTTTGTGATGGATATCTTGTCAGAAAAATTGTTATAAAAAATCTATAAAACTTTAAAAACAACTATCATGAGTCGATTATTTATAAATTGCAAGAGCTGTAGACCTTTGTAAAATACCTTTCAAGAAAATTGTAAAAAAAATTTTTTTTTTTTTTAGAATATCCATTTTATTTTGACAAGAGCTTTAGTTTGTTCTGGTTTCGGTTTTTTTTTTTTTTGCACTCGTCTTACTACCTCTTCAGGTTAAACACATAAGTACTCATTACACTAATGAGTTAGGAATGAGGACGGTTGAATTTAAAGGTAGTGTACCCACATTTATGTGAAGGGAGAGTGTAATGCTCTTTTGGAAAAACCACCCTCAAGACACCCAACCAAGATTCGAACCCTGATCACCATGTCATCAGCAGTATAAGCTAACATGAGAGTGATGTCTTAGATCATGCGGCCACCAAAGCAGGTCAATTAGTTGTTCAACATCCTTAAGAGACTGTAGAGCTTTTTAGAAAATTAACTATCATTGGGGAGGGAATAATAACAACGCAGAAAAAATGTCCAGCTAGAAACTGAACTCAGGTCTTTCAGGTCAGAGTCACACTTGCCAATGTAAACTTAACTCTCAGTGCTGTGCTATCAATAATCATAGGAGTGTTAGACATAAAACTATTAGTAAAGGAAATTAAAAGTATAAAAAAATAAACTCAATCTCTGTTAGTTAAATTTATATTTATTAATGTACAATATTTTCCTTATGTCGTCATTACAGGTATTCTTGCAACATTTAGATATACATTAAGTAACATATAATAGTTCAATTTTACATTTCTTTGTACAACATATATGACAAACATATCAATACATTAAATTTGCACAAACACACAAATCATTTGTTCTTACACGAGAGTCAATGTTATATGTACCAACATTATGAAAATAGATATAGTAAAGAATTTACTAATTTATAAATATATTTATATACAAATATTTACAGTCTTTAAGTTGTTTGCATAGAACATTTACAAAATATTGACACACTTGTGGTTGAGTGTTGAGTGTGATTCCAGGATGTGTGGCGATTGTTAAAACTGTACGCAGTCCAAATTGATACAAATTTTACTACTCATGCGTACTTCCCTAGCTACAACCTAACCCAACCTACTCAGCCATAAATCCCAGGATGACCAAAAGAATGCACCGGAGATTGGCGTTACCCCTTATATACTGATTAATTAATTTATAGTTGAAGTTGTTTCTTGAATTACCTAAGTAAACTTGTAAAGTTGTAAGCCATGTGTTGAAAGTTTTTTTTATTTTTTTATTTGAGGTATTTAACATGCACTTTCTGATTATATCAGCACACGAGGATTTCTATAAGCGAGAGCCAAAGTGTCTACCAATTTTGCCGGGAAAGGTATTTTCAGATATCCTCAAGGGTTCTTTTACATATCACAATCAACATGGGACCAACTGCTTTACTTCCCCTATGAGGGAATTTGTACTACAGATTTTTATCAATCAAGAAAAATTCGTAAACCCACGAACATTGGGTCCCCGAGGCGAGCACTTTACCTCAAGGCCATTGAGGTCGACAGTTGAAAGTAGACGATAAATTCATTAATAAAGAAAATTGGCACAATGTCTCATGGGAAAGTATTTTTTTGGTGATGATTAATGTTGGTGAAATTTTTACTAAATGCACAGTTTTAACTATCAACATGTCACACTGGCTGTGGCAATGGCACACACTCTTATCACTTTGACACTATGTTACAAGTGAGGCATAGTATTTAACTAAATATAGGCCGAGTACATATAAAAGTATTTTTATATACTCAATTCAATATTCATAAGTTTGTGTTTAAACAATTTTGATATTTTCTGGATACAGATATATCCTATATAATGGTGTCAAAACTATTATTACTAAACTTTTTTAGTTTTCAAATTTTAAGGACATCATCAATAATTTTTTTTAAATATCAAGTCATAAGTATGCTCGTAAAACGTAGCCTAAGCATTCAACCCATCTTTAATGCTCTTAAGATATTATAGTTGCAGTGGCGCCTGCATAAATATTTCCAAGGGTTAAAGGTGTTAAAATATATTCCCCCACCCACTCACACATAGTTGCATGACTCGAAAAGCTTTTACGAGCACTGCCATTATACTGCACTGTAAAGATACTAAAAATATAGAAATGGTAAAGCACAGGTTTTTTCCTTCAACCTAAACACAGCTAGTAAACTTAAAAAAATAAAATGTCATACATTTAAAATAAAAAATAGTAAAAATATTTAAAAATATCCTTTAAGTTGAACTAACTTCAAATTATTATATAAAAACCCTACCTACATAAATGGAAACCGAAGGCATCTATGGTCATTACCAGATTGATTTATAATTTTTTTCTACAAAAAGCAGCAATCGACATTAATTTAAAGTGTAGTAATGGGATAGGTTTTATTCAGAAATGCATTGAATGGATATAGTGACCACATAACAAGAATGTGAATCTGGTAGTTGTGAAATGTTTGAAGGAAAAAATTGTAAGACGAGCTATAAGAATAAAAGCTGTTACATTGTTTTATTGTAAAAGAAAACATTTCATCATTTTAAATTAATTTGGAAATTGGGGTGAGTGGGTGCATAAGTGCACCCCTTGCCTGTTACTACAGGCACCCATGACCTATGAACAGTTGTACTTCTGATGTTAGAAAACACTTATCACAAATATTTGCAATCTTGAGGGGGTTTACCCGCTCCAACTTCCCTTAAGTACACCACTGACCTAATACTCTTTTGCCTGATAGAAACACTTCTTAAATAAACATAAGTGGAACATCTTGCTCACCTTAACTGATTATCAAATCCCAAACTGTCTTCAGCGTTATTTTTTATCATTTTATAATGAATTAACCTTAGCTTGAATGCAAGTTCAAAGGTGAGAGTTCATTCTAAATATTTAAACTAAAATGTTTTGTGGCAAACTTTTTTTTATAGCCTATGGAAAATAAAGTGTAATTTTAGTATTTTTAAACATGTAGAATATTTGAGAAAACTTAAAAAATTAAGAATTAAAGTGGTTGTTGAGATTTTAGTCTAAAATTTAGCCTTTCCAGAGTGAAAAAACAAGTACCTACTGGTATTGTTATTCCTAGAATTAAAAAAACTTTATGGTGTGAGCCCTCAAGCGAGCTATACCGACCGAGCGGTTGCCGCGGTTAGCAATGATAGTACCAACATTTGTGGATAGAGGGTGTTATGTGGTCAGCATAACGAGCCTTCCGGATGTTGATCTCAGTTTTATAGACTGGAGCTGATACTTATTTATTCAAGTAGCTCCTCATTTGTCCTCGTGAGGCTGTGTTGACCCTGTTCCAGGCCCATTGCTTCACAATAAATTTTGGAAACGACGAGGATCGAACCCAGGACTTTTGGATCCATAGCCAGGAATTCTCGACTCCTAGACCACAGAGCCAGTCATTGTTATTTCTATACACATATTAGTACAAATTATAAACCTTTCTTGTATTAGTGAATCGTTTAAAGCAAGGGTGCAGCAACCATTTTTGGCTACGATCAACTACAAACTTATCAAAGGTCTCGCAATCACCCCCATTGTTTCTCTACTCTCTCTCTTTCTCTCTCTATCTCTTTTCCCCCTCCCCGTTGCATATTAAATATATTGTTTGGATTCAATCTTTCCTCAAATACTTTTGTCCCAATCTCTCTAGAAAAAAAAAAAATTGTACGATTTCATATTAAAATATTTAATTTTCTTTTAATATAACTGTTTATGACCGACCAAGGTTATTTTGGTTACACTCAAATATTATTTAAAGTACTTTTAAACTTGCAATTATATAAAGACTCAAAGATAAACTTTTAACAGAGATGATTGACTGAAGATCGCCTTGAAATCGACTCATTGGCACAATCAGGATTATGGTTGGATGGGGGAGGAGAGGGTGGGGTGGTTGGGCTATTTGAAACTGTAATTGAGGAAGTAGTTACATTTAAAATTACAAAAGCAAACTAGCGAAAGATATGTTTGAACAAACTATAGACTCGACTTATTGAATAGACAAGTGTTTGTTCTAACTTTCACTTTTTTCTAAATAAAGAATAAAACAGCAACAGATCACCAACAAATTCAGGATTTCAATTAGTGCTTTCATAGCTCAAGAAATCCCAATAACTATGCCCTATGACACATGATCATTTATTAGGAGACCAAGAATTATCTTAAAAGATCCAGAAGCCAACCTCCTAAAGTGCTCAGTGATTGGTCACCTGTATGTGTGGAAGGTTTGAGAAGCACGGAACCAATGCTTGGCCGGTGGGACGCTTCGAATAAGAGAGTTACAGAACTTTGAATTTTCTCAAAAGTTTCAATTTTTTTTTAACTATAGATGTTGTATAGAGTCCATTTACATTTAGGTCTATTTATAACTTAAATCGGTTTGAATATTATTTTTCAAAATGATAAGACACATACATGTCAACATTTTAACAAAGTGTTCTTTGGGTTCTTTCTTTTCTTAATTTTTTGAGCTGGGGGGCTTGAGCCTCCTTAGCCCTCCTCCCCCCATGGGTACGCCACTGGATCGACCAGTTGCAAACCCCTGATTTAAGGGAAAATCCCAACATTTCTTTGTTGAAGGTAACAAACCATATTTTACTCTGCATTTCATAAATAAATATTATAAACCTTGAATTGAGTATTTAAATGGTCCAGCTTGTTTACTACATAGATTTGATAACAAGACAAATTAATTTACAAAGTATATTCTTTTTATTAGGCCTGGTACGACACCAAATGTAGCAAAGTCATATGTATTAGAAGCAGCCATGAAAAAATGTACATTTTTCCACATTCACATTAACAGGAGTATATTATGTAAAGTTTTCATTTGAAAAGAATTGTATCACCTGATTGACTTAATTACATAAATGTTCTGCACCTTGTAGATATAGAACATGTCTCTGAAATGGAGGTAATCTATCATTGTATTTGGTTGTCCCATACTATTATTTCTGAGGCCGGTTATGTTCCAAAAATTTAAATCCCCTTTACTCGTAAAGGATGACTCTATTATTAGTCATTGAATATGCATCAGGAGTCATGGTGGCTTAGCTGTCGACTTCCTTAGTCCGGCGATGAGGGCGGGGTTAAAATCTCATTTGGGTGTATTTGAGGTGTTTTATTTTAGCACCATGTCTTACCACCCATTCGGGTTGTACGCCTTGTACTAATTATGCCAATGAGTAAGGATGAAAAAGATTACATTTAGATTAAGTGTACCCACATTTGCATGGAAGGAGGGTGGGAAACCATTTAGGAAAACCCACCCTTAGTACACCCGCTGGGATCGAACTCCGATCTCCCGTCATTGGCAGTTTAGTTTATTGTGAGAATGACACCTCATACCTCCTCTAAATTCAATCCTCCCAATTCCTAATCCATTAGCGTAATTAGTACTTAAGCGTATAACCCGAACGGGTAGTAAGACGCGGTGCTAAATATTATTATTATATTATTATTATTACTACTTACATAAAAAAGATAACAATGACTAACAGGTCAAAAAGATATTTTCATCTATTTTGACCATCTTTGAATAAAATTCCAATTCCAAATTCCATTTCCAATACAACTTATTGGCTTGTTCTAGTATCTAACTAAATACTTTTAGCATCAAGCCATTACATTTTTCAAAAGGTTCAGTACCACAAAATTAGTATATGATTGTTCTTTTTTTTCTTTTCATTGATACAGTAGTAAAAACTAAAATATATTAATAGTTTTATTTCTTAGGATACAACCTGCTTAAGTGACCAATAGTTTTAAGGTGTCACTCGTATTAAACTGGCCTGCTGAAGAAGGGTATTGAATCCTGGTTGGGTCTACTAAGGGTGGTTTTTCCTAAATTATTTCCCACTCTCCTCCAAAATGTGGGTAGAATACCTCAAAATGCTTCCTTCCTCATCCTTACCTCATAGAGTAATTATCATAATATGTATGACCTGATAAAGTAGTAAGAAGCGGTGGTATTTCTATAAAAAATAATATATTTCATCATTAAATAAATATGGCAATGAAAATCAACAAATTATCAGATGTTCAAAATATAGTTAAAGAAAATTAAAGAAAATGGTATTAACATAATATAAGCTTGTACATTTCAAGAATGTGTAATTTATTATCAATACTGTACCATTATTAAACAAAAAAAGAAAAAAAAAGGAGGGATTGTTTTTGGATACATTCCTACATTATTTTGGATGGTTTTTGTCATTTAAACACATTCACTTTCGATTAGATCTCAACCACTCATTGCTGACCCCCAATTTCGAATTTTTTACTGAAAAATAAAACGTCAAGGAGTGATTTTTGTTTGGTTGAAAATTCTTCATGATCAGCCATATCATTCTAGTTAGCACCCCAAGTTCTCTAACCCATTTAAATGCAGAGCATTTGAATACAAAATTTAGATATTCGATAAAACCTTTTCGATATTGAGTTGAAAGTAAGGGTTGCATAGATTATATTTAAGCCTTCAAAGTCTAAACTTAGGCAACACGCAGCAATATAAACAATTACTCAAACCAATCAGTCAACTGATTAATTACCCCCGTTTCTTATAACAATATCACTCTTCTTTCACCCAACTCTTGAGTCTTTCTTTATAATTGACAATTATCAACAGCCATAATAAAAAGCTAGGTATGTCTTGACAGAGATCATTCTCAATCACTGGTCTGATTTTTTAGCTGTCTAAGGTGTTCTTCTGTGAATCTTATTTGGGGTCTCAAGAGCCCATCTCTTGGCTGATTAACCAAGAAATTAGACGCACAACTACGCTCAAACCATAAATTCCCTTGGAGTGTAGTTTACGCTTCTTTATTTGAAATCAGGATCAGTGAAATATATTTTTTTACATTTTAAAATGATTATTTTTCAATTTTGCTGTATTTTTTAAAACACAAGGTACAACGGTTTCACTGGTCTCAATTTCCAATGTTTTATAAAGAAGAATAAAAAAACTCACCGCGATGTGATTTCTGCTTTAAACTACGTTAGGTGCCATCTGTGAGGGGAGACATTCTCTTAAAGTGAAATTTATTATGCAAGATACAGAGGGATTTCAATTACACTTACTTTATATTATATTTGGAAGAAGTAATAGGCAAGGTGGATAGAAACATATAAAAGTGACGAACACAATATGGCTTTTACATCCCTTTTATATGTTTCTTTCTACCTTTCCTATTACTTCTTCCAAATATAATACAATTACCTCATAATGCGAAAAGAGGTTTTCCTTATAGAGATAAATTACACTTACTTTGTATTTTCCAGACGTTGGCATCCCTCTGGTGCATTATTCAAAACCAGTATCGATAACAAATGAATATGTACGACACACTTTAACTAAAATTTGAATAGTGTACAGCTTGTCAAATAAGCTATAAAATCCAAAGTTGAGTTTGCCATTCATTTCAAACCCATCTTGGAATGTTTCTTTTTTGAACATTGAACGCAGTACACAAGGATCAGATATAACAATCTGACACATAAATGTATTTCAAGAAACCTTATGGTCGTAAAGTAGGCTTCAGGAAAGTTTTGATTACAGTCATGCATCGACAAAGGGTAGAACCAATGTTAAAACTGCTGTTCTTAAACCTTCCTTAAGATATAATTTGACTTCAAAATGTTGGCAAGGATCCCACCTAGCTGGGTAACGAGGCCTGCTCCTGACTCGGAGTGCCGCCGCTCGACGGCGTTGATGCCGTGGAGTAACCATTGAGGAAATAGGTCACCATCTCACCTTTACCTTTCACCTTGATTGTTCCACGACACGTCAGGGGGTAGCCCTTTGCGTGGAGAATTTGATACATTTCTTGAGTTACCTGCAATAATGTGAAATAAATTAGTTCGATAGACCCTCCTCACAAGGATTTGATTGCAAGTTCATGTGGAAGTCCAAAATCTTTTACGATATTAGTACATAGAGACAGTATTGTGATATTGAGCTTATGGTTTATCTTGACACTTTATGTGCACACACACTAAAATAAAAAAGAGTGTGCTTGCCACATGTGTCTGTCTCCGTGTTTGTCGCTCTGTCTTTATCGATGGTACAGCTTAAACAGTTTTATGGAGTGCATTTTAACTTTCTATTTAAATGTTTATATGTAATCCTATGGTTAAAGGTAGTTTACAAACGACTGATTTTTGAAAATGTCTTTAAGAAATTTGGTTGAAAATAGCTATTTCAGGGGTGTTTTAAACATAATAATGGATATATGTATTTGATTTCTAAAAGAATATTCATATAAGGGCAGTTTAGTGATTATTAATTTTTGAACATATGAAATTGAGAAAGTATGAAAGTAAAAAGTTGCAATGTTTAAGGCATGCTATAAAAATGGAGGAATAAGTGCCTAAGAAATCTCTACAGAGTAAGAAGACAGGTAGAAAACCTTTTAGAAGACCACGGATGAGATGGATGGACCAAGCGCAGAAGGACATGGAGGCTAAAGGAGTGGACTGGAGACACGTGACAGAAGGTGAAGCGGGAGAGATCTAAAGGATGGAAGAGGATGTGCCAGACTACCCGCAGAGGCGGAAACATCCAGTGATGATGATTATTATGATGAGAAATTATGTAATACCACTTGTTTATTTAGTCTTATTAGCTATCTTCAGATCATATTTAGACTAGAAGTATTGAAATATATTTAGTTTATCTATATTTGTATTGCTCAGTGTTTATCTATATTTGTATTGGTCAGTGTTTTAATGGAATTTAACTAATGGTAGACAACAGAAATAGTTCTTGGAGTCGCTTTAGTTTTTAAAGTAGAGGTTAGTTTGCCATGCAAACAACAATTTAGTTTTCTATATCTGTGCTGTTAACAGACCTTGAAAATTGTATGAATTTTCCAAGCCATATTTATAAAAAGTCGATTTTATTTAGATGTGTGTTTGATTGACATTTATACCCGCCCCGTTATTGACAGTCTGGTATATGCGAGAGTAACACCTTAGACCATGCTGCCACCAAAACAGGTTAAAAGGCTCTTCCTATGAAAATTGGACTTCAGCTCACTGCGTTGGACTCTAATAGAAAAGTGGTGTGATTATACTGTGTTATTGTATAATTTGCTCAACCAATCGAAAGATTGTGCATATATCATTGTTTTTAATAATGTTTAGAATGTATATACCACTAAAGTCAACATTGTATTACATGTCACAATTGAAATTATAATATTGGATCCCACTTCTGGCATCCATGCGACAGCAAAATACCTACACTACAACAGTTCAGTTAACAAAGTGTTATTCCTACTGACCATGTACTTTATTGGTCTAATAACTTTTTTAGCACCACGCGTCTTACTACTAATTCAGGTTTTACGCTTATTTACTAATTACAATTTTGTGAATTAGGAAGGTTTATTTAGAGGAGGTGTACCCGCATTTGAGTGGAGGGAGAGTGGAAAACCATTTTGGAAAAACTCAGTACACCCAACCAAGGTCAATCACCTCGTCATCGAAAGTATAGTCTAATGCGAGAGTAGCACGTTAGACCATGTGGCCACCGAAGCTGGTAATAACTTTCTCTCACCTGAATTTGATCTATGACTCCAGTAGAGTCCATGCGACTAGCCACATTAACGGCGTTGCCCCAGATGTCGTACTGAGGTTTGCGGGCTCCAATAACACCGGCTACCACCGGACCTATGTTGAGACCTGAAACATACATAATGTGTGCTATAGTAGAGCAACCCTAGCCAAGAAGTTAGTGTTGGGTTGTTAGTGATGAAAATGCCTTGTTAAAAAAAAAGTGTGGTGCCAACGTTTTGATCTACACCAAAGTGTCACTGTTGGTAACAGAGTAAACACCAAACTATATTGCTTGGAAAATTAAGAGAAGTTTCAAGATGGCATTGTATGACAGTATATTCACCATTTGAATTTGTTTTTCACAATAATGTGTAAGCATTTATTCAATATATTTAATATCAGAAGAAATTGTGAACTTTGGATTGGTATTGGAGGATTTCGAGTTTGAAAAATTATGGGTGCAGATGTTTTGAATATGATTTACATAAAATGGTTTCAAAACTTTATGCTTATTAAATAATAGGCATAATAGAACAAATTATTATGTTTCATAAGTAAATATAGTTATTTTGCTTTGTATCATGTATAGGGCCTAACATTAACAATATATATGTGTTTTATTGAAGTATTACCAATTCTCATCTTGAAGTTGTTAAAGGAGTGTTCGTTGACATTATTTAGTTGTTCCTTGATTCTAAGTGCATAGTCAGCCATGGCAGTCACATGACGGAAACCTTTCAAGTCGGACGTGCTTTTGGTCAACCCTGAAAATAGCATGAAATAAAGCATCATCCACAAAAAGGCAACTAAACTGTTAACTGTCCGTATATTATGTTCTAGAATGTATTTATTTATCTAATGGATTTACTATATTATATTATATTTGTAAGAATTTACAAGAAAGGTGGATAGAAACATATTATAAAAGGCCCAACACAATATGGCTTTTATAATGAAAAGAAGAACAGTTTAAATTTTATATCGCTGCTAAGGGACAAAGAGATAATGGCCGCCTTTTGAAGAACATCGATTGTTACTGCCCAACACCCCTACCTAGGTTTGATTCTAGACAAATATAATAATAACAGAGTAAAGAAGTAGACTTGAGAGCTTGTGCCAGAACTAATAAATGATCAACCTTCCTGGAAAATTTTTCCTGTTTTGGCATTTTTTTTTTTAGTTACACATCCATCACTTTGTTATTTATGAATTATTTCATCCTGGAAGAAATATTATTTTAGGTACAAAACAAGAAGTCACCTACAACAGGAAAATATAGTTAATGTTTTCTTTCTTTTGGTGGTTTGTGGGAGCGAGTTAAATCCAGTGATGATTACATAAAATAAAATAACATACAAATATATATTTTAACACCCGTACATTGTATTCCAATAATACATAGATTTCTTGAGGCTTTGAGAATGTACAATTTTTATTAATATTGAAAGAATGCCTGTGTGACAGTTTAACAAAGTTCAACAACTGACCTTTCTATTTCTGTTGGTGATTAGGTAACAAATATCTCTCACATGCACTCCTAATTTTTTTTTTTAAATACGTCTAGATTGCTTTAGGAGTATGAGTTAATAATTTTATAGTAAAAAAAAAAATGTAAGTATCACCTGATGCTGCCATGTAAGTCGCTCCCGTCGACTTGATTTTCTCCACATATCTGAACCTATGCTCAGAGAGCAACTCGTCAAAGTCGGCGATAATCTCGTTGAGCAGTCGAAGACATTCAACACCTTCGTTGTTCCCCTCTAGCTCCACGTAAAACTCGGAGAAGTTAGGAATGGATGCAAACATAACACACACAGACTCGCACTGTTCGTGGTACAGTTCCTGGAGAAAATGTTATGATTTGTATAAATACAATTATATAAGACTGAACATGCAACTCATTTCATGCAATTCTAAAATTATAGAGTTAAATGAAGAGTCGCCAATTTCTTAAGTTAACCCAAACAAAGTAATAATATTATCATCATGATAACTGATAAGTATTTTATTTGATATTATTTATTTTATTGGGTTTAGTTGTTACTACCCTTTCGGGTTATACGCTTAAGTACTAATTACACTAATGGATTAGGAATTGGGAAGGTTGAATTTAGAGGAAGTGAACCCGCATTTGCGTGGAGTGAGAGTGGAAAACCATTTATGAAAAACCACCCACAGTTCACCCGACCGAGATTCGAACCTCGATCTCCCCGTCCTCGGTGGTCTGGCTCAACACGACTGACGCGTTAGCCAACTACGCCACCGAGGCGGGTGATATTATTTATTATTATAATTATTTTGATTAATAGTACTCAAGAGTTGTCCAAAACTTATAAAACTTGGATTTTGCAGAATATTTGTTAGTATCAATTTGACTTTGAAAATAAATTTCAGCATAAATTATATACTGGTCACTTTTGATTAAAATAAAATCATGACATGCAGAAACATCAGTAATATAAACATAATTATTATTTGATGTCTGCAATTTTCAACATTTATTATGTGATCAAATTAGTTGTAATACTTGGCTAGCCTTTTCTTGAAAAATATAACCTTTTGGTAAATGGTTGATATAATTTTGTTTTTCAATAAAGTTTAGGTACAGTTTTTAAATCTATGTTTTTATATACATTTGATATAGGTACTTTATAATATTTAGCAATTCCATTTTAAAATAATATTTATAAAAAAATAAATGTAAATTAGATAAGTTATTAGTGACATACTTACTGTACCACTGAGTTTATAAATTATAAAATATGTTTTATAAGTATAAGCATGAAAAATAAACACAGATTTTGACATGTCTTTGACTTTTAAAAGCTACACCCCCCTCTCTTCCCCCCCCTTCTTTATCACAGTTTTGTTTAGCCTACTAGTAAAGCTTTATTTAAATATGGAAATATGGTTTACGCTTTACAAGATAGCAGATATTTGTTTCCTTTTTTTAGTGGAAAGCTGAAAGGGATACAGTGGTTAAGCTGCATGACCCCAAAGTGGGGTGAAAATCGCTTGAGTTTGGGAAACACTGCTCTAGAGGATTGCTTACATCAGCATTCTTGTCGCTGGACAAGAAATGTTCTGCTACGTGGACTGGGAGAATGTTGGCAAGAAGTTTACGGTTGTATGCTTGGAGATGTTCCATGTCTTCCTTTTCCTCTGAAACATTTCACAAAGCTACAATGAATATAATAATTATATAATAATAATAATAATAATAATAATAATAATAATAATAATAATAATAATAATAATAATAATAATAATAATAATAATAATAATAATAATAATAATATAATAATAATAATAATAATAATAATAATAATAATAATAATAATAATAATAATAATAATAATAATAATAATAATAATAATAATAATAATAATAATAATAATAATAATAATAATAATAATAATAATAATAATAATAATAATAATAATAATAATAATAATAATAATAATAATAATAATAATAATAATAATAAAGAGTTTACCACTAAGCCGGTATAGTATTTAAAAATCATCAATTCCCATCAGTACAGCCAAGTTAATTTGCTCTGATCCACTTTGGTGAATATAATATAAAAATGAAAGCACCATAAAATAAAAAGTGTCATCTTCATTTACCACCATGTAAATTTAAATATAAGTTTTACATAATTTTTTCCTCATAAAAATATTATTCCATTTTAGTTGGTCGGCCCAGCTCTAATAATTAATATACTTTTTGTGACTGTGGATAGAAAATGTATTAGTTTTTATAAAAAAAAGTATGTAAAATTAGTATATTTTCTATTAAAAACCATAAAAAAAAGTCTATCAATTATTGATGAATGCAAGATTGGGTTTACTTCAATATATTTTTGTAACAAAGTTTTGATATATTTTTCTCTCCGTGCAGGAAAAATTCGTCCGTCCCCCTCCCCATGCTGTTTAGTCTTGAGATGACCGTCGTCGTCGAGCAATATTTGAAGAATGAGCCCCCCTTCCCGAAAGAAAATTCTGGATACGTGCCTGGTGCTGGCTATTTTTCCTAATTTTTAACCATGACTTAGCCTAGTTTTCAGTTACAAATAACGATAATTAGTTAAGAGGTGTAAGCTACAATAGTTTGAACTTCACCTGTGGCCTGCAGTTTCCAAAGGAAGTCGAGCCTATAAGTGGCCTCTGTCTGTTGACTGTGGATCACAAGAGCTAGCATGAAGCCAATCAGAACTATCAACGTCAACAGTTCATCCAATCTCTGGGCTCTGCTCCTGAGAACAAGTGGTGCGTTGATTTTTTTTTTTTAGCATAACGTCTTACTACCTGTTCTGATTATATGCCTACGTACTAATTAAGTTAATGTATTAAGGATTAGTAATGTTGAATTTAGAAGAAGTGTACCTGCATTTGCATGGAGGTAGAATAGAAAATCATTTAGATAAAACTCTCAGTACATCTGACCAGGTTTCTAACCTCGATCGTCCCATCATCGGCAATCTTGTCTATTGCGAGAGTGATACCTTAAACCATTCAGCTACCAAAGTGGGTATCATTCTTTTTGAGTTGGCTACTAATTAGTGGTATTTCGTTAAGTGTTGCCAGGATAAGCAAAGCTTGTTAAGACTGTACCTGTGGCATGTTCTCACCCACTCTCTCCCCATTTGACCACAAATTACATAGGCTCTGCTCTACACATAACTCATATTGGAATGTATTTTCATCAAATCCTGACCAATGAGTGTCCTAACGAGTGATGAGAACAGTTAACAGTACAGTTTAAACCAAATGTACTTACCCTGGCAACACTAGATAACACACCATTGCTACTAATAGTTTTTCCCTTTTCATGAAAATAGAAATCAATTAGGGATATTATTTTGCTCAAATATATATGTCATCATATTAGCAGGAACTTATATATGACCCTCAGCTTCTTAAGCAAATTCAACCATGTCAATAAATATTGTCAATATCTTGACTACAATACCACATGCACAAGGATAATCTCAGAAAAAGTAAGTTTTATTTTTTTCAAAGATGTTGATCATCTTGAATTCACTAGTCTGTGAACTAGAATAATTAATTGTGTTGGAACCCTCAAATACTTGTATCCCTTGAATCCTTAAGATTATTTGAGATTTGAGAAAATGTCAGATTTATATATATATATATATATATATTTTTAAATTTATTTGAACTTTTAATTATAATTTGCTTGGAGCTTCTACTTATTGGTGGCTCAGCCTCAACCTAATAAAGACAAACTAAACAACCAGACCATTAATTTAATACTCAAATGAATAAAAGAATATTATAATTAATGTATTTTAGAAAGAGAAAACATTTTTTTTTACTACAGTGAAATTCCCCTAGTGACACCTATGAATAGCAGATTCTTCTTTATAACAGACAGTTTACATTTCCCCGGCAAAATAACATGGACTCTTAAGGTGAGACAACTTTCAAATAATAGACAAGGACTCTTCTAAAGATGCATATCTATACATATTAATCTCTTAAACAGCAGAGAGAAATTTAATACACCAGTCTACTTATAGCATTTGTCTCGCGGTAAGTGTGAGCAGTTCCGCTTTGCCCCTCTAGTGAAAGTTTATAAAATAGCCTACAAGATGGTACTTCAAGGTCATACCTCCCGCCTCTTTCAAGCTGTCAGTTGGAGTTGTTCTGCTAGTTAGGTCTGTGCTCATGACCATACATCATTGTTGTCAATTTACCAACTTTATCGCTAGACCTAGCGACTTTTACAGATCTGAAACGACTAATGTTCATATTTAGCGCCTTCCGACTTATCTAGCGACTGGCAATTTTCCTTGATTTTTTTGTCATGTTCATGTACAACATTTTAAGTTTTAATGCTGTAGAATTTTGATGTGTGAACTACCGTACTGCAAGAACGCATAATGCATTGCTTCAGTCTACAGAAAAGCCTTAAAATGTCATTCACAAATAAACTGACCTCATTCCAGATCCAGGGATCACCTCAGTCCACTGATGTATCTTACATTCAGTTCAGATTAATGTTTGCATTTTTTGTTTGGCGACAAATCTGACGACTTTTAGTTTTTGTTTAGTGAAAATCTAGCGACTTTCTGGTATTAATATAGCTACAACACTTATATGGTCATTGGCAATACTGCCATATATACTTTACAGAAGGTCTACTGTTTACATTTTATTTAAATTGTGCAATATGTACAATAGCCTATGCTACGTACAAAATATATTCATTAGTCTTAATTACCCTGCATGTAGTACTGCACAACGCAATAGTTAGATGTTGTAATTAATATATACAGTATATAGGTTCAAGCAGTATGATTAAAAAAAAATTCTAAATAACAGACATTTCATAATAACGGACACTTTTATGGTCCTTGGAAGGTGCCCGGTACTAAGATATTTCACTGTATTTATATTTTCGATTTTGTTCCATTGCTTCTTCGGAGATGGTTTTAAAATTTAGATTTGGTATTTGTACGTCATATGAAGATTGGTATTAGAAATTCAGATTGGTAAAGTTATGAATTAGACACAACACAAACTAATAGTTAGCCATCGAGACTGTTGACATTATTAAGAGCGCAAATCACATTACACCAACTCTGTGAGACAGTCTGTTAGAAATAGTAAATTTACACGAACACTATTGCCCTTGGATCATTTCATGATTAAGCATTTATGGAGATAAATAGATAATAAATGTTCCCAATAAAGAACATTGTTGAAATATTAAACGATATTTGGATAAAAAACTGGATTTAAAAGGCCGTTTTTAACCATTTTAGAATGGCTCCACTGATAAATATTGTGTATAAATCTTTATCCCATCTTAATAGGGATATACCGTAGTTATTTACAAGAAACTTTGTTGTTTTATCCCACCATCATCACCGTGGAAATTTTTGAGTTATCATTTGAATACAAATGCACTGCACACATTTCTGGCAACTTGTAGGTCTTTTCTTTTTCTTTTACTCCCATATCTTGTGCGAGCCGGGAGCTGAGCTGGGCCTGCTATGATGCACACTTTTAAATAGATCTCACATCCAATTCATGTGGTTTGGCACTTTAATGCAATAGACTTGTAACAGAATGGATTTTTAGTTTACGGGTAAGATGAGGTTCGATTCCCAACCTGGTGTATTAGAGGCGGTTTTTCCACATGTGCTTTAATACTGTGGCCTACCCATCTACTCTCTAAGCTAATTTGGGTGCATTTCCTCCCAATGCTTACCCGTTAGTATAAGTCATTAATTATCTGGGTAGGGAGCACCTAATTCTGTTTTTTTCTAAATCTCACCATGTGTGAAAGGTGAGAAGTCCAAGGTAGCTGATACAGATGCAGCTGAGGATGAGCATCTTCACTAAACTGATAAGGATCTGGTATACAGCACACATAATCATCACTAGCAGCACACAGAACATGAAATACTGAAAACAGTGTAAACACAACACATGTTCTGTTAGTCCATGGATGGGGTGAGTAATATCGCTAAATTAAAACAAGTGAGAGTCAAAGATTCTCTATTACAATTATTAGAATTTCATAGGAAGAGCCTTATTGGCAGCTAGAAAAGTTATTATATCTACTTTCATATATTCATACGTCAAGTCATGTGATCTACAACTGTGATTTATGGAAGATGTTAAAAAATACAGACGTACTTAACTTTAAGGTACTTCACATTTGAGCACTTTGCTCATACACCATGTTTCAATTATTTCTTAAGGGGGTTACAGGGGTTTTAAGGTTAGCTACACAGTACTAGCATTATGTATTTATTATTTTTACTTTACATCTTTTTTAGGCATAGCGCTGTTGTACACTTAATAAATAAATTACAGTGTAAATGTGTTTTCTCTTTTAAGCTTTTATATGCACTAGAGAGTGTAAGAAAGTATGCAATTCACTTTAAGGTGATGGTCTAGAACATGACATGCCATGTTACTGAGGTATGCCTATAAAATAACAATAATATTGTAAAATATTACCTATTAATAATGACCGAAAGTAAATGTATTCTTTAAATTGATAAATGTCACCCGGACACCGGATTTGAACACGGGACACCTTGGCTTAGTACGCTAATGCTCTAACTATTGAGCTATCCAGGAATCAACCCATGTCCAGGGTCATTCTTCATTCATATTTTAAGGCAAAGTCTGTGATGAATGTGCTGAAATCATCAGCCACATTCGTGTGATCAAGTAAGATCATGAGCTATGGGTTTCTAGAGGGTGTGGAAAGACAAACACACACACACGCACACAAATGCACACGCACACACTCCACACAAAAGAAACTTTATATACACATTATATTTATGTCACTCATTTTCTTCCTATAATCACTCAGTCTTCATAAAACCTGTAGAAGACATAAATCGAATTGACAAAATAAGAAAGAAAATACAAACTGACCTACGCTGAAGTTTTACTTTAACCTTGAACCAACCAATCTGAGCACCGCACGCAACCCTTCTCAAAAACAAACCAATTTGTTTCTTGTGTCTGGTCAAAGTGAAATGCCGAGAGTGGGTTACTAGGTTTTCTTTACATGGGTTTGTTTCGTCAGCTTGTTCGTTGTGATAAGAACATAGTGAAGTGCAAAGAAGGTTGGATTTTAGAGAAAGTGTACCTGCATTTGTATGGAAGGAGAGTGGAAAAACATTTAAGGAAAAACCCTCCATTACGCCCGACCAGGATTCAAACCCTGATACCCCTGCCATGAGCAGTCTATTGCGAGAGGGATACCTTAGACCATGTGTCACCAAAGCAGACCCACAAGGCCTAGAAATTTTAAATATCAGCCCTCTGCATACTTATATTGCAATGATCATGACAGACAGACAAAAAAATCTTCATTTTATTAATAATATAAATAAGGCTCTTCATATTAAAATTGAAATGTACTAACAAATTAACAATAAATACATATTTTCTAAACTTAAATAATTTGAAAAGTTTCATGGTCAGTGCTCAAGCTGCTTTACCTCTGTAAAGTGAAGTATTGTTCCATCATAGCATGTTGGGATGTATTTTTTTTGTTCACTTCTTGTATTTTCCAAGTCTATCGGGGAACTTTCGTTGATGTCGTAAAATGTCAGGTTGATACTTCTTTTATGTAGGCATTGGTCGTGCTGAACTGCTAGCTAAACCCAAATATTTGTAAATAGAGTCAATGTTATGTTAGATGGTAAGGGAATGATTCGTGGTTAGGTATTGGCATAGATTCTTGATTTTCAGTTCCGAATCCCACTTTTCTACAAACCAATCTAAAACTATTTGTTGTCAATTTTTTTGTCTTTATGTAATACTGTTAGTTACAAATTCGTCATCCATCGAGTGAATGGGTATAAAAGTTGCAACTAATTCGTATATTGAAAATTTAAAACTTTTTATTTATCAGCTGTATTAATTTTGATTTATATATATTATGTATTTACTTATTCAAATTTTTCTTAAACTTGTTAAACAAGATTCAAAGAGCTGAGACCCGACTTTCTAGGAAATGAAACCAGTTCATTAGTTTTGATTCTATAATAAACTGAAAACCAAGCCAGCCGTCTATTTTTTACAATGAAAAAAATCAGTGACATTGACAGAAGTATAAAATGTGACCAGTTAAAGTTTTTGTGCTGATATTCTCTAGAAAAAAAACCCAACAAACTATAATCTTTAGAAACTTACCATTGGACATAAAGTAACTGCAAACGTAATGAAGAGAACTGTCGATGCCAACATTTGCGCCGCTGCACGGTTCCGATATACTCTCGTCGCCACAGCCTTAAACAGTGCTGGCGCTGCCTGGACAATTTTTTGATAGAATTACAAATATTAAGAGATTTCACAGATGCCACTTCCCCATGTAAAAAAAAAAAGTTTTCAATATAATATTTATTCAAACAATGACACAAATTGCTGTTCCTACAATATTTATTTTAATACCATAAAATCTTAGTGTAATGGCTGAAAATTTTAAGGCACTCATTTGAGAGTTTAGGCCAGGGATGTGCAAATTCACTTAAAGTAAGGCCAAATAAAAAAATTGCAAGCCAAAGACTTTTATTCATTAATTTTTCTTCTAAATTAATTTAAAAAAATGATTAGCACATACAATTGACTAACATGAACAAGATAAAATACATTGTTAATGCAAAAATATCATAAATACCTCAGTGACTTAGTATGTTTTTAGGTTATCTCTAAACTTTTATATGAAGGGGTGTTTGATGAGTGAAAATGTGAATGAGCTCCCAGCACAGAACATGACACAATACATTTAAATTACTTATCCTCCAGGCCGAATCAAACCACCAGCAGCATTTGACTGTGGTCTGTAGTTTGCACATTCCGGGTTTAGGCCCTGGGGAAGGTATGGATTAGAGGGAGGGAGCAAGCTGAAGTGTACCACTTCAATGAGATATGGAATAGAGGTGTTTTTTTACACTATCTTACTTTGATTTTAATAAATTTAAGAGACTTAAGGTATCATTTAAGCAAATACAAAATCATGACTTTGATGCAGAAATTTCCAAAGTATTTTTAATCACTGTGTACACTACCATACACACATACACCAATAAATTATAGATGGTTTCAGGTTTTTTTTGACAAATTTAATAATATGAATGGGGTAAGGGAGGAAAGAGAGAGATTATATATTTTTAATTCTAAAAATTGATGATAAAATACTGCTAGTGCAAAGAAGGCGATGCAGTTTAGAGTTAATTGTAAGCTCTTGAGTACATCGAGACTAAAATCCTAGTTACATTAGAACATAGACTATAAGAATCAGCAATTAACCAACTCATCACAACCAAAACATAATCCCCTCCTCCTTCCCCTCCAGAGTCAGTTACTATTCCTCTTTTGACTAGTATGCAATTTATAATTACATTTACTCATTTTTTATGAATGATTTGTTTTAAAAGTTATTTTTAGTTTACTTGACTATCATCATTTTAACAGTACATAATAACCGCTTCAGGGGCCGAATGGTCTAAGGCATCACTATCAACTGTCAATGATGGGGAGATAAAAGTTAAAGTCCCGGTCGGGTGTACTGAGGGTGGTTTTTCCTAAATGGGTTTCCCCTGCTCCTCCGTGTAAATGTGGGTACACTTCTAAATTCAACTTTCCTGATCCCTAGCAGATTAGCATAATTAGTATGCACTTAAAAAAGTACATGATTATAGTGGTTAGCATTTCCTTATTCCAATCATCCAAATTTTCAATTATCCGGACTACGCTTGTCACATATTAATTCAGATGATCAGTGCTCTAATATTCCTTCAACATCAAGAAGTGTCACATTATTTTCTGTTTACATTAGAAATATTTATAATTATTTTATTATGTGACTTACCTGACTGCTCTCTGAGAATATGATGAAGTTTATGATGAGAATCAGCAAACTTCCAACAAGGAAGGAACTGTACATTAGGACAGAACTGCAACATATCAGTAAGTTGAAAATTTATTAGTCATCTTACTTTTAAAATCATACGTTATATCTTTAACCTGTTAAGTGACCATTGTTCTACTACAATTAAGAGCTCGAAATTGCCGAGTCTATCAATCTGTCAAGCTTGACTAACTATTTGAATCTTGCTGGAAGCTCAAAAGTTTAATACTTGTAGACATAGGATATATTATAAAGAGTGGTCCAATTAAAGCGAAAAATTTTCAAAATGAAATAGAAAATACAATAAACAAAATCTTAATTGAAACAGTTAACAAGTTTCTTAAACCTTTTGAAACAAACGATTGCAGCAGTGCTATGCGATTAGCAGTGCTATGCGATTAGCAGTGCACATTTGGATGACATTATTTTAAACAGTAAACAATAACGTTTGTTTCCAAAGGTTTTAAAAAGCCTGTCAAATGTTTCAATTTAGATTGTTCATTCTATAGTTTGTATTTAATTATGAAAATGGTTCGCTTTGATTGTACAATCCTGTATATGTAAATTCAATTAATACATTATATTCAAAATGTGAATTAAAATACGTTTCAATTCAAACTGTCTTCAGTTGTTTAATATTCTTGATTATTATGTTATTAATCATTAATTTACCCCCTTTACAATACCATTCTAATGATCTATCTTTAATAACAATCATATCTTATAAATAAATGGTATGAAACTCCACACGGACTTTCTCACTCCATTGTTTAAAAATGGATATATTTACTCAAAACTTGTAATATATGTGAAACGAAATAATTTACACTAGCAAACCTGAAAAAAAATTGCGATATACTGATGTTAAACATTTTTACCTCCCGGATTTAAATTTTTATGTTTTATTTTTTGAGAATTATAGTCCTCATTAGTATATTTGGACCAAAAAAAGAAAAGATTATTGGGTCCACAAGGTCAATACTTTGTATTAAAATTTCAACATTTTAATTAGGTTGCACATCTTATAACGATCAGGTTTTAATTAAATGGCTCATTTATAAATTTAGACAATAAAAAAGGTAAATATTGACTATCGAGTCTAAATTATAGTGCATAGATCTTGCTGTGCGAACATTCTCCTAAAGGTTAAAGAAAAGAACAAACTTTTGAGAGACTTACTTATCTATTACTCCATGGAATTAGAGAATTATTGCATTAAAACTTTAGTGGTTATCGCTTTACAACTAAAGCTCACAAAATTGTATTAATATATTTGCCAATATCTCCCAAACTATTGGATTTTATAAAGATATATTTCAAATGAAAGTTAAAAAAATAAATAATATACTACACACTATTTTGAAATGATAAGTTATTTAGTATCTCCAATGGTAGCGGAGATAAGTAATTTCTGCTTCTGTAAAGTACCCTAAAAGTAATATTCATAGGAAAATAAAAATAGCAATTTTGTTTATAATCTTAAAACACCTGGTATGAATTTTAATCAAAATCGTTAGAGTTAATTTTGAAAAAATTCATTTCTCTCTTTTCGCCCTTTATCAAACTACTCTTAATTTTAGGTTAAACAGACACACATACAGACATATCAGGTTATATTTTTTTGACGATCACAATACTTTCTCTACCTGTGTGATAGCAAGAAAGTAAAAAAGAGTTAGTGATATATTCTTTGTTACTTACTGAGGAATAATAATGAGTTCCACAACCACCACAGACAAGAAAATGAAAAAGGAACAGAAGAAGTATGTGGAAAGCATCCTATCCCTTTCTTTGGAATACTGAAACACACAATACAAATATTATTAATACTTTAGTAGATAAATTTATTTGGTACTTTCAATAGCATTGATCCATTTACCCATTTGAAAATAGAGTTTAAAGTAGTTTAAAAAGTGTGTATTTTGGAGCTATGGTACTTTTGTAATTTTTTTTTGCCTTTCAATGCAAATACCGTTATTAAAGTTAAATTGAAATATATTTATTTTTATTTGGTTATTCTTAAAAAAAACTAATTTTAATGCCAATAATCATGATAACTCTACCTATTTTACTAATTTATTGGTATATCAAATAAGAATCAAATAAATTGGTCTCTATATATAGTAAATGAATAAACAAATTTGTATATTTAAAAAAATATATATATCTACTCTTTTATGAAGTATGAGATCTTTTGATCACGGTATCAGAAATAAAGAGTAAATCTAAACACAAATGTGTAAACATGTAATACTCAATTTTAAGAACACAAACCACTTTTTAACTCTTAGTACTAATTAAATTTACTTTATGTAAGCTCATGCAAAATATTATGGTTTAATTTTATAGATAAGTAATTTATATGCAGTAGAAACTAAAAGTCGGGCAAAAAATAAAATTGTATTTTAAAATAAACTTTAAAAAATAAAAAACTGTGACAAGTTGATTAATTTTTTAGTGACGCTAAAGTGTTTTAACTATTTTTTGTAAAGGCTTGATACACATATAGTGTTTTTGTATTTTAGCACCGCGTCTTACTACCCGTTTGGGCTGTACAACTATGTACTAATTATGTTAATGTGCTAGGGATGAGGAAGGTTGAATTTAGGTGAAGTGTAACCCACATTTGCTTTGGAAGCAGAGTGAAACCCTTTAGGAAAAATCACCCACAGTATACTTGACGGATTCAAACAGCGATCTCACTGCCTCATCCTAATGTCCAAATCTGATCATCAATTTGCACCATGGATTGAAAATATATTTAATAATCTCATCAACTTAATATGGGCCTACAAACAACATTAAATAAACAATTACTTTAAATAATTTATATAATTATTTTGTAGAATATTTCAAATTTTACTGCAAAAAAAAGTGTATTAATCTCACAAAAACATGTTATAAAATATTCACGCAAAGATAAATTTTCGCAAAACAAATTAATATTAAACATATTTTTATTTGAATCACTAGCTATTTAAACATCTGCCACCAAGGGCTTCTCTTTAATTATCTTTCAGGATACCACAAGGGCCACATTTTCAGTGAGTGCGGGCCGCCAGTTTGATCACACTGCCTTAGACCATGCGGCCACCGAATCAGGTCAATATACCGCTTTATTAGAGCTTGGATTACCCCTATCTTGAACTTCAAACCACTCATACTCTCTCTCTCTCTGTCTGATCTCATATAATATACTTCATTTAAGCCAACAGTTTCAAACAAAGTATCTTAGAAGATGTGTATCGAGGAATATTTTGGAGTGAGGTGGGTATTAGTGACACCAGGACACTTTAACTCTCTCTCTCTCTCTCTTCATATATATATATATATATATATATATATAATTTAGAAATATTGGTGACCTGGTGGTCTAGGGGTAAGGTGTCAGACTTCTGTGCTGGGGTCCGGGGTTCAATCCTAGGTCTCGGCACAGATTTATCTGATTGCCAAACCCTTCCTTCACCTCTGACAAGATGTGTATTAATCACAACTTGTGAATGTGAGGAATGCCAGGCCTCCACCGTGGTTCGGATTCCATGTTAAACTGTAGGTCCTCCATTTCATCTCACAATCACACCACTGCTGTGTAATAATAATAAATAATAATAGAAATATTATTTAACAAAAATATATAATGCCTCGATCCGACACCATAGCTCAGTCAGTAGTGTTTCTGTTTATTGAGCTAAGGGTCTCGTGTTCGATTCTGGCATGGCCGAAAAATGTATCATTGGTGAAATGTGGGTTCCTCCTTTCACAGTGATGAATTAACGGTGGAAACTGGATGTTGTGCCTGTCCTAGTCTTAAATTAGATTATAAGATATATGAAGCTACAATAGGCCTAGCAAGCCAGTAGCGGAAAATATATGGCTTGAATAGAAAAGTGACCCCGGCCATAGCTGGAAACAGCAATGAATGTAAAAAAAATATGATATACCGGTATATAAATATATGCCTCAACAATTAGCAATCTTGACTATGGCCTAGGCCTCCTGGGATTATTGAACAAGTCTACTTAATGAATGTAGGCCTACATGAGCAAACAAACTATCCAATCACATCTATAATACTCATGATGTCTTTCAAGCCAACAATATCAGACCTTCTCCTCAATCTCTGATCTTCGGAAAGTTAGAAGAAAGTTCTTGCAGTGTTCCGATCGCAGTCTGTCGATGCTGCGGGCATCTATTGCTCTCATCAGGTACTCATTTACTTCATCTTCAGGATCTTTCTCTTCGTTAGGTTCCCCGAAACCTAGCCTACACAAAGTATTGGAACATTTCCTCAGGTCAAAATATATTTTTTAACTTGAGATGGTTTTGAATAGTTATAAAATGCAAATATGTTTATATTTGAATTTTCTTTTTTATGTTCCAGCTATAATTCAACATAGCAAATTACATTTTTCTATAGATAGTTTTAAATGCCATTTGTAGAGAAAGTATTTTTATTAATAATGGCATTGATAAGTTTTGCTGTCCAAATAGTGTGCCTGAATTAAAACTAGGAACATGCAGATAATTTATGGGTCATTAGATTCCCCAAATCCTTAAGAATATTTTTAATTCAAGAGCCAATTAAATTTAAAGTTTAAAAAAAACATATATTTCAAATAATAAAGATTCAGGCTTTTCTAAAAGATATTACAATACTCAATAGTGATTTGGCCCAAGATGATTGGAAAAATTATTTTATTGTTTAGTTAAAATATCTGTTTTATATAACAACTCAAGAATTAATAGTAACAAAATCAGAATTTACTAAAAAACATCTTTCAATAAAAGTTAAATTTTTATACTTATATCAAGTTTTCTAAGATTGGGATTCCAAGTTGACATTTCCTAGTAAAATGAAGACTCAAATATGAGATTAGGTGGATATAGCTAATTTCTAATTTAATGCTGAACATATTATTATCAAATCTAATGTTTGACTATTTTAACTTCAAAATCACTCAAACTTGTTGCTATAATGAGTTTGATTACAAACAGGATCAAGATAAGATAGTTTTTCAAATCTCCAGCCTAATATTTAGATTTTTTTTTCCAAACTTACTTTGATGTTTTGCCATGTTGTGAACCATGCCCCATCATCCGAAGTTCTTTTGAAATACTCCCATTCATTGAAAAGGTATTTGGTTTCTTGTTTTGACTACCCTAGAAAAAAAATAAGTCGCAACTTTTTCAATCCTTTATTATAAAATCGAGTTGGGTCGAATCCACTATTTTATGAATCCGAATTTCCAATTTACCTTCGAATCCTGAATCTCGAATCCGAATCATGAAAAAATTATGAACATTGGAAGAAATGTAAATACAATAGAATAATAGAACATACAAATAGTAACTGAATGCTAAAGTTATTTCTTGTAATCCATTCATTACAACATTTATAAATTCAGTTAAGTGTTAAATTACTCACCTGGGGCTTGGTTGTAGGTTCATCCTATAATTTCAATTGGTTTTTGAGCCACCAATAAATAGTAGAGCTCTAAAACAATTTTCAATTGAAAATTTAAAAAAATAAGATATTTAAGGGCCTTAAATCTCAAATTCAAAATTTTTTCAAATCCTCAAATATCCTTAAGGATTTGGGGGATTTGAGGGTGTCATCCCTATTATAAAGTAACAGAAACCAAATTGTGTTAAAACTCGTGATGAACGGAACCCTGGAATCCTTGAACCATCGAATCAGTAAGGAAATTTGAGCAAAATAGCAAATTCAATATTATTTAAAAGAATAAAAAATTGTCAAATTTTGAAGTGATACTACCCACCTCGGTGGCGTAGTTGGTTAACACGCTAGTTTCGTGTTGAGCTAGACCACCGAGGACAAGGAGATCGAGGTTCGAATCTCGGTCGGGTGAACTGAGTGTGGTTTCCCCCAAATGGTTTTCCACTCTCCCTCCACAAAATGCAGGTTCACGTCCTCTAAATTCAACCTTCCCAATTCCTAATCCATTAGTGCAATTAGTACTTAAGCGTATAAATCGAACGGGTAGTGAGACGTGGTGCTAAATTAATAAAAATATATGTTTGTTTCAAGAGCTCTAACACTTGGTGGTTCAGCCCTAAGATACATATAGGACAAACTTAACACCTAGACCCCATACCATTAATTTAACACTAAAGTGAATGACTGTGTTAATATAATAATAAATGCATTATAACAAAACATATTATTACTATGTTTTTATTTCTTCTTAAAGTCATAATGTTTTACAAGATTTAGATTTGAATATGAATTCAAGATTCTGGATTTGCAGTAAAAATGAAATCCGAACCTGAGATTTAGATTTAATAATAATACTTAGCACCGCGTCTTACTACCCGTTCGGGTTATATGCTTAAGTACTAATTACGCTAATTGATTAGAAATTGGGAGGGTTGAATTTAGAGGAAGTGAACCCGCATTTGCGTGGAGGGAGAGTGGAAAACCATTTAGGAAAAACCACCCCCAGTTCACCCGACCGAGATTCGAACCTCGATCTCCCCGTCCTCGGCGGTCGAGCTCAACACGACTAGCGCGTTAGCCAACTACGCCACCGAGGCGGGTTTTAAATTTAAAAAATAAAGGATGTGGTCAAACCCTTATTAAATATTCATAGTTTTTTTCACAGTTTCTTAGCACCTGTCATGCATAAACTATCTAATTTTGCTACTGGGCTAGAGGCTAGGAAGGTAGAATTTGAGAGGAAATGTACACGAATGTGTGTTGAGGAAGAAAGGAAAACCATTTATGGTCAAATGGTTTAAATCACAGGATTTTTTTTGTGTGTGTTCTAAATGGTGACTCACTCTTTTTCCATGCCTATCTGGTATATTTTCTCAAACAAATTCCACCTTCCTTATCCTTAATCTCATTAGCTTAGTTAATGTATGCATATAACCCAAACAAGTACTAAAACCAGGAAAAAAAAAAAAAAAAATTGGGGTAAACCACACACAAATACTCAAGGGCAAAATACTTAAGGCACCGACGAGGACAGAGCCAAATTACCCCTGGTCTATTGCAATGAGTTTTTTTACAGGCATTTAAGGAAAGTGGAATTTCTAATATCTTGAGATTTAGTATTTCCAATTCAATATTACAGTCCAATTTTCATAGGAAGGGCTTTAACTGACAGTTAGAAAAGTTACTAGATCTAATTTCAAGTATTCATAAGTCAAGTAATGTGATATGCAGCTGTCTCTTTTAATAGATATTATCAATAACTATAAAAATTACACAGATGACAAATTAAATTAATATCAATTTTGGCAACAAATAAGTATTTTTATATTTTCTAAAAGATCTTTTCCATGAAAACTGGACCGTACCTAACCTTACCAGATGAAGACTAAATTTCGACTAAAGTTGGAATTCTAACCAGGCTCGGTGGTCAGTAACTGTACTGCAACATGCTCAACATTTATCCTGAACTTGTAGTTGAACTCTCTAAACACTACAAGAATATCGCGTGATGAAATTACCGCTCTATACGTGTCTCCCGGCACAATGAGGTGCGTCTCAATGTTGTGGTCTCTCAGGTACGAGTTCCTCTCTCCGCCGTTCCCCGGCTCCACTTCGTAGTCACCTTCCAGGTACTTGAGGGTCTCTTTCGTGATATGCACCCGTCTGACGAAACAATTTCAATTTTAAAATAAAAGTTGTTAGTTAGACAGACCATGTAAAGAGGCATTAATTTTGTCAAAACTAAAATAATAACTGTAAATATGTTGCAATAATATTTTTATAAATCATAAAAAGCATTACAAAAACTGTATCTAATTTTTATATTTGATTATAATTACTATCTAAAACTAATCTGATTCTACCTAAAAATCTAAAATATTGACTCCTAATTCAAATTTTAGTAAATATGGCAAATATAAGAGGTAGAAACTTAATGTTTTCATCCAGTAAAGTGGTAAATTAATGGTATGTTATTTTTTAATTTATTATATAATTATTTTGTTATTAAACCATCAAAATAATAATAAGTGTTAGTACTTAACAACCAACTCATCAAATTGGTAAGATTTATTAGTCTTGCTTCTAATATTTTAGGGAATCTTTGAATTTCTAGTAAAAGCCTACTTAAGGATTTGAGAGTTCAAGGATTCGAGGGCCCCATCCCTATTTTTATAAAAATAGTAAGCGTACCCAATACTTTATTGAAATAATCACATACAACCTCAAAACTTTTCAGATATTATCAAATTACTGGAACATAAAAATGCCAAAATATCATTGATTTAAAAATAGCCATTATTTTTTTTAAAATAAAATCCTAGCTTAGCTTAGTTTACTTAATTTATGTCATATGAATAAAACTTCCAGAATGATTATCTTCAGGTGGTGTGAAAGGGAAGGTGAGTTAAGGGAAGTATTTTTGCAAATTTTATATCAAAACAATTTTTTGGTCTAAATAAATCAAATAATTCTCTAGTATTAAACAAATAGTTTAATTTTCTTCACATGGTGATATCAACATTTGTTGAATTTCTGTCAAGGGTGTACTGGAATTTATTGACAACTTTTTCTCTTCATTTAAAAAGTTGGCATGTAACCCAAATGGTAGTAAAATGCGTTGCTAAAAGTTAAAAAAAAAAAGTTTATCGTCTAATGCCATTAAGGTCACGGCGATATTCAAGAATTGTTGCTATCAGCAAGTGAAGAAAATTAAATTCTATGTTTCTACTTGAAGGATACTTTAATTTATTTTGCCCAAAATAATGTTTAGCTATAAAAAGTTCAAAAAGACTGACCTTTTCTCGCATTCCGTTCCACCCGACCTTAACTCGTGGAGACTTGTATTCAAGTGTATCACAGTTTTGTTTTATATTCACCCTGGTATTCCTCCACTTTCCATGTAGTTGGCAAGCGTGACATCGTTGGACCAGACGTCGAACTGCCACTTCCTGAGTCCAAGCACCCCGCAGTGGACTCGGCCTGTGTGTATCCCTACCCTCATGTTGACGTTCACCCCCATGACCTCACGAACCAGCCTAGAACACACGCCCACATCCCTCTTCTCAGTCAGTCAGGGTGACCAAGAAAACCACACAGCTATCATCTCACCAAGAGTTTTGGGGTTCAACCACCCCCCTCGAAATTTTATGAAAAAAATATATATGGCTTTAATTTATGGTTCAAACAATATCAAAATTAAGATACAAATACAAATTAGGGGGCTGTGTTACCAATAAAAAGCACTTCAAGAGTTTATAGAGGTGTTAAATATTTATAAATTTTCCTAGCCTTCGGCATTTTGGGGTTATTTTACCATAAAAAAAACTTCACAAGATTCAAAAAAGTGTTTAATATTTAGAAATCTTCCAAGCCTTCGGAGCTAGGGGATTATTTTACCTTGAAAAAAAAAACACTTCAGAAGCTTCTACAACAGTTTATCATTTAGAATTTTTTTTTCTAGCTTCTAGCAATTGGGGTATGTGCCCGCCAAACCCCCCCCCCTGGCTACGGCCTTGTCGCCAAGGTTTCTGTGTTGGTGAGGCAGTTTGTAACAAATGTATCCTTCCTTTTGCTTCGTTTTCAGCTGTTTTCACATGTCAAGCATGCACAGTTCAGAATTACTAACATATTATGCTGCATCCAGTTATTTTGTATAAACCCTTTACTTTACATGTTCCATTTTAAAGTTGACAAGAGGTAGGCACAAATGTGTTTCCAATGTAATATATAATATAATCACCAAGTCTTAATACCTGTTCAGGTTATATGAATGTATGATAATTATACTCTAATGGGGTGGAGATGAACAATTAATGGAAGAGTTGCCTTTTTAAAATTTTGGACACCATTGGGGTAGTTGATCTGAACCACAGAAAAATGTTCACTAACTAAGGGCTAAGCCCATTTATTTGAGGTATTTAACGTGCGCGTTCTGAACCAAATGATAAAATCCGCATACAATAATTTCTATGAGAGAGATCGAAAAGGCATAGAAATGTTGCCGGCGAAGTTATTTTCACATACCTTCCAGGGTTCTTTTAATTTTAATTCCCCTACCAAAGGAGGTTGTGCTACGGATTTTTATCACTCAAGAAAAATCTTTCTAACTCAGCTGGGTTTGAATACCATGAGGCGAGAACTTTACCTTATTCAAAAGTTCAAATAGCTAGACATATATAGATATACTTATCCTAATGAATCCATTCTTAAACCATGTAGGTATTCTTTATAACTTTTGAGTTAAAATATAGTGATTTTTTGTTATTGTTGGTTATTATATAGCAATCTGACTATATTATACTTTTACTCAGGGAGCTGAAGTTTTTTTTTTAATATGCACAGGTTTAGTAATTTGATATGTATATTTATCAGAACAAATTATGAACCGAAACTGAGATGTATACAAATATTTAGTGTATATTTTTAATAGAAAAGAAATAAAACGTATACTTGCGCTATGGCATCGATCATGTCGAGACCCATTTCCACACAGCACTGAGCGTGGTCTGGACGTGGTTCTGGCAACCCTGACACGCAGTAGTAGCAGTCTCCAAGTAATTTGATTCTCAGACAGTGATGCTCGGAGGCTAAGCGGTCAAACCTTGAGACAACAACAAAGTTTTTAGAGTATGGACATGATAGGGTTTCTAACAGCCCTGACTTAGCTACATAATCTTTTGAAAGCCTGAACTCAAGTATAGAGAGTACACTTAAACAGAGCAATTAAAAAAAAATTGGTTCACACTTAATATAATATGAACTGAAAAACTATATATATACATTAGTCCCATGGCTTCTTTGGTGCTGACTGACAGCTCACAGTTTGACAGCTGACGGCTTTGAAAAGCTACCAACCAAATTATGTATCCCTATGCCGAACAAATATGATCTGCAAAAAACATGTGTTTAGCAGCTGTCACTTCTGACAGTCAAAATTTAGGTATGTACCTAAATGTTAACTGTCAGAAGTCAGCTGTGAACTGTCAGTCAGCACAAAGAAGCCATGGGGCACTGTATATATACATTATTTTAATTTTTTCATATAAAGAGAAATAATGAATTATAATCGTTAACATTTTTAGCCTTGAGATTATGATGAATCTTTACGTTTTATGAGC
The DNA here is from genome assembly GCA_033556935.1 of Timema podura. Taxonomy (NCBI): domain Eukaryota; kingdom Metazoa; phylum Arthropoda; class Insecta; order Phasmatodea; family Timematidae; genus Timema; species Timema podura. The sequence continues at coordinate 22,938,656 of JAVRXN010000014.1, forward strand.
CTCCGAACCTAAAAATTTTTTTTTTACAATTCTGTCCCTTATCACAGATCTCAAACGGTTTGGTGGCTTTTATTAACTTGATTAAGATTTATATTTAGAGCACCACGTCTTACTGCCCGTTCAAGCTTAACGCTTATGTACCAATTACGCTGATGGGTTTAAGGATTAGGAAGGTTATATTTATAGGAAATGTACCCGCATTTGAGTAGAGAGAGAGTGGAAAACGAAAAGACACCCTTAGTACACCTGACCGAGATTAAAACCTAGACACGTGGATCTAACTCATTAAGTCAAAGGCTCCGGGTTCAATCCCCGTGTCCAGGTATAATTTTTTAACTGATTAAATTAATTTGATATATTTAATTTAATTGAATGTTGTATATACTATATTCATATGTACACATAATATATACTGTACATATTATATTCACACATTATATAAATATGTGAGGAATGCCAGGCCTCCGCCGTGTTCGGATTCCACGTTAAGCTGTAGGTCCTCCATTTCATATCACAATCACCCTACCATTACACATTAGCGTAAGTGCGTACAACCCGAACGGGTAGTAAGACGCGGTGCTAATAATAATAATAATAATAATAGTAGTAAAAATAATAATAAATGTGTGTGTATAATGTATATATATATATGTTATATATACAACATTAAATTTAATTAAATATTAAAATATATTTAATCAGTTGAAAAATGATACCTGGACAAGGGGATCGAGCCCGGAGCCTTTGACTTAGTGGGTTGAATCCACATGTCTAGGTAATATTTTCTCCCACATAGAGATATATCGGTACCAACGTTAATTTCCAAAAATGTGCGAATAAATATGTAGATATATTATTTCTAAAGTCTTGTTTTCTCTGAAAAATGTAGTGTTTTAGCGTATGGCCGGTTGTTGCACCAAGCCCTTCAATTGACTAATAGCGCCTTCTCCACTCCAGCCGGAACTCTCTCCTACTAGCTCTGCCTATTTACTCCCTCGTTCAGGGGGTTGATTATTTCAGGGATGTTGCGCTAATTGTTAGTGCTTCACGCACGCTAAGTGGGTTCACCTAATTGTCGACAGATGTCTGTCCAGCTGCGACCATCAAGAGCGTCAAGGGGCATATTATTAATTGTGTGGCAAGTTTCATCAACTGGAAGAAGTAATCGATAAGCGGACAAAATGTTCCGCCAGGAAAACATAACAACAGTTCGGCGAGAATTGGACGCAAAAGTCACCTATTATTATTTTTTTTTAGCACCCGTCTTACTACCCGTTTGGGTTATACGCTTATGTACTAATTATACTAATGTTTCTATGGATGATGAAGGCTATATTTAGAGGAAGTGTACCCACATTTGCGTGGAGGTAGAGTGGAAAACTATCTTGGTAAAATCACCCTCAGTCCACCCGACCGAGACGTGAACTCCAACCTCCCTGTCATCGGCAGTCTAGTCTACTGTGAGAGTGACGCCTTGTAAGTCACCTATTATATCAATGTTAATAACTTGGGCCGGATTTATATCTGTGGAGGCCCGGGGCCGTACAAATTTGGGGGCCCCTAACACTAAGCAAATATTTCTCTTTTCATTTTTTCAACATTTCGACAGTATCATTTTTTCTTCACAAAATTAACTGTTGATATTTCCAATGTTAAAGATATTATTTAAATAAATAAATATTATAGCTAGTCACAATATATTAGATTTTATATATATATATATATATATATATATATATATATGTAGCCACGAGATTCGCTGAGATTTAGGGGTGTTGTTGTTTATGTTTTGCAAATAACTGTGTCAAATATTTATTTGCCGGACGTACCATTTGACAATAATTAATATTTTGTCAGAAATAATTTGACACGGTATTATAGTACGAGGAACTGTCTTCTGCACGACGTCATAGAAGGAAAGGTTAAGGGAAAGAGGAGCTTAGGAAGAAGGAGGATTCAAATATTGGATGACTTGAATGAAAAAAATAAAATTCTGGGAGCTGAAGGAGGCAGAGGACAGGGGTATTGGCGGTCTAAGTTCACCGACAAAAGGAATGGAGCTGTCGTAAGACAGAACACCTAGTATTTAAAATAATGGTAAGTTAAACTTCGTTTAAAATGTATAACTGGAATTTTTAGAGCTTTTTTTTTTAATTTCAAAAGTTTGTGGAGGTCTTGATTTGTGGAGGCCCTGTGGAGTTATTTCCTTGTCACCCTCCCTTGAATTTGGACTTGTCAATAATAGTAAATTTAACTATAATAATGTGTTTTTTTCATCTCAAGGCAAGGTATGATAGAGTCTAGTTTTCATATGAAGACCCTTATCTGACAGCTATAAAAGTTACTTGCTAGATCTAACACCAGGTATTCATACGTCAAGTCATATGATCTGTTGCTATCAATTTTTATAGATAAGATCGATATCTATAAAATATTGTAAGTAAAATAAAAAATGTCATTAATTTTGGCTACAAAAAAAATGTGTGTGTTTTTCAAAAAGGCTCTTGTTATTAAAATTGGCCTTTATTATTTTTATGATAGTACTTTTATAATATAAGAAAAAAAATTGCGATCAAAGTTGATAATATTTTAGTATATTATTAGTATTATTTTGTAGGCATTGATAATATCTATAAAAAGCGACAGCTGCAATCCCAATGACTCAACGTATGACTATATTAAATAACCTTTTGATAACTTTGGTTACTGTCAGATAAAGTCATCCCTAAAACAATCCTACTATACAGGATGATGGCTATATGGCGGTTATTAAAAAGACCACGTCAAATAATATATTATACAACCCGTATCGGTGGCGTGTGGGCTAAGGAGGCAACACCATATAGTCTGGTTTTCCGGTGACGGTGAAGTCAAAGTTCAAATACTGACCAGGTATAGTGAGATTTTATTTTCCGCTCTCCTTCCACGAAAGTGTTGGCACATTTTCTCCAACGTTCTGCTTCCCTGAACCCAACCTCGTTAGTGTAAATATAGGTGAATATCCCGGACAGGTATTAAGGCGTGGAGCACGGAAAAAGAATGCGCCAGTGGGGTCATTTGCACTTGGGACTGCCCTCATAGGGAATCTCGTAGGCCATACTATCATGCACCACATGCTTTTCCAGAAAGAATAGGCTCGACCCTCAGGTGGGTTTGAACCCAAGTCTCTCCACGATTGTGACCAAGGTGGAAGTTTTTTTCATTTATCACGTTTAGCACTAAAGTTAATAGTGATCATATCTGTGGTCATACGGTTTAATGCGTTACTCTTGTGTTCGACTGGATCGACGGTGACAAGGAGATCGGGGTTCAATTCAGATCTGGTGTATTATGGATGTTTTTTCTTGCTAGCTTAACACTCTTTCTACACGAAAATGCGGGTACGTTTACTGTAAAATTCTACCTTACCCTCTATTTTACTAGCGTAATTAATGTATGCGTATAACCCGAATGCGTAGGGTAAAAAATTGTTAATAATGGCGTAATAGAAGGTTGTTTTAGAATAAATGCACTTGCATTAACGTATGGAGATGATGAGAAAATCCACAGTGAATAAATAACATGGGAGAAAATTAAACCTAAAGTATTCGGCCTAGATTTAAGCCTCAACCTAAAACCGCACTTCGGTATGAGAGTGATACTTCAGACTTTTTGACCACTGATATTAGTTACGGTGGAGGTATGTATATGTACCTGGCGAAGAGTTCGTTGAGTAGACGGACCAGTTCCTCCGCCGTACATTGATCGGACAGACTGGTGAAGCCGCAGATGTCGGCGAACAAGATACTGAAAACAAAAGGATGGATTTTTTTTAACATCTACAATTAATTCTTTCTCACAAAACAATCATAATTTTTTTTAGTATCATTTACAAATATAGAAGGACTCTGGTAGGAATACAAACAGATTTTTGTTTTGCGGTCAGCGTTAATATTTCCCCATATTATTTTTATTAAGTTGTAAGGCAATTATAATACATTTCAAAAGTGACAGCTGCAGATGAATTGACGTACGAATGCGTGAAAGTTACTTTAGTAACTCTTGTAACTTTCTAATAAGGCTCTACCTACAAGCCTCTACTTGTATTTTAACTTAAAACATTTAAAGGTTAAGTTTATCAAACATTTAGAATTTTTTGTTTCAGAATATTAAAATAATTATAATATGGGATAGTTATGAGGAGAGTAGTTAAAGGAAATGTACCAGAATTAGCTTGGAGAGTGGGTATGAAAACCAAAGTAATAAATCACATCACATAACCTCAGTGCAAACGACCGAGAATGGACCTGGCTGGATCTGTTTATCTATCACCAGAGACCCAGTACATTGCGAAACTGAAACCTTTTTTATGCCGTATGCATGTATCAATAACTTGCAAACTAACTTTTCAACTATAGTAACATGGCTGTTAAATCCATCATGATATGAGTATTCGTATTATTAGCAACATAAAGCCTTCCCGAGTAGAAGGTGGCTAAGATAACTGATAGTTAATGTTCTTAATTAATAACTCATATGTAGCTGACGATTCCCATCCAAACGTTCAACACAGATTCTGCCCTAAAATACGAGTAAAGAATTACCTTAGGCAGGGGATTATTCCTGAATAGCTCACTGGTAAGAGCATTCATATACTAAGTAAAATGGCCTAGGTTCGATTCCCGTGTCATTTAAAGAATATGGTTATTTAGATTCGGCTATGGCCGTACTTGGTAACTATAATAGCGTGGCTATTAAATCCATCATAACTTAAAATAGTAAAGCAAATCTAATACTACACACTCATCATTTAATCATAAAGAGTAAGATTTGAATTCAACGACGAGCTTATTATTATTATTAATTATTATATTATTATTATTATTATTATTATTATTATTATTATTATTATTATTGACACTCGGCGCATGTTTGAAGAAGAGGGAGTTTCAAAGGCCGTAGAAAACACATTTTTCTGGCTGAGGTCCGTCAGAAAATGTTACGTTACTTACCGTATTGGAAGCAACCATGTTCAAAACGACCAGGCTTATATAATGTTGAATGTGACCAGATTTTTTTATGATGCGTGTTAAAAGCGACCACATTATATTTCTTATCCTCTAGATTTATTAAAAGATGAAAGGTTAGGTTAATTTCGGTTGGGTAGGAACCATGATAATTGATTTTAAAAACATGTTTGGTCGCTCTGAGCACTGTGAAAGTTATCTGATCATTTCCAACACCTGTCGATATTAACACAGTCGCTTCTAGCACGTAGCCAATGTTATTATACCCCACTAGGGAGGTCCAAAAAAATTCCAGGAAAGATACAGACACCCACGAAGCCCCCACCTCTTTCTAAACCTTGGGAGCTATAGTAGACTACTTAAAATTACTATGCCTTATCATTCAAACAAAAGATATTGAAGCCATTTATTAATTTAAAAAAAATTGTTTAGTGCTCACCTGACATTTTCATGGCGTTGTATGTATATCTTATGGAACATCGTGTCTTTAGGTTTCCCTGCGATGTCCGCCTTCATCTCCATGGCAACGTGACGCGGTAACACCGACAGTAAGAGTCGCTCCTGTAAACAACACACGGCAGTTAGTAAATAAATACATATAAACCTCTTCGGTGGCCGTATGGTCTAACGTGCTAATCTCGGAGTGGAATAGAATACCGATGACGGGGAGATCAAAGTTCGAATCTCGGTCGGGTGGTTTAAAAAAAATTCCACTCTCCTTCCACGCAAATGAGGGTCCACTTCCTTTAAATATAACCTTTCTAATTCCTAAGACCGTTAGCGTATTTTAGTACATTGGCGTATTTCCCAAATGGGTAGTAAGACGCGGTGCTAAAATATCTTTAGATGATTTTTAACATGTAATTTCCATTTTTTTTTCTCCCCTATCCTTCTTACAAGCACATAAGGGTACATTTCTTCTTGTATAATCTCCTCATCCTTACTCTTTAAATTAAGGCATTAAAAAGCCTCGCGTTGAGCTTACCAGTAAATAAAAAATTTAAATAAAAACCTGAGTTTTTTTATCTATTTTTAAACCTATGATATGAAGTACTACAAATATTGGAAAACCTCTCGCTGGCACTAATATATTATTTAAAAAAAAACAGGATTACGGATCTCGAAACAGGAGCGAAGAGATTTTGAGAAGTATATTATTCCCCCTTCCTTCCTCCCCCAATGAATGAAAAAAAAAATTTACGAATAAAATTTAAAGTAAAAAAATATATATGTTTAACATTTCTCCTTAAAACTCGCATTATTAAAGCCCTATTATAGACATTTGTTGAAAATTTAATGTTTTGTCGAGGTAACATCTCAAATTTTAATCTCCAACTAAAACACGTAAGTATTTTAGAAGTAAATTTTTCCAGTTTTAATATTGTGTACTTACTATAAATAAAAACCAACCAACAACATTCATAGGAAGAGCTTCTTATAAAAAAAATTGTTTAGGTCAACATCGTTTTGGTTTGCACCACGTCTTACTAACCGTTCGGGCTATACGCCTAGGGGGAGCGGAAAATCCTTTAAGGAAAACCACCCTCAGTGCACCCGACCGAGATTCGAACCTCTATCTCCCCGCCATCGGTCAACATGGGCAAAATTCTAACATTGTATTGGTGTTATTTCATAGGGTTGATAATATATATCAAACGTAACAGTTCGAGAGTTGGACAGTCGGATGACTTGACGTATGAATATGTGAGAGAAGATCTAGTAACTTTTCTAAATGCCTTCATATGAAAATTATACTGTAGATTAAATTCACTCCAGAAAACAGAAGCCCAAAAGACTAGGGTAGTGTAATTAGCCATCTTTATTGATATGCAAATATTTCCAGGGTACTGGGGAAATAAGGGGAAAGAGAGATTTTTAACTCAAATAGTGTTTGTGCTTCCATCTTTTAACAAATCATGATATCTTATTAATTCACTTTAGATTATGGTTAAAAGTGGTCTCCGTCATATTAAGATTATTAAAAAGGTATTGGTTGAAGTCCTTATGAGGTTTGAAATATAAAAGTTGTCCCTGGGAAAATGTGTGCCCAAAAGTTGACTTAACCCATTTCCCCCCTGTATTCTTCTTCCTACTCATTTGGGTTATACGTTCCTTAATTTATTAACCAGAAAGGTTTAATATGACTTAGAAGACCAGAGTTCAATCTCAACCAGAACCATTAGAATGTTATTTTATTATAGAATATGTTTTTCACTATTCCCTAGAAGATTATAGAAGTATATGAGTAACTATTTAAAATCCACCCTTATCATCCCTTACCCAAATTGGCACTTTGATGAGAAGAACTACAAATACATTTTTATACGTGTTTGATAAATTCACATCTATAATATACATTAATTAGTTAGGAGACCCGCTTCAGTGGCCGAATAGTCTAAGGCATCACGCTCGTGTTATACTGGCCTGCTAAAGACTGAGAGATTGGGGTTCGAGTCCTGGTAGGATCTACTGAGGGTTGTTTTTCCTAAATAATTTCTCACTCCTTCCACGCATATAGGGGTAGATTACCTCTAAAATACTTCCTTCCTTATTAAAGTAGTTATAATATATGTGTAGGCCTATAACCTGAACAGGTATATTTTGATTTGGTAGGAAGAACAGTATCTAGTAATTATTAAAGTTTCATATATTTTCATATATTCATACATCAATTCATGTTATCTGCAGTTGTCACGTTTGATAAATATCACCACTTATAAAATAACACAAATAATAAAGTAAAATAATATGAATATTGGCCGCAAAGAAATATTATGTTTGTAATTTATAAACTGTTCTTCCAACCAAAATCAAGATAATTCGCGGCGATAAAAAAATAGTTAAGCGATATTTAGGCTAAACAAAAGATTGTATAATGTTGGATTTTTGATTGAAAAATTTTGGCTACGACAGATGAACCAGGTTTAAAATCTCGCTATGTATAACCGTATGCGTTCAAGATGCAAAAATAATAATGTATTATTAAGGAACTAGCAAATTTTATACATAATTATATCTACATATGATTTCTTTGAATTTTCAATACGGCATTTTCATTGCTAGTTTTTTTTAACTATCTTTTTTCAACTAAAATAAAATCTAATTACATTTTCATAGTTAGTGTTAAGACTTCATGCGATCATTTTTAATCACATATCCCTCCTAAATTTAGAAATTGTCTCTTAATTTTTCCTTATTATGTGAGTGAGTTATCTCAGAAACTCATAATACAATATTCGTTAAAAATAATTCGCACATCATCACTTTAATCAGACTTATATTTTATGTTACACTCATAAGATTTGCGCACTTTTCTTTTTAATAGCAAATGAAAGTAATATCATCAAAACCTCTTATTTCACGATGGAAGAGAGTGGTTGTTTTTTTTTTGCTGACACAATTACTTTTTACGTAACACAGTAAAATACACTCTCTACGAAATATTTAATAACATAATCTTTACAGCGACTCGCATTTCATTTTTTATATCAGCGTAAAAACTTAAGCTCTTTTATTTAGAAGCTAAAAATATATGTAAGCGAAACTTTCAATATTTTGCCTTTTTATTTTTAATGGAAAAATTATTTTGTAATAGGTCTATTTGTGTTCGTTTTCCTTTAGTATTTGTCAACTAAATTACATATTTAAATTAAACTTGGTAAACACATAGGTACCTACAAAAAGTAATCTTAGGTTTGACTTGTTCTACCCAGTCAAGGGTTAAGTATGTAGAAAATTTTATAAACCTAAACAACTTTAGACTTCTAGGCTCTCAAAAAATGATACAAAACGTTCAGCTAAACTTATCCAAGTTTACCACTAGTCTAGGTTTCACACAATATAATAAACACAACATCTTGTACAATAAATTGTATCGTGTGTGTAGGGCTTAAGTCAGGAGTGTAGGGGACCCGAGAAAAGGTAAGTGGTTTTGCGGTTTTTGTAGCTAAACTTTATTTTTGCTAAAAGAAATAAAATATTTCTCCAGTAGAATAATAAAATTTAATTTTCTTCACATAAGGATAACAACAATTATTTAATATCTGTAATAAGCATTGGCCATTAGATGAAAATCTTTTTAAATAAAGATTTGTCATTAAATTCCAGGATACCCTTTACAGATATTCAGCAAATGTTGTTATCATCACGTGAATAAAATTAAATTTTATGTTTGTACTAAAGCAATATTTTATCTATTTTGACAAAAATATTTGCTGTAAAAACTGCAAAAACCCTCCCCTTTTCTCGCATCCCCCCACCTTAGGAGCGCATCTATACAGAGTACCGGAGACATGTCTCATCTATCGAAAGTTGTGAGCTTGTAATTTGAGTGAGCCTACTCATCGCTCACGCCCTAGAGTTGTGACGTGTCTAAAGTAATTGATCCCGGGACGGGCGCCAGGGATAATAGGGGTGGTGGAATGGGGACGACGACGCCTCTCTTGGACGCCGAGCGTCGAGGAGACCGGAAATGATATAAACTGTCGGATGTTGTACTTCTAAACGTTTTGAGAACTTGAAGGATCTTCGCGTCCACGGGGTAACCAATACAGGCAATATTTGAAAATAGAAAAAATATAGTATACTTTTTATTGGATTACCAGTTATTATAAACACTGAATTGTATATTGCAAGTCGATATTAACACTTGCATCTATAGTAATATAATTTATAAACACTTGCATTTTTTATTACAATTAATATAACACTTGTATTTTATTGCAATTTACTATAAACACATCTAGCTTACAAGACCTTATAAACACTTTCATTTGATTACAAGTCACTCACAATAAACCTTTGCATTAATAGTAATATATTTTATAAACACTAGCATTATTTATTACAATTATTATAAACAGATGTATTTTATTACAAGTTGCTATAAACACTTTCATCTTTACCTTGATTTTGGTAGAAAGAACAGTATCTGGTAGGTACTAAAGTTACTAAAACAATTTTGATATATTCATACTTCAAGTCATGTGATCTGCAAATGTCACTTTCGATAGATATTATCAATATCTATAGAATAACACACACAATATATTTAAATGTTACCAATGTTGGCCTCAAAGAAATATGTTTGAAATTTCTAAGCGTTTCCTCCAGCCAAAGTCCAGCTATATATTAAAATACCTTATTAATACGTGCATTTTTATTGAAATTTATTATAATAATTTGAGTATAGATTAAAAGATCTTATAAAGCCTTGCATGTACATTCTATATTGTTACTATAAACACTCATTGGAAGATTACAGGTTCTTAAATTACACTAGCAGATTGACTACATGTTCTTAAAAAACTAAACAAGCTAGGCTTCAAGTTTAAAAAACAAATATCATCTACTGTGGACTATAATTTAGCGTACTGTGAATACACCCCTTTTCCCAACTACCCCTTCTTTCAACCCCGCTTTTCTCCTTTTATTTATATAATTCAATCACAACAAAACCTTGTTTACGAGCGCATCAATGAACTTAAAGAACCTAAAGTGTTCACGAACGTTAATGGAGTGAATTGACATCGGAAACTCAGTTTAATGACGTCATCTACTCCAATATCTCACGCATCATGAAACCCCCGCAAAATTCTACCGAAATATAAAAACTAAGAGCACCATAAATTCCTTTCCTATCTTCATTCCAAGTTATTCATCCCTAAACGTGAACTGGAAAGTATTAAATCAAATTTATCTTTAAAACTTCGTTTTTATTTCTGTAAAAAAGGGAGGTATGAAAAAAAAAAGGAGAGATTTGGAACAAAAACTTACAATCTTGACAGGTCTGGAATATTTCATCCGGAAATTATTTGAAACCAATTTATATTCTATCCTGTCTTTCAATGGTGAGTCTTATAGGTTTTAATAGAGCTTTTTTTTTTGTCACAAAATTTAAAGGAAATACAAAATTCTTAAATTATTTTGATTATCATTGTTATTCATCATAGGAGGAAATGTCTTATGCATGACTTCATAGAAGGGCGACCATTCGTTGAAGGTCGTAGCGGTAGCTGAGAGGTCTAAAGCGCTAGACACTAGTCTGCTTGATAGTTATCAAGGTATTTTTTTTTAAATCACTGAGTCTTACTACCTGTTCAGGTTATACGCATATATGATAATATAAATCTATTGAGGTAGGGATGATTACGTAGGTAGGGAGGGTTACGTACTCCTCTCCCCTTAGAAAAAACATCTTTCTACGCCCTTGACCAAAAAAAGTTTTGTTTAGTAAAAGCTAAGAGCACAAAAACATCGCGTCCCCTACACTGGCGTTCCTTTCCATACCATCACTAATACAGCCCACCATAATTTATTCTTTCCGTTTTTGAAAAAAAAAGGCAGTCTAAAAATTACGCCAAAAAATGTATAAAAGAAGAACATATTTCTGAAATATTCAGCCCAAGTGTTATTAAAGTCCTTGTTTCCTCTTAATGTAGTCAAAAAGTCAAATCTAGAATATTTAGTGACAGGAAGGGAGAGCACTCCGTAAATATGACGGTAAGAAAATCGTCATATCAAAATAAAAGCCTTTAATAAAAGAAGATTTATAAGAATTTAATTCAAAATGTAATAAAACTTAAAACCTTTTATAACCTATTACGCTTATTGTGCCGCTCCTTCAAATAGGACGTCGGGGGCGCGTAGACAAATGACGACTACAACAATACACCTCCCCTATAGTCTTTTGTTTTCTATTCTTGCAAGACATCTTACCTTGGTCTAACAATGGGAGGCGGTTATATTCCTGTCTTACAACTTAATTAAAAATACGTCTTCCTTTTTGCAGAGGGGAAAAAATAAGTTTCCCTCTCCGTAATATCATTATCTTCCGCCCGTATTTAAACGTATTCTTGCTGCTTTAGTTAACGCCAAAAGAAGGATGATTAAAAACTTGTGTGTCGCTAAGAGGGCCGTCTACCTGAACCCCCGTAACGCATAGCGGACGTCGAGTAATCCCGCGTTATTTAAGAAGTGAGTTAATTATTTTTAAATATGACTCAAGCTAAACTGGATTTGAAAGCTATCAACATTCGCCTATAGGATTAAAAAAAATGTACGTTCCAAGTTTTGTAGAATTGTAAAAAATTAAAGTAATTTAGAACTGAGATTAGATCATTTTCAACGACTTTTCACGCAAAATGTCACACCTCTGATATAAACGTCAATCGTCAAAGGTAATCTGCCCGAATTTGCGTGGAAGGAGCGTAGGAAACCATTAAGGAAAAACCACTCTCAGTAGACCTGACCGGGATTCGCACCCCAATCTCGCCGTTATAAACAGGCCAGTTTAACATGAGAGTGACGCCTTAGACCATTTGGCCATTGAAGCGGGTGCTTTTATATTCTATATATATTTTAATATTACTGTACACCATTTTAATTCACTTTTGTTGTTTTGCAGGCTTAGCAATTAAAAATGGAAAAGCAATTTTTCTAGCGATTACATTCTTGTTCCTGTTCCATCAACCGATACAATCAACTCAATTTTTGAGCACTTTGTACTTGTTCAATGCACAAAATAATGAAATGTATTGTGCTGAGAGCTCCGCCATTCTTTTGATACATTTTACATATACAATTGAGTAAAATGAGTTTAAATACCGATACAGCTTGAACGAACGAACATGAAAATAATCACACTATTAAAAAAAAAGCTGATTATTTAAGACAAATCGAAATTAATTAAAAAACATGATGTCACAACATGGCTTTATTAAAATTAACAATTTTTCACCCTCCAAGTTTATCAACTTATTATGTGTGATTGATTACATCTTGAAACTAAATTTGTAATCTCTTCGCAACTTAGAAATATATTCTAGAAGAAAATTATAAATTAAATATACTTCATATAGGGTGATGTGGTTTTTATAAAACATTAAGTTAGCTTAACACGTATCGGTGGCGGGCACGTGTACTAAACGTCAGTGTTCGAATCTTGACAGGGTGTATTTAGGAGTTTTTTTCCCCCCTTAATTGGCTTCCCCACTCTCCCTCAACGCAAAATCAATTATTACTTCCTTTGAATTATGTTTTCTACTCATTTACCCTACATTAGTGTCGTTAAATGAGAATAACCTGGACGGGTAGTAAGGCGCTAGAGCAATAAAACAAATTGGCTTAAACGTATTTTCTAAATATTTTATTTTAGTATTTTTATTTAATAACTCCTTTAAATTCTGCCTTCATCCATTAATGTGAGTAAAATGCGTATAAAGTCCATTTTTCGTAGAAAGAGACTTGTCTGGAAAGAATAAAAGTTACTATATATATATACACTTTCAGGTATTCATACGTCAAGTAATGTTTTCTTCATCTGTCACTTGTGATGGATGATAGCAATAGCTATTAAATAACAATAATAATAGAATATCAAGTTATAAATGTTGACCAAAATAAAGTTTGTATTTTCTAAAAGTTTCTTCGAATGAAAATAGGACTATAGGCCGAACGGATAGAGAACTGCAGTGTAAAAAAGAAAGTCGTACATTGGGTCACGTCTACTTCTCTTGTTAAGGGTAAGTGTGTGTGTCTGATTAAAGGGCGCATGCGCGGCTCTCGACCTACGTCATCCCACTCTGGAGATATGTTCGATTAATCACCTCTGCGCGCAACAGGCCAGACCCTACAGCCCGTAATTATTATTACTGTCATCACCAGAATAAACCCCTTCTTTTTTTTTTTTTTAACTAAGTGAGGGCAAGGGTGCTGAAATATTTTACGACTGCTTAAATATCTCACACTTGGGACGAAGGCATAAACATCTGAAAAATAGTATGTAATTATTTAAGGGGGTCTTTAAAGTTCTTTCAGGTTAAAGATGAGAAAATGATGGAGGGGTGCTTTGCTTAATTGCAGGTTGAGAACATAACTATACTACCTGCGTAAACTCAGATTACATCAGAAGAGTATGCTTTATATTTCTAAACAAAGCCTTTTATAACAGTTTATTTTGAATAGAACCGTTATAAGTTTATGTTAACATGACGAAAAAAGTTTTTAATATTTATATATATATTTATTCCTTCCTACCTTTGACATCAAACGTTTTAGTAGTTATAGTTGCTACAAACGTACTCATGTAGTTTATTGATTACTAGATTTTTAACTAAATTAATTTTAGTTCAAGTAAAATAAAGGGACTTATCATGTCTGATGAAAACATTTTTATAGTGAAATCGCAGTAGGAAGGGAGGTAATTGACAATTCAAAAGTTGCTAACGCTACTTTCATACACTCATAGGTCAAAACATTGGTTCTGCAATTTTCACGTTTAACAAATCATATTAATGATGATATTATTATTATTATTATTATTATTATTATAATATGGTTACATTTTGTCAATATTGGAGCTGGGTGGGATTATGGGAAGGATTGTCGAAAGGAATCGCTTCCAATTTTAAATAAATATATTACAATCTCACCACCCCTTTTTAATATTTATGACTTGCTTCGGTGGCCACGTGATATAAATCAGTGGTTCTTGCAGTAGACTAGACTTACGATGACGTGGAGATATAGGTTCGAATCTCGGTTGGGTGTACTGGGTTTTTTCCAAAACAGTTTTCCACTCTCCCTCCAAGCAAATGCAGGTCCACCTCCTAAATATGTCCTCCATAATTCTTAAATCCATTAGCGCAATTATTACATAAGCGTATAAACCAAACGGGTAGTAAGAAGTGGTGCTAAATTTTTTTTATGAAATTGAAAATTTTTGGGAACATCCTCGTGTGGATTAGATTTTTTTTTAAATGAGAATCTGTTGAAAAATTCATGTGCAAAAGTAATAGCTTCCCATTTTAAATAAATGTATCACAAATTCTCCCCTTCTAAATATTTTTGAGAACACCCAGATAAGGTATGAACGTGGGACTGTCTGTACCTGTTGTTGATTCTCCCTCTGCGTTGTAAGCCGTGCCTCGATACACTGTCTCGTCTCGAGGAAGGCCTGCCTCTGAGCCAACTCACTGGGGTAGTGAGTGAACACTCCCGCTATGTTGGTGCACGCCATCAGGATTATGTTCGACAGCAACTGAAACAAACATTCTCTTTTAGCACCGCGTCTTACCACCCGTTTGGGTTATACACCTATGAACTAATTACGTTAATGGTTTTAGGGATGAGTAGGGTGAATATAGAAAAGATATGGGAGGAGCAGATTACAGAAAATGTGCTAGTGAGAGGAGAAGAATGGTAGCAATTAAAGGAGGAAGAATGGTGGAAGGATAAAGGAAGATGGGAGGCATTTTACTAAAATGACCCAGCCACAGACTGGAAACAGTTGATGATAAAGTTGAATATAGAGGAAGTGTACCCAAATTTGCATAGAGTAAAGTGTAAAGCAATTTTGGAAACCCCCACAGTACACCTAACCAGGATGCGAACACCAATATACCCATCATCGGCAGTCTAGTCTATTGCGAGAGTGACGCCAAAGACCATATGGCCACTGAAGTGGGTGAAACAACAATTACATTGGTCTTAAACCCAGTATGTACTTGGAAACCTTGTTAGCAAATTTTGTTCTGAAATTGTTTCTTGATGTTTCTAAAATGTTTCCTGTTGATCACAAGCATAAGGAAACAGTTTTGCGAAATATGGTAGACATTATTATTGTTGTCACATTGTTTGCAAACAGTTTAAACTAACATTGTTTTGTGTCCAGACTACAATGATCCAAAATGTTTCCCGTCCATTTTTTTTACTATTTTAAATCATTCCTATACTTTTTTTTTATGAAAATGCACACGAAGGACCTTTAACATATTTTTCAACTTCATTAGCACTAACTGAGAACTTTTCACCGATTTAATTTAAAACATTTAGTTTTTGTACGCAATTTTTATAATATTTGTATGTCACATCTCCCAACATTGTATTGGTTTGAAATATTTATATCAGTTTAAGAGTTTTTTCAGCTGTCCAAGACATAACAAGAAAAGAACAAAAGAGAGAAGAATCAGACGTTGCTTGTTACCTACAACATGCAGACTTTGTTCCTTGTAGCCCATTAGAAATGAATAACAAGAAACATTGTTTCCTTTTTCGGAAACTCAAAGAAAACTCAGAATCTTGTCTCCAAACAATTTTCCAACTTATCACAAACTTTTACCAAAAAAAAAAAAACTTTAAAAGACATGTTGGAAAATATTTGTATATATTTGCAAACAAAATTTCCGAAAAATGTTTCCAAGTACTTGCTAAGTTTAAAAGAGAGTCGAGAAGATGTGATTCCTAGGTGGCCCGGTTAAACCTTTCAGTAACAATCCTATGATGGATTTGTGCGTGAAGAGTGTCACGGCTATTTCATAATTTTTGTAAGGCCGTATAAGAAAACTCACCAAACTTATTTATTAATTAAATTTTCAGGTTGTTCTATAATTTATATCTGCATATAATGTTATATCATAAAGAGGGATGTTTTCATTCTAACGAAATAGTACACTTCTACCTTATCTATCGGAAAGCTTCAGAGCTAGCACAAATCTAGAAGGCCGATCAGATCGGCCCGAGGTACTTTTAACAATATAAAAACGTAACCGATTAGATCGGTTCATAGCACTTACAACAGTAGAAGGCGAAACTGATCGGATCGGCTCGTGGCATTTTGGACGGTAAAAGGTGGAGCCAATCAGATCAGCTCGTAGCATTTTAAACGGTAGAAGGTGGAGTCGATTAGATTGGCTCGTGGCATTTTAAACGGAAGAAGGTGGAGTCGATCAGATTGGCTCGTGGCATTTTAAACGGTAGAAGGTGGAGTCAATCAGATCGACTAGTGGCATTTTAAACGGTAGAAGGCGGAGTCGATTAGATTGGCTCATGGCATTTTAAACGGAAGAAGGTGGAGTCGATCAGATTGGCTCGTGGTATTTTAAACGGTAGAAGGCGGAGTCAATCAGATTGACTAGTGGCATTTTAAACGCTAGAAGGCGGAGTCAATCAGATCGACTAGTGGCATTTTGAACGGTAAAAGGCGGAGCCAGTCAGATTGGCTCGTGGCATTTTTAATGGTAGAAGGTAAAGTCAATCAGATTCGGGTCCTGGCACTAAAAGGGTTCAAATACGTGACCGGGTGTAATTCTTTGTAGAAAGTATAACTAAAAGTAGTATATATGTAACGGTGACGGTATCTTAGGTGTTAGGAATGCATTGTACTTGTCCGTTTTTGACGGGAAGATCGTGGATCAAGTCAAATACAGGTGCATTTAGGAGTGGGTTTTCACAAAAAGAAACTATTCAAACGATTTCTGCTTGTGAACAAACAAAATGGCGATGACACTATTCCCTGTGCATTAGCTTATTAGGAAAGCGAATAACTAAATTTAAAGTTACTCTTGATAGATGGCGTTGCTAGTCATTTATTTGAAGTACCGCAACCAGGTGACCTTGTGGTCTAGGGGTAAGGTGTCGGACCTCATTGCTGGGGGTCCGGGGCTCAATCCTCGGTCCCAGCACAGATTTTTCTGATTGCCAAACCCTTCCTTCACCTCTGACAAGACGTGTATTAATCACAATTTGTGAATGTGTGGATTACCAGGCCTCCACCGTGGTTCGGATCCCACGTTAAACTGTAGGTCCTCCCTTTCATTTCACAGCACCCTATCATTTCACATTAGCATAAGTGCGTCTAAACCGAACGGGTAGTAAGACGCGGTGCTAATAATAATAAGTACCACGACCACGTAACATGAATCCGTGTAAGTCTAGGACCTACATAGGTGAAATTATGTGAGATTAATCCGTCAATTTTGATAGATAATACAGTAAAACCTTGGTTTGCGAGCATAATTCGTTTCGTAAACGTGTTCGTAATACAAAGCACTCGTATATCAAAGTGAATTTCCCCATAAGAAATAATGGAAACTCAGATGATTCGTCCCACAACCCAAAAATATTTAATCTAAAAATGATTAATACCTTTTTTATTTTCGTTATTTAAATGTAGCTGTACTGTAATCAAATTTATTTATTAAATTTAATGGTGGCTGGTGTGAGGTGGACGAGAGAGATAGGAGGAGGTGGGTTATAGTTTAGGACGACTTTCACTGTCACTAACGGAATCACCGCTATATGTTGGATCACGAATCACCGCTATATGTTGGATCACTGGAATATTTTTCTTTTTGTGCGACTTTAACAAAGAACCTATCCAATGACACTGCTCGGCAGACAAAGCGTAACCATAGTACTACTCGTATTGCAAGATATCGCTCGTTTATCAAGTTAAAATTTATTGAAAATTTTTGCTCGTCTTACAAAACACTCGCAAACCAAGTTACTCGCAATCCAAGGTTTTACTGTATCAATATCCAAGGAGTAATACTAAATAATAAAGTAAATGTTACTCAAAGTTGACTGGTATAAATATATACATACAGTATATAAGTATTTTATAAAAGAGCCTTCCCACCACATTCCAACTATACCAGCTTTCCCACGATAAGATTTAAAAGTGTCTTCCAAATTTTCAAACATCCCTCAAGTTGGCGATAGTGAAAAGAATCTGGAAAATTGATTCCTTTCTTCGATTCCTTCTGCTTCTTAGAGTTTCGAACAACTTGGCTTTTATCGAACTTTGTTGGATGTTACTTTCATTCTTAATATAAATGCTTTCAGGTGATATGCTCTCACCCAATACCAAAAGTGCCTCCTCACACCCTATATTTAACAAGTATGAGATGAAGCGCCATCAACTTTCAAAATATCGCCATATCGTGTTTCATCTTTAGACATGTTTTATTATAAACTAGTATTGCTGTGAACAATAGACTTTCCATGTTATTATCGTTACTACAGTCTTACTAGTAGTTCTGTGAACAGTAGACCTCCCTTCATGTTATTATCGTTACTACAGTCTTACTAGTAGTTCTGTGAACAGTAGACCTCGCTCCCTCCATGTTATTATCGTTACTACAGTCTTACTAGTAGTTCTGTGAACAGTAGACCCTCCTCCATGTTATTATCGTTACTACAGTCTTACTAGTAGTTCTGTGAACAGTAGACCTCGCTCCCTCCATGTTATTATCGTTAGTACAGTCTTACTAGTAGTTCTGTGAACAGTAGACATCGTACTCTCCATGTTATTATCGTTACTACAGTCTTACTAGTAGTTCTGTGAACAGTAGACCTCGCTCCCTCCATGTTATTATCGTTACTAAAGTCTTACTAGTAGTTCTGTGAACAGTAGACCTCGCTCCATCCATGTTATTATCGTTACTACAGTCTTACTAGTAGTTCTGTGAACAGTAGACCTCGCTCCCTCCATGTTATTATCGTTACTACAGTCTTACTAGTAGTTCTGTGAACAGTAGACCTCCCTTCATATTATTATCGTTACTACAGTCTTACTAGTAGTTCTGTGAACAGTAGACCTCGCTCCCTCCATGTTATTATTGTTACTACAGTCTTACTAGTAGTTCTGTGAACAGTAGACCTCTCTCCATGATATTATCGTTACTACAGTCTTACTAGTAGTTCTGTGAACAGTAGACCTCTCTCCATGTTATTATCGTTACTACAGTCTTACTAGTAGTTATGTGAACAGTAGACCTCACTCCCTCCCTGTTTTTATCGTTACTACAGTCTTACTAGTAGTTCTGTGAACAGTAGACCTCGCTCCCTCTATGTTATTATCGTTACTACAGTCCTACTAGTAGTTCAGTGAACAGTATACCTCTCTCCCTCCATGTTCTTATCGTTACTACAGTCTTACTAGTAGTTCTATGAACAGTAGACCTCGCTCCCTCTATGTTATTATCGTTACTACAGTCCTACTAGTAGTTCAGTGAACAGTATACCTCTCTCCCTCCATGTTCTTATCGTTACTACAGTCTTACTAGTAGTTCTGTGAACAGTAGACCTCTCTCCATGTTATCATCGTTAATACAGTCTTACTAGTAGTTCTGTGAACAGTAGACCTCTCTCCATGTTATTATCGTTACTACAGTCTTACTAGTAGTTCTGTGAACAGTAGACCTCGTTCCCTCCATGTTATTATCGTTACTACAGTCTTACTAGTAGTTCTGTGAACAGTAGACCTCTCTCCATGTTTTTATCGTTACTACAGTCTTACTAGTAGTTCTGTGAACAGTAGACCTCGTTCCCTCCATGTTATTATCGTTACTACAGTCTTACTAGTAGTTCTGTGAACAGTAGACCTCACTCCCTCCATGTTATTATCGTTACTACAGTCTTACTAGTAGTTCTGTGAACAGTAGACCTCGTTCCCTCCATGTTATTATCGTTACTACAGTCTTACTAGTAGTTCTGTGAACAGTAGACCTCTCTCCCTCCATGTTATTATCGTTACTACAGTCTTACTAGTAGTTCTGTGAACAGTAGACCTCACTCCCTCCATGTTATTATCGTTACTACAGTCTTACTAGTAGTTCTGTGAACAGTAGACCTCGTTCCCTCCATGTTATTATCGTTACTACAGTCTTACTAGTAGTTCTGTGAACAGTAGACCTCTCTCCATTTTATTATCGTTACTACAGTCTTACTAGTAGTTCTGTGAACAGTAGACCTCACTCCCTCCATGTTATTATCGTTACTACAGTCTTACTAGTAGTTCTGTGAACAGTAGACCTCACTCCCTCCATGTTATTATCGTTACTACAGTCTTACTAGTAGTTCTGTGAACAGTAGACCTCTCTCCATGTTATTATCGTTACTACAGTCTTACTAGTAGTTCTGTGAAAGTAGACCTCACTCCCTCCATGTTCTTATCGTTAGTACAGTCTTACTAGTAGTTCTGTGAACAGTAGACCATCGTACTCTCCATGTTATTATCGTTACTACAGTCTTACTAGTAGTTCTGTGAACAGTAACCTCACTCCTCCATGTTATTATCGTTACTACAGTCTTACTAGTAGTTCTGTGAACAGCAGACCTCCCTCCATGTTATTATCGTTACTACAGTCTACTAGTAGTTTCTGTAACAGTAGACCTCACTCTCCATGTTATTATCGTTACTACAGTCTTACTAGTAGTTCTGTGAACAGTAGACCTCCCTCCATGTTATTATCGTTACTACAGTCTTACTAGTAGTTCTGTGAACAGTAGACCTCACTCCCTCATGTTATTATCGTTACTACAGTCTTACTAGTAGTTCTGTGAACAGTAGACCTCACTCTCCATGTTATTATCGTTACTACAGTCTTACTAGTAGTTCTGTGAACAGTAGACCTCTCTCCTCATTATTATCGTTACTACAGACTTACTAGTAGTTCTGTGAACAGTAGACCTCACTCTCCATGTTTATTATCGTTACTACAGTCTTACTAGTAGTTCTGTGAACAGTAGACCTCACTCCCTCCATGTTATTATCGTTACTACAGTCTTACTAGTAGTTCTGTGAACAGTAGACCTCACTCCCTCCATGTTATTATCGTTACTACAGTCTTACTAGTAGTTCTGTGAACAGTAGACCTCTCCTCCATGTTATTATCGTTACTACAGTCTTACTAGTAGTTCTGTGAACAGTAGACCTCCTCCATGTTATTATCGTTACTACAGTCTTACAAGTAGTTCTGTGAACAGTAGACCTCACTCCCTCCATGTTATTATCGTTACTACAGTCTTACTAGTAGTTCTGTGAACAGTAGACCTCACTCCCTCCATGTTATTATCGTTACTACAGTCTTACTAGTAGTTCTGTGAACAGTAGACCTCTCTCCATTTTATTATCGTTACTACAGTCTTACTAGTAGTTCTGTGAACAGTAGACCTCCTCCCTCCATGTTATTATCGTTACTACAGTCATTACTAGTAGTTCTGTGAACAGTAGACCTCACTCCCTCCATGTTATTATCGTTACTACAGTCTTACTAGTAGTTCTGTGAACAGTAGACCTCACTCCCTCCATGTTATTATCGTTACTACAGTCTTACTAGTAGTTCGGTGAACAGTAGACCTCACTCCTCCATGTTCTTATCGTTACTACAGTTTACTGTAGTTCTGTAACAGTAGACCTCTCTTCATGTTATTATCGTTACTACAGTCTTACTAGTAGTTCTGTGAACAGTAGACCTCTCTCCATTTTATTATCGTTATACAGTCTTACTAGTAGTTCTGTGAACATTAGACCTCACTCCTCTATGCTATTATCGTTACTACAGTCTTACTAGTAGTTCTGTGAACAGTAGACTCACTCCTCCATGTTATTATCGTTACTACAGTCTTACTAGTAGTTCTGTGAACAGTAGACCTCACTCCTCCATGTTATTATCGTTACTACAGTCTTACTAGTATGTTCTGTGAACTGTAGACCTCTCTCCATGTTATTATCGTTACTACAGTCTTACTAGTAGTTCTGTGAACAGTAGACCTACTCCTCCATGTTATTATCGTTACTACAGTCTTACTAGTAGTTCTGTGAACAGAAGACCTCCTCCATGTTATTATCGTTACTACAGTCTTACATAGTAGTTCTGTGAACAGTAGACCTCGCTCCCTCCATGTATTATCGTTACTACAGTCTTACTAGTAGTTCTGTGAACAGTAGACCTCCCTCCATGTTATTATCGTTACTACAGTCTTACTAGTAGTTCTGTGAACAGTAGACCTCGCTCCCTCCATGTTATTATCGTTACTACAGTCTTACTAGTAGTTCTGTGAACAGTAGACTCACTCCTCCATGTTATTATCGTTACTACAGTCTTACTAGTAGTTCTGTAAACAGTAGACTCACTCCTCCATGTTATTATCGTTACTACAGTCTTACTAGTAGTTCTGTGAACAGCAGACCTCCCTCCATGTATTATCGTTACTACAGTCTTACTAGTAGTTCTGTGAACAGTAGACCTCCCTCCATGTTATTATCGTTACTACAGTCTACTAGTAGTTCTGTGAACAGTAGACCTCACTCCCTCCATGTTATTATCGTTACTACAGTCTTACTAGTAGTTCTGTGAACAGCAGACCTCCCTCCATGTTATTATCGTTACTACAGTCTTACTAGTAGTTCTGTGAACAGTAGACCTCTCTCCATGTTATTATCGTTACTACAGTCTTACTAGTAGTTCTGTGAACAGTAGACCTCACTCCTCCATGTTATTATCGTTACTACAGTCTTACTAGTAGTTCTGTGAACAGTAGACCTCGTTCCCTCCACGTTATTATCGTTACTACAGTCTTACTAGTAGTTCTGTGAACAGTAGACCTCTCTCCATTTTATTATCGTTACTTACAGTCTTACTAGTAGTTTCTGTGAACAGTAGACCTCACTCCCTCATGTTATTATCGTTACTACAGTCTTACTAGTAGTTCTGTGAACAGTAGACCTCACTCCTCCATGTTATTATCGTTACTACAGTCTTACTAGTAGTTCTGTGAACAGTAGACCTCTCTCCATG
Organism: Timema podura; assembly: GCA_033556935.1. Classification (NCBI taxonomy): domain Eukaryota; kingdom Metazoa; phylum Arthropoda; class Insecta; order Phasmatodea; family Timematidae; genus Timema; species Timema podura. The sequence continues at coordinate 22,962,024 of JAVRXN010000014.1, forward strand.
ATATTATCGTTACTACAGTCTTACTAGTAGTTCTTGTGAACAGTAGACCTCCCTCCATGTTATTATCGTTACTACAGTCTTACTAGTAGTTCTGTGAACAGTAGACCTCATCCCTCCATGTTATTATCGTTACTACAGTCTTACTAGTAGTTCTGTGAACAGTAGACCTCACTCCCTCCATGTTATTTCGTTACTACAGTCTTACTAGTAGTTCTGTGAACAGTAGACCTCTCTCCATGTTATTATCGTTACTACAGTCTTACTAGTAGTTCTGTGAACAGTAGACCTCGCTCCCTCCATGTTATTATCGTTACTACAGTCTTACTAGTAGTTCTGTGAACAGTAGACCTCACTCCCTCCATGTTATTATCGTTACTACAGTCTTACTAGTAGTTCTGTGAACAGCTAGACCTCCCTCCATGTTATTATCGTTATACAGTTACAGGTTCTTAACAGTAGTTCTGTGAACAGTAGACTTCGCATCCCTCCATGTTATTATCGTTACTACAGTCTTACTAGTAGTTCTGTGAACAGTAGACCTCACTCCCTCCATGTTATTATTCGTTACTACAGTCTTACTAGTAGTTCTGTGGAACAGCTAGACCTCCCTCCATGTTATTATCGTTACTACAGTCTTACTAGTAGTTCTGTGAACAGTAGACCTCACTCCCTCCATGTTATTATCGTTACTTACAGTCTTACTAGTAGTTCTGTGAACAGTAGACCTCACTCCCTCCATGTTATTATCGTTACTACAGTCTTACTATAGTTCTGTAACCCCCCCCCCCCCCCCCCCCCCCCCCCCCCCCCCCCCCCCCCCCCCCCCCCCCCCCCCCCCCCCCCCCCCCCCCCCCCCCCCCCCCCCCCCCCCCCCCCCCCCCCCCCCCCCCCCCCCCCCCCCCCCCCCCCTTTTTTTTTTTTTTTTTTTTTTTTTTTTTTTTTTTTTTTTTTTTTTTTTTTTTTTTTTTTTTTTTTTTTTTTTTTTTTTTTTTTTTTTTTTTTTTTTTTTTTTTTTTTTTTTTTTTTTTTTTTTTTTTTTTTTTTTTTTTTTTTTTTTTTTTTTTTTTTTTTTTTTTTTTTTTTTTTTTTTTTTTTTTTTTTTTTTTTTTTTTTTTTTTTTTTTTTTACTAGTAGTTCTGTGAACAGTAGACCTCCTCCTCATGTTATTATCGTTTACTACAGTCTTACTAGTAGTTCTGTGAACAGTAGACCTCACTCCCTCCATGTTATTATCGTTACTACAGTCTTACTAGTAGTTCTGTGAACAGTAGACCTCCCTCCATGTTATTATCGTTACTACAGTCTTACTAGTAGTTCTGTGAACAGTAGACCTCTCCTCCATGTTATTATCGTTACTACAGTCTTACTAGTAGTTCTGTGAACAGTAGACCTCACTCCCTCCATGTTATTATCGTTACTACAGTCTTACTAGTAGTTCTGTGAACAGTAGACCTCATCCCTCCATGTTATTATCGTTACTACAGTCTTACTAGTAGTTCTGTGAACAGTAGACCTCCTCCATTTTATTATCGTTACTACAGTCTTACTAGTAGTTCTGTGAACAGTAGACCTCCTCCCTCCATGTTATTATCGTTACTACAGTCTTACTAGTAGTTCTGTGAACAGTAGACCCTCCCTCCATGTTATTATCGTTACTACAGTCTTACTAGTAGTTCTGTGAACAGTAGACCTCCTCCTCCATGTTATTATCGTTACTACAGTCTTACTAGTAGTTCTGTGAACAGTAGACCTCCCTCCATGTTATTATCGTTACTACAGTCTTACTAGTAGTTCTGTGAACAGTAGACTCTCCCTCCATGTTATTATCGTTACTACAGTCTTACTAGTAGTTCTGTGAACAGTAGACCTCTCCCTCCATGTTATTATCGTTACTACAGTCTTACTAGTAGTTCTGTGAACAGTAGACCTCACTCCCTCCATGTTATTATCGTTACTACAGTCTTACTAGTAGTTCTGTGAACAGTAGACCTCACTCCCTCCATGTTATTATCGTTACTACAGTCTTACTAGTAGTTCTGTGAACAGTAGACCTCACTCCCCTCCATGTTATTATCGTTACTACAGTCCTACTAGTAGTTCTGTGAACAGTAGACCTCCTCTCCATGTTATTATCGTTACTACAGTCTTACTAGTAGTTCTGTGAACAGTAGACCTCCTCTCCATGTTATTATCGTTACTACAGTCTTACAAGTAGTTCTGTGAACAGTAGACCTCCTCCCTCCATGATTATTATCGTTACTACAGTCTTACTAGTAGTTCTGTGAACAGTAGACCTCTCCCTCCATGTTATTATCGTTACTACAGTCTTACTAGTAGTTCTGTGAACAGTAGACCTCACTCCCTCCATGTTATTATCGTTACTACAGTCTTACTAGTAGTTCTGTGAACAGTAGACCTCACTCCCTCATGTTATATCGTTACTACAGTCTTACTAGTAGTTCTGTGAAACAGTAGACCTCTCTCTCATGTTATTATCGTTACTACAGTCTTACTAGTAGTTCTGTGAACAGTAGACCTCCTCCTCATGTTATTATCGTTACTACAGTCTTACTAGTAGTTCTGTGAACAGTAGACCTCACTCCCTCCATGTTATTATCGTTACTACAGTCTTACTAGTAGTTCTGTGAACAGTAGACCTCTCCTCATGTTATTATCGTTACTACAGTCTTACTAGTAGTTCTGTGAACAGTAGACCTCTCCTCCATGTTATTATCGTTACTACAGTCTTACTAGTAGTTCTGTGAACAGTAGACCTCTCTCCATGTTATTATCGTTACTACAGTCTTACTAGTAGTTCTGTGAACAGTAGACCTCCTCCTCCATGTTATTATCGTTACTACAGTCTTACTAGTAGTTCTGTGAACAGTAGACCTCCTCCATGTTATTATCGTTACTACAGTCTTACTAGTAGTTCTGTGAACAGTAGACCTCTCCTCCATGTTATTATCGTTACTACAGTCTTACTAGTAGTTCTGTAAACAGTAGACCTCTCTTCATGTTATTATCGTTACTACAGTCTTACTAGTAGTTCTGTGAACAGTAGACCTCTCTCCATGTTATTATCGTTACTACAGTCTTACTAGTAGTTCTGTGAACAGTAGACCTGGCTCCCTCCATGTTATTATCGCTAATACAGTCTTACTAGTAGTTCTGTGAACAGTAGACCTCTCTCCCTCCATGTTATTATCGTTATTACAGTCTTACTAGTAGTTCTGTGAACAGTAGACCTCACTCCCTCCATGTTATTATCGCTACTACAGTCCTACTAGTAGTTCTGTGAACAGTAGACCTCGCTCCCTCCATGTTATTATCGTAACTACAGTCTTACTAGTAGTTCTGTGAACAGTAAACCTCGCTACCTCCATGTTATTATCGTTACTACAGTCTTACTAGTAGTTCTGTGAACAGTAAACCTCGCTCTCTCCATGTTCTTATCGTTACTACAGTCTTACTAGTAGTTCTGTGAACAGTAGACCTCTCTCCATGTTATTATCGTTACTACAGTCTTACTAGTAGTTCTGTGAACAGTAGTCCTCACTCCCTCCATGTTATTATCGTTACTACAGTCTTACTAGTAGTTCTGTGAACAGCAGACCTCCCTCCATGTTATTATCGTTACTACAGTCTTACAAGTAGTTCTGTGAACAGTAGACCTCTCTCCATGTTATTATCGTTACTACAGTCTTACTAGTAGTTCTGTGAACAGTAGACCTCACTCCCTACATGTTATTATCGTTATTACAGTCTTACTGGTAGTTCTGTGAACAGTAGACCTCGCTCCCTCCATGTTATTATCGCTACTACAGTCCTACTAGTAGTTCTGTGAACAGTAGACCTCGCTCCCTACATGTTATTATCGTTACTACAGTCTTACTAGTAGTTCTGTGAACAATAGACCTCCCTCCATGTTATTATCGCTACTACAGTCCTACTAGTAGTTCTGTGAACAGTAGACCTCGCTCCCTACATGTTATTATCGTTATTACAGTCTTACTAGTAGTTCTGTGAACAATAGACCTCCCTCCATGTTATTATCGCTACTACAGTCTTACTAGTAGTTCTGTGAACAATAGACCTCCCTCCATGTTATTATCGCTACTACAGTCCTACTAGTAGTTCTGTGAACAGTAGACCTCGCTCCCTACATGTTATTATCGTTATTACAGTCTTACTAGTAGTTCTGTGAACAGTAGACCTCGCTCCCTCCATGTTATTATCGCTACTACAGTCCTACTAGTAGTTCTGTGAACAGTAGACCTCGCTCCCTCCATGTTATTATCGTTACTACAGTCTTACTAGTAGTTCTGTGAACAGTAGACCTCGCTCCCTCCATGTTATTATCGCTACTACAGTCTTACTAGTAGTTCTGTGAACAGCAGACCTCCCTCCATGTTATTATCGTTACTACAGTCTTACTAGTAGTTCTGTGAACAGTAGACCTCGCTCCCTCCATGTTATTATCGCTACTACAGTCCTACTAGTAGTTCTGTGAACAGAAGACCTCGCTCCCTCCATGTTATTATCGTTACTACAGTCTTACTAGTAGTTCTGTGAACAGTAGACCTCGCTCCCTACATGTTATTATTGTTACTACAGTCTTACTAGTAGTTCTGTGAACAGTAGACTTTGCTCCCTCCATGTTATTATCGTTACTACAGTCTTACTAGTAGTTCTGTGAACAGTAAACCTCGCTCCCTCTATGTCCGTATCGCAGTATTAAAATTTCTGTTTAGATTTAAAGTAATAATAATTCCTTTAACTTATCCTTGGATTTTAAGTTTATATTTTCTCTTGGTGATCAAGTTAGACTGAAAACCAATTAACAATATATTATATAGCACAGTGTATACATTATATAACCGTTATCCACGTTGTTTAAGAAGTCAGTCTCGTAATTTATGTCAAATCTTTAAAAAAAACTCTACTCACTCAATCGATTGCTTGGAGCTATAAATTATTATTATTATTTATCATTAAGTCTTACTACCCGTTCGGGCTGTAAGCACTTACGCTAATGTCTAATGGTAGGGTGATTGTGAGATGAAATGGAGGACCTACAGTTTAACGTGGGATCCGAACCACGGTGGAGGCCCTACATTTACACATTCACAAGTTGTGGTTAATACAAGTCTTGCCAGAGGTGAAGGAAGGGTTTGGTAATCAGATAAATCTGTACCGGGACCGAGGATTGAACCCTGGACCCCCAGCACAGAAGTCTGACACCTTACCCCTAGACCGCCAGGTCACCTACTATACTATTGAAAACATGTCAGTCAATTTTTTACTAATGAAACAAACAGTATAACCCTATGGTTCCATAGTTAATCGCAAAGGATTTTCCTTCTCTGGAGTAGATCCCCAGATCAAAAATGTCTGGCCACTCCTGCCATAGAGTAAGTATCACCGCGTCTTACTACCCGTTCAGGTTATACTTATTTGTAATATATTCTTAAAACTTAAAAAATGATACCTGGACACGGGAATCGAACCCGGGACCTTTGGCGGTTTCGATTCCCGTGTACAGGTGTCATTTTTCAATTTTCAGAATATGATATCTAGATGCAAGTAAATCCTAACTAAAACTAATATAATAACTTTGGCTATTTGATTTTTTTAAATTTAGCACCGCGTCTTACTACCCATTCGGTTTTACGCTTATTTGATTCTCATATGTAATAATTACGCTAGTGAGTTAGGGATGAGGAAGGTTGAATTTAGAGGAAGTGTACTCACATTTATGTGGAGGGAGGGTGTAAAAACCATTTAGGAAAACCATTCTTGGTACACCCGACTGGGATTCGGACCTCAATCTCCGTGTCATCGCGGCAGTCTATTTTTATTGCAAGAGTTACGCCTTAGACCATGTGGCCACCGAAGCAGATTTACCTAATATCACACCTCAAGTAATGTGATTTACATATTTAACTGTTGATAAATATTATCAATACCTATGAAATAACATTAATAATTAAGTAAAATGCTTCAATATTCAGCCTAAAAATTTATGTTTTATTTTCTAAAATAATTTTTATTTCTAACAGAATCAGGGGAAATTTACATTGCAGCTTGCTGAGAAAAGTGTGACATAGGACGGAGACATAAACTGTAACTGGATGGCAACAAAGAGATGAAATGTGTTGTTTAAATTCTGACTTGTTACTTTATTTTTGTGTATGAATCTTTTTTTTAAAAAACAACTACATCAAATGTCTGTTCAAGTATACGTTTCTAGCATCAAAGGAAATCTATGTATAAAATAATGTGATATAATATCACGAGTAACTGTTAAAAAAAACTTGAACACTTTCATACTACTGAATTTAACATAATATGTATTATAAACTAAAAAAATAAAAACAAACACCATGGTTTAGTGTTATTAGGTTCTTGATATTTTTACAATCATTAACAATTATGACAATTGAAATATTTTTTATTTATTTTTATCACCTAGTTTATTATTTATACATACCTACCAAAAGTTTTTTTAAATTCCGTTTTTATTTTAATTAATGGTCCACAATTCTGAGATTTATAAAACGCTAATTGCTAAACTTATCAAATTGACATGTCTATTTTAGGATATTCACTTTACCACTAAAAAAATAAAAACATAAATAAGTTTTTAAAATTATGAAAGGTTGTCCAAATTTGACTTGTTTTTAAAAATATAAAGTTCCAAATAATTTTAAACAAATGTATTACAGCATTGACCTATTTCTTTTTATGTATTTTTAAATACCTTAATTTTGGAAAAAAAAAACTTTTTAAATGATTGTTTGTTTTAACTATTAGACTAACGTCAAGGTTATTAAATAGTTTATCTTAGGAGTAGGGTCACTTGGAGGAAATTCACTCGCATTCACGCGCAGAAGGGAAGTGAAGGCCATGGTAATAAATCCCATGTATTTCACAAGGCGTAGAAAAATATTTTTTCTGAGAAGGGTCCATTAGAAAATGTTACTATACCTTTAGCCAATAAAAGTGTTTGTAGGTATATATAGGGGGGTCCATCAAATCCAGGGAGTCCAGCCCCCCAGATTCCCCATTATATGTATTTGGACTCGTGTATAAAACTACCCCTAACTCACCCGGTTGATATTAGAACCTTGATTCCAATGTCACCATAAAACCAGTCTACTGCGAGCTTGACGCCTTAGATCATGAAAGAGCCGGTCTGCCAAATTATTTTAAAACAGTAATCAAGCTGGTAGTTTAAGAAACACATTTATTCTGAATAAGTAAACGAAAATGAATAGTTAAATTTCTCTGCTACTTGGATTGTTATAATAATTTGACCGGCGTAAAATTTCTATTCTCAGACCAAGAAGAGTATTGTTTTTTTGTCACTGATTGACCTGTGCAACATTTGGGGAACAGGAGTAAGCTAGCAACGTGGGGTAGGAGAGAAACTCACCCTAGGGGGTACTGACAAAGGAGCCAGTCTCGACTTGTCTGGTACGCCTGTGACGGGAGATTGGAGCTAAAATTCCTGTCGGATGTACTGAGGTGTTTCATCCTAAATCGTTTCTCACTCTTGTTGCTTGTTCAAAACTAATTCTGGTACATTTCCTCTAAATTTATATACTCATCATCCCTAACCAATTCAATGTAAATAAAGGAAAAGCCCAGACAGTATTAAGACGCAAAGCACAACGAATTAAAAAGAATATCGTTAACTATGTGAGCCGTATTTACTAAACATCATTACTTTTTTTTTCAAATGAGATGTTTGTTATATTAGAGTTACCTCGTTTAAGGATCACGTAATTTAGACATAAACTTTTTAAATGGAAACTATTCAAGAACTGTTTATATAACTTTGTGTAAAAAATCAAATCAAACGAATCTTCTGAAGATATATTTTATTTATGTCAGCCAAAAATATGTTTGTTATAAAAACTGTAAAGATTTGTGCCATTATCTGACCTTTCGTCCATTCCACCTTAATGCTAAGTTATGTTTGTAAATCGTTTGCTAATGTATTCAAAATATAAACACTGTAATATGGGTGAATAATATTATACACCTTTCTCATTTAAATAAAGATGATAAAATATATATCTATCTATTTACAAACTAAGACGTCCTAGCCGTTTCTGTTGGCATCCCTGCTCGTATTTTTGTATCAGCCCGTGTTATTGTTGATCCCGACCCAGAGATATATGTGTCATGGCGGTGTTAGCAGCGCGCAGACACTGTTTTGACACTTAAGTGACAGTTTCGCAGCTCGGCGACAAGAAATCTCCCTTCTCGGCGCAGAAGGTTAAAAAAATATGAAGGTTACCAAGTGAGTGGGCGGGAGAAAAACATTCACTTGAGACAAGAAAATGAGAAATACTATTACTTAAGAGGCTTTGTTATTATTGTCGTTGCGTTTTGGAAAAAAAATTCACTTACATTTCTGGAGGTAGTTTTAGTTCAGTTCATGACTCTTAAGGCTAGTTTAGTCCTAGAACACTTGCGAATAGATTGACCGAATTACCTGCATCGTTGGACACGCGGGCTAAGGTGTTAATCACGTTTGGTCAGGTTTCCTGATGACGGCTCCTTTTTGAAACGAGTGTACTGAGAGTATTTATTTCCTTGTATGCAAATGCGGGTGCATTGGTTCTAAAGTATAGCCTCCTCGATACTGCCTCAACAGTGTGAATATATGGATGACCCAAAGAGATAATAAATTGTGGATCCCTTTAAAAAATCCACGCTAACGCGGGTGCATTTTCTCTACCTACCTCTGATATTATTTTAAACTTCTCTTGCATTCTTATTAAACATAAACTTTTCCCGTGAGTTATTTATTATGTACCTTCCACATGTGAGGTTTGCAAGGAAAGTGATCTCCTTGTAGATAAACTTTTGGTTGGAACACCTTTGTCACTAAACGCGGCTCTTAAAACAACGTCCGTGAGTGTGGATAAATATCTGTGTTAGCACACGGTAAATTTTAAATAAATAATATTAAGTAAATTACACATATGCAAATAAGAAGAATAATCACAAATGCAGCGTCGAATGTGATTTCCATCAAGTGTTGTACAGAACTTAAGTTTTATGAAGAAATCAAAATTGGCACATATATTATTTTTGGCTTTAATCAATGGGTACTCAGAACATCCACGCTATTATCAATTAGAAAATTAGTTACTACTTCTTTTATTTTGTTATTTTAAAGAAATGGGTACAATTTAGAATGTATAAACTTCACATTAACTATTTTTCATCACTAACTTTTTTAATGCTTTTGATTAGCTAATTTTTTGATCCATGAAAGACAAATATTTTTATTTTATTTACTCTCTTATTAATGATTGATATTTAGAAACTATAATATTTAATTATTTATTGTAATATGCCTACTAGGTTGTATAAAGACGAGTACTCACAAGTAGGATTTTGGCGGAGTTGGAAAACATTAACAAAAGAATTACAAAAACAATAATCCAAATTTAATTTTCAATTTAAAAATATATATATATATTTTGTATCCCTGTTACAATACATTTGATTAAGATTGAGATATTTTATTATCTTTCTTCGTTGAGTTCATTTTACCACAGTTATAGTGAATCGTTGGTAATCACTTTGTTTGTTGTTAATGTGGTACTTAGTTATGGTCAATTACATGGTGGTCTAGGGGTAAGGTTTCAGACTTCTGTACTGGGGGTCCGGGGCTCAATCCTCGGTCCCAGCACAGATTTATCTGAGTGCCAATCCCTTCCTTCACCTCTGACAGGACGTGTATTAATCACAACTTGTGAATGTGTGGAATGCCAGGCCTCCACCGTGGTTCGGATCCCACGTTAAACTGTAGGTCCTCCAATTTCATCTCACAATCACCCTATCATTACACATTAGCGTAAGTGCGTGTAACCCGAACGGGTAGTAAGACGCGGTGATAATAATGTTATGGTTAATGTTCACGTCCTACATTGTACCCTTGCCAAGAATCATAACACTTTCCTCAGTGGTCTCCAACATATTTGAATGCAACTATACCGTGCGCCCACCACCGTGTTTGTTGTTATTTACTCGTAATTCCTCAGGTAAAATATTATAAGCGACCGTTCTCAAAGCGAACGATGTTGGAAGAGACCACAAAAACTTTCATCCTGTCAGCGAGATCAAACATGTTTTTAAAATTCCTGCAAGCGAGTGAGCTAGGTAGAGGTCAATGTGTCCAAAATAACATGTAAGCAAATAATTTAAACAACAACTAACCTACCCGCCTCGGTGGCGTAGTTGCAAACGCGCTAGTCGTGTTGAGCTCGACCACCGAGGACGGGGAGATCCAGGTTCGAATCTCGGTCGGGTGAACTGGGGGTGGTTTTTCCTAAATGGTTTTCCACTCTCCCTCCACGCAAATGCGGGTTCACTTCCTCCAAATTCAACCCTCCCATTTCCTAATCCATTAGCGTAATTAGTACTTAAGCGTATAACCGGAACGGGTAGTAAGACGCGGTGCTAAATATTACATAACAACTAACCTAACCGGCCAGAAAACTGCGCAAAACCTACACATAGAACTGGGACTTCGAAAAGACGAGGTACTTGAAATTATTTCTTAATGCATTAAGCTACGTGAATAAATTAAATTAGAATTATGTATTAATGTTTTATGAACATTGTACATTGCACTTATAGTAGCCTGTATAAGAGTAACAATAATTATTGACAGATATTAAATATCTGCAACTGAAATCAGTAAAGCAACAGGCTAGGAACGTAAAAGGAAATGACTCATAACATATTGTGGCCGCTTCCAACAAGCATGTTAAAAATTCTGGTCGCATACAACACCATTTCTGCTTGGCCGCTCTGAAAACGGTCGCTTTCAACATAGCAGCATTTTCTTATACCCTCTTCAATAATAGAATTGTAATAAAATTTATAAACAAAAAACATATTCAAATTACAAGGTTATAGAACATTTTGAACAAATAATAATTGGAAAGCTGGTTATACGAGGTCCATTTAAATTAACGTGCAGTACAGTTTTCATAGGAAGAGCCTTATTTAACTGGTAAAAAAGCTACCAGATTTACTTTCGAATACGTCGAAGTCATGTGAACTGAATATCATTTTTAATATATAACATCAAAACCTATGAAATACTCATTAATAGTGTAGGTAAACTCTTTTAACTTTTTTTTTTTTCGTTCCTTTATAGGATTTTCTTGAGTCTCCAAAACAAATTACAATTTATTTTATACCACACTAAGAAGTAATTTATCTTTTATACTCGTTTTGTAAATTTCGAGAGCCCACCCCTATTTCTCGTCTCTCTCATTTTGAAAGTTTAAAATTTAAACAAGTTCTGATTAGCTGGGATGTATTAACTATGTATATTTTCAGCTCCTCATTTCTCAAACCTTAATTTTAAAAATATATTTGCTTATAAATTCAGAAAATGTTAGTTTTACGAAAAAATTCAGTGAAAAATTTTTTTTTGATCAAAGAGTTGGGAAGATATGACCAAAATTTGACATACGTTCATCATCTTGTCATTTTTTGGGATAAATTTTATAAAACACTTTGTTTATGATGTAAATTGTGCCTATATACGAATTTTAATCAAAATAGTTTGAGCTTATTAGGAGAAAATTTTTTTTTTCTCTTTTCACCTTTAAGTGAAATATCCTTAATTTTAGTAGTGGATTGATAATTCCCAAAAATCTTCTGGGGATCCTTACGAAACCACTAAGTACCAAGTTTCAGACCGATCGGTGAAATGATTTTGGGTCCAGGCCGATGAACAGACTCGCAGATAAACAGACATACTGTATAACGAAACCCACTTCAGATTTTTCAAGTTAAGGCGGTAATGAAACGTTGACATCCATTAGAATATTAAATTAATTTGGTTTTGACGATCCCATACTTCCTTTCACGAGAAAGTAAAAATACGTTTACCCTTCCTATGAAAATTGGACTGTAGATATATTTTTTAAGACTCATGATTACAATGAAAAAAAAAACCCTTTACAAATTATTTTCTCTTTCGTTTTGAAAGCTCGAGGCGTGTTCACATTCCCTTGTTTACGTTCTCGCGAAATAAGAGGAGGAAGAAAAAGAATAAAAAGATTATTATAGACCACGAATCGAAGACGTTCGATTTTCAGTGGCAGTGAAAGGTCGTCTGATTTAAACCAGAGATGAAAAACTTCCCTTCGACGATCAGGTTGGTAGTACTGGGATGAAACCATGAGGCTTAGGGGTATGTTGGTAGTGGGGGGGTGGAAGAGGGTGAAAGATACTAAGGAGGAAAAGAAGGGGAAAGGGGAATAAAGGGGCCTAGCTATTAAAGAAGGAACCTGGAGTAGGATTGGGTCTCACTAAATCCTTGGGATTGAACTCTAGGGTCTGGGACTTTATGTTAAAAGCGAATATTTACCATATTAAAGAGATTGTATTTATTTCTTCTAAAAATATCTCACACATTTTTGTATAGTCCTATTGCAAAATATTGCCAACTTATTAGTTTTAAAATCATAGCTTTTCGTGATCTACGTCTTTCTAGGCTATCCACATATTCACACTAATTAGATAGGGAGAGTAATGTATAATTCAGAGGGAATGTATCCACAATTCACGAGGATGGTGTGTAAACATTTAGGGAAAAAATATCTCAGTAGAACCGGCTGTGAATATAACCCAGTCCTTTCTGTCACCGGCAAACTAGACTAGACGAAACTGACACCTTAATCTAAATGCCCACTGGTGTGAATATTTTTTAAAATAAAAGTTGATAATGGTATAATAAGCTATAGGGGACATAAGTTAGCTATGTAAAGACCCATCCCTTAGATATATCTCTTTTGGGGAATTCACCAAATAATATAACAGAGATAAGATTGATGTTCAGTATTTTGTTTCTGTCCTTGAATAAATGAATTTGTAAGCTGTGTGCTAGGATAAAGTTGTCTTTAAAAATTACACGTTTAATACTCTCCACTCAATTTTGATACAAATCCAATTCTTCTCCCAGCTTGGACCTAATCTAATATTTCTCCAATCTTCGGACCTAGTATAATATTACTCCTCCCCTTCGATACTATTATAATTTCTCTCTCACCAACTTCGAAACTAATATAATCTCTCTCCACCTTTTAAACTAATAATATCTTTATCTCACCTTTGAAATTAATAAATACTTTTCCCAGATTCAAAATTAATAAATATTTATCCCAGCTTTGAACCAAATATCATATTCCAATTCAATTTTATTTAATTCTAAAATATTTCCTCTTAAGTTGAGCACCTCTACAATATTTATTTCCAAAAATAAGTCAGCCACAGCTTTAAGTTAAAGAGGATGAACCATAGGGGAGATTGCTTTTGATTGTAGTGACGTAATTTTATTGACACGATGAGGATACAAAAAAGGAGCTCATATTGACGTTCGTTACAAGAGATGATGTGGGATAAGCGAGAGAAGAAACGGGGAAAAAGAAGAATTAGGAAATGAACGGATAGAAACGGGAAAAAGTAAAATTAGGAAATGAACGGATAGAAACAAAACAACCTTAGGGAGGAATGAAATAGGTTTTTTCCTACCCGCTCAGGACGCGTGGTAAAGGCGCTACCCTCGCACTAGAATAGAATGCTGCAGATTGGGAGATCGGGGTTCATACAATTTGAATGTGCTAAATGGTGGCCAAATTGTTTTCCACTCTCTCTCACGCTCCTTCAAGCAAATGTCGGTACAATTTTCTTTAAATTCAACTTCCTAATCCCTAATACATCGTGTGATTAGTACATAAGCGTGTAACCCGAAAGGGTAGTAAGACGCGGTGCAAAATAAAAGTTTCGTCTTAGTAGGTATATTTGTAAAAGTTCTTAAGTTTAAGAAATAAATAATTTTTTTCGACTCCAGATGAGCGCACTCAATATTTACATTTATAGGGTAGGAATAGTGAAGTTAAAAAATTAAGGAAATATACTCGCATTTTTCGTGGAGGGATGGTGGGAAAATATTTAGAAAAAAAAACTCGGTGCGCCCTGTTTGGTTTTGAGCCTCACACTCCCCATAACCAACAAGAGAGACAATACATGAGACTGACGCTAAGTCCACGTGACCACTGGTGTCAGTGTTTGACCTTCCAACTATCACATTTCACAAGGGAAATGTTATTTTAAAAATTGTAATTTCTCTTACAGTGTCATCTCAAAGGTTTCATCCATTTAACATGTATGTGTAACGCGTTTGTCTGCTGTTTCCCTTTCCAACTCTGTGGTCTAGTGGTCAAGAGTTCCTGGTTACAGATACAGAGGTACTGTGTTCGATCACCGAAGCTTCCAGAGTTTTTCTGTAAAGCAGTGGCTCGGGAACGGGGTCAAAACTCGGCCTCGTGAGGACAAATTAGGAGCTACTTGAATAAATAAGTAGCAGTTTCGGTCTATAAAACTGAGATTAACTGCTGGAGGGTTCGTTGTGCTGACCACATGACACCCTCTATCCGCAAATTTGGCGCTATCACGATGACGGTCACTCGGTCGATATAGCTTGATTGTTGCGGGCTGACGCCATGGAGTTACCTTTCGCAAGTGAATCAATTTATGGGAGACTGGGGTGTCTGTTTTATGTGAAGGTAGTTTGGACAGAGGATATTGGAAGCGCTTATGAATCTCAAGCCACGTTATAATATTCCTACAAAGAGGTGATGTCGTACAGCAACAGGCAGAAATGTTTGTAAAACGATAAAAAAAATAGGATAAGACGTGATTCAATACATTCGACGAAAAGAGAAAGCAAAATCCTCTTGAGTGGTGCAACACAATTCACAAGCTAGATAGAAACGTATATTGCTTTGCAACAAATAACTATAAACAGCTGAATCCCTACATATTTTATTTTCTAACGTACAAACAGATAGGCATATTTACGATACATATCACATTGATTGATGTCTTAAAATTATTATATTGTGCAACGAAACAAAAGCGACCAAGCGCTTCCCATTTAACGAGTTATTTCAAATTAATCATTTCATAACATTAGATGCATGTGTATGCTGGTATCTCGTTTGTAGGCGCATGCGCAATGATTGAGTAATATTGTTTTGAAAATTTGATTGGGTCTACCAAGCTGATACTGTCGCGTAGATAGAATAAAATATATGAAAATCGAAGTTATTAAAGTCGAGCCGAACGGAAAGCGCAATGAGATTGAAATTTGTGATTGGCTTTAGAGCTAGTCATGTGATTACGTTTCTACTCTGATCTTGTGTTTTGACAAAAGTGTGAAACCACAGAAAAGGTTTTTTGCGGCAGCCTGTAACTTGTGTTTATTTATTTGAGGTATTTAAAGCGCACTTTCAAAATCGACTATTTGTATTAGCACACGAGAACTTCTATGAGCGATAACGAAAGGACCTTCCAATTTTGCTCTTAAAGGTATTTTCATAAGCCTTCCAAAGTTTTTTACATGCCACAGTCAACATAGGACCAACGGCTTTACTTCCTCTCAAAGGAGAGTTGTGCTGCGGATTTTTTATCGCTAAAGAAAAATCCGCTAACCCCGGCTGGCCTTGAACCCATGCATATCGGGTCCTGAGACGAGTACTTTACCCCAAAACTGCGAAGGTCAACGGCAACCTATTACTCGCAGAGCAAGATCAACCTAATCACTCCCAGCGGCAAAACGCTTCTGTCCAGCAGGTCTGTAGTATGGCAAAGATCGAACGCCGCCAGTTTCACGCAATCTTGTAGCGACCCTAAATAAGCGTGTTACTTAATCTATGACATTAGGAACTCGAAAGTTCATTGCCGCACTTACAAAATAAGAGTGCTAGTTGAAAAAATATACTATTCAGTTAAATATGATTAATTTTATATAATTTAACTGGACGTGTATAGCGTTTGATTCCCCCCAGCCCCCTTTTTCTCATCAATCACAAGCCAAACCTATTCGTTGTAACATAATTCTCAAAGCATTGCTAGCAAAAAGTTCATATTTCAAACAACGCAGTTAGTTATAACGTAAATTATATTATTGATGCTGACAAAATATTTTTCTTTTTTTAGCTTCCAGGCTCCCTCTACACAAAAAAAGGTGTTTTACTTTACATATAATTCACTCTAGAGAGTATAAACGATAGATCACAGTGAACAAAACTAGCATCCATAATAATTATGGATGCTAGTTTTGTTTACTGTGATCTATCGTTTATCAAGCTTAACTCAGCAATTGTGTTCTCTGCTTAAGCTAAGATCACGATCAACTTAACGTTCAAGTACCTTATTAATTATTATTATTATTATTATTTAGCACCGCGTCTTACTACCCGTTCGGGTTATACTCTTATGTACCAATTACTCTAATGGATTAGGAATGGGAACGTCTATATTTAGAGGAAGTGAGCCCGCATTTGCGTGGAGAGAGAGCGTAAAAGCATTTAGGAAAAACCACCCCCGGTTCACCCGACCAAGATTCGAGCCTCAACCTCCCCGTCCTCGGAAGTCTGGCTCTACACGAAACTAGCGCGTTAGCCAACTACGCCACCGAGGCGGGTAACATAATGTTCAATTAACTTTCATGTAACGTAATTTTCATTTATTGTTCGCGTAACGTAACTTTCAGTTAACGTTCACGCAACGTATAGAAATATAATGTGTAATCAGGATTCACTTAACATTAAGGTAACTTAACTGGCAACTGGCGGCACAAAATGGCTTTTTTTTTTTTGCGGCCCACGAAGTTTCTTGGAAAAGTAATCTACTGTAGTAAAGTTGACGTTTTTAACCGAGAGGCGGAAAGTTTTGACATGTGTGGGAAAAATCCACGAAAGCTCCAACTGATGTTTATTGGTTTTTCTTAGCACCGCGCCTTGCTACCCGTTTGGGTTATACGCTAATGATTTTAGGGATTAGAAAGGCTATATTTAGAGGAAGTGTAACCACATTTGAATGGAGGGAGAGTTGGAAAATATAGTGGAAAACTATTTGTAAAAATCACCCTCAGTATATCTGACAGAGATTCGAACCTCTATCTCCCCATCATCAGCAGTTCAGTATATTGCGAGAGTACCGCGTTAAACCACGTGGCCACCGAAACATGTTCCAATTCAACTGATGTTCATTCAGTAATAAACTTAATTGCGCTCTATTTTAATAATAACTTTCGTATCTGCTGAGTTTTATTTCCTTCCACCTTTTAGCCGATTTAAGTGGCCCACCAACTAAACTCTTGGATTCAATTGTGGCCCTCTGGCACTTTTAAGTTGGAAAACCCTGAACTAGAGCAAGTCAGAAATTAATTTGTACTGTTTGAAAACGAATTGTTCACTGAAATGGAATCCAAGTAGTTAAAAGTAATTAGGCTTAAAGTATTTGCAATAGACGCTTATAAAACTACAAAATAACGTGTAAGAAAAAGTCCACGGCGGTTTAGTGTTCGAGAGACGCGGAAAAACGAACTATACCCAAGAAGGCGTCTACAACTCATAAACTAGCAAATTAAATACTAAATAGCAGTATTGGTGTTAATCGTCACATGATTGGCTGGCAGGAACACGTGGTGCTCTTCACTTAACGTAAAACAATGGATCTCCTCGTGATTTTAAATGGAAGCCATCACGATGTGATATTAACTTAAAGAGTTATCCAGGGGAAAACTTTCAAATTACGTGAACGTTAAAAATAAAGTTTGCCACATGTCCTGGCCAACCAATCGTGTTGCGAGCAACGTCGACACGGCAGTTTAGTTATTTGTTTGTCTATGGTTGTGCAGAAATCTTCGGTATAGTTCGTGTGTCCACATATCGTGAGCATTAAAACATCGTAGTCAATTCTCTCCACTTTATTTTGTATCTTAGCAAAGCTTATATTGCAAGTATAAATAACTTAATCAGTCCTAACTGCTTGGGTTCCATTTTAACTAAAAATTTCCTATCCTTGACCCTTTTCTTTTGATCCATACACTCTACCGTCATATATTTGCTTCGTAACTCGATCTACACTCATTCTCTCAACATGGCCAAACCAACGTAACGCACTTCTTTCCCATTGACTTATTGTATTTTCATTCAAATAGCACTCCTTCAGCAACCATTCATCATCGAATCTGTCCAAACGAGTTTTTCACATACATTTCTTATATATCTCATTCCAACCTCATTCATCTGGCTCTTTTGTTTCTCCTGACAAATCCGCGCCTCACAGCCATATACTGCCATCTTTGCCTCTTTCAGTACTACTTCATTCTTTGCAATAATTCACACACATCCAACTACGCTCCGGTATGTCGATTTCAATATCTATCCTTCTATTTTTACAAAACATTCTTCCCAGATACACAAAATCTATCACTTGTTTCTGAAATCTTTCCATTTATACTAAGCTGACAATCATTTATTGATAATTCCTTATCAAAAGCTATTACCTTAGTTTTGGAGACAACTATACGAAGATCCATTCTGCTTGTCGCGACATTCAAACGATTTAATGCATTCTGCGAGTCACTTCATTCTCAGACATTAATACAGAATCATCTGCATATAGCAGCACTCTCCACTTTCACATTGTCCATTTGTACACCAACCGCGTCCTCACAAGCATCCTCATAAACTTATTCGGGAATAGGACTACATTAAACAACCACGGAGACATAACACAACCTTGTCTAACAACTTGTTCAATGCCAAACCATTCGTTCATAACTTCTTCCACCCTAAGTCACGCTTTACTTCCATCATACACCGCCATTATTGCATTTATTAACAATGTATACACACCATACTCTCTAATAACATTCCTTAACATACTCCTATTCACACGATCATACGCTTCCTCTAGAGTCTAGACCAACAAAGGCAGTTTACAGATAACAAAATAAGTTAGTTGTTGAAAATATTTTAATAATTTTTTTATAATATATATATATAATATAAAGAGTATTTATTTTAATTAACAAGATTATGTGTTTGTTTTTAAGAGGAAAACTTACTTAAAGGCAGTTTACCGAAAACCTATTTTTGAAAAATTTCTTTTGCAAGCTATAATACACAATATGAGAAAGTTTGTGGGATTTTATCGTATCATTTATTTATTCTAGCATAGTTGCTGTAATCATATAAAGGTTATATTATTTTTATATGTAAGAAGATAAAACTCAACAATCTGATAGCAGGATGTCAAAGCATGCGAAGCATGAGAAGGAAGAATCGATTTTTAATATTGTTCAAAGCCAAAATATCTTGTAAAGGTTAGCATCAAAGTGTGTTTAGTTATTTTATCATTCACTTTGCAACTTGAAGCTACAACTTTTTTATATTTATTTTATGCTCCCCTTTTTTCAAATAAAAAACAGGTTTGAGATAACATAAATACAAACTAAGGATACTTTAGTAGGTTTTTTCTTTTACAAAGTGAAAAGTAAGCAGCTCTGTAAGCACTAGGGAATAAACAGTTTGGAATTAACAACGAGAAAGAAAACTCTTTTTTAAAGTAAAAAACATTGAACAATGAAATAACTTTCTGGGTTGTGATACTTAAACTTGCAGTATACTTTATATCCGAGTGATACACAAAAAATATAAAGAAAATATAACTATATTTATTCCAGATATACGATTGTTAGGTTAACTTAAAAATGGCTTAGAGCTTTGTAAAGTTTTTTTTATAAAAAAGTTTTAAAGGTTTGAATTTTTAACGTGAAAAAAATACATGCAACATTTCTTATTTTACTCTAATATCAAGTGTGTAAGCCCAGCCTTTCCTATAAGTTGTGTTTATTATAGTAGGATTCACGTAGGAATAACAGTGTTTAACGGTTACAAACGTTACTAAAACAATTTTAATATATTCATACGTAAAGTTATGTGATCTGTAATAGTCACTTTTGATACATATGATCAATATCTTTAAAATAATATCCATAATATAATAAAATGTTATAAAATTAATGGTTGCTGAAGGAGTGCGATTTGAAAGGGAATCCGTAGATCAACGTGAAAGAAACGTCTTACGTTGGTTTGGGTATGTTGAGAGGATGAGTGTGGATAGAGTAACAAAACAAATATATGAAAGTAGAGTATGTGGATCAAAAGGAAGGGGCAGGACATATAAGACGTGGCTAAATGTGCTAGACGAATGTGTGAAAAAGAGAAACATTAAGAGTTTTAAGAATAAAAGAGCATGTAAAACTCGGTGTATGGATGTTGATGATGATGATGATGATGATGAAGCGAAGGGAGGATACAAGGATAGGTAAATGTGGAGAAAGTTAGTGAGGATAGGGTGACCTGGTGGTCTAGGGGTAAGGTGTCAGACTTCTGTGCTGAGGGTCCGGGGTTCAATCCTCGGTCCCGGCACAGATTTATCTGATAGCCAAACCCTTCCTTCACCTCTGACAAGACGTGTATTAATCACAACTTGTGAATGTGTGGAATGCCAGGCCTCCACCGTGGTTCGGATCCCACGTTAAACTGTAGGTCCTCCATTTCATCTCACAATCACCCTATCATTGCACATTAGCGTAAGTGCGTATAACCCGAACGGGTAGTAAGACGCGGTGCTAATAATAATAATAATAATAGTGAGGATAGATTAAATACGTATTTGTTTTATCAGCTATATGCACAGTTTATTGCCTGTTAGAGAACGAGAAAAAAAGTTTGTATTTTCTTAACTGTTCTTCCTATGGAAAATGTACTATCATATTATGCGAACTGAATTGAACCGAAAACTATTATACATTATACTCGTACACATGGGCAATGTTTCCCTACTTAATTCAGTACAAGTCACCAATTACCATTTGAATGACTAAATATTATTAGTAAAATAAGTAGCTATCACTCACACCTATGGAGACGCGGTCTAAATGTCATACTCATCACCGACAAAGAGGGTATTGGGGTTTCCAATTGTTTAGTTTGTTTCCCCTAAACGGTTTCTCATTCTTCCTTCACGCAAATTCGGATACATTTACTCTATTATCTCCCTCACCCCTAGCCTATTAGCGTAGCTAAATTCGGATAGTTGTGACGGTTGGAAAATGATTGTTTTGGTTAGTTTAGCCACGAATTAAGACAACTACAGTAGCCCTATGGCTTCTTTGGTGCTGACTGACAGCTCACAGCTGACAGCTTTGAAAAGCTACCAGAACAAATTATGTATCCCTACGCCAAACCATATGATCTGCAAAAAACATGTGTTTAGCAGCTGTCACTTCTGACAGTCAAAATGTAGGTATATACCTAAATGTTGACTGTCAGAAGTCAGCTGTGAACTGTCAGTCAGCACCAAAGAAGCCATGGGGCTACTGTAATATACCTTACATACTTAGCTGGCCGCGTGGTCTAACGAGCCACTCTTGCAGTAGACTAGACTGCCGATCGAGTTTAGAATCTTGGTCGGGAGTACTAAGGGTAGTTTTTACAAAATAATTTTCCCCTTTCCATCCACGCAAATGGGGGTACACTTACTCTAAATATACCCCTCCTAATCCCTAAAACTATTAGCGTAATTATTACCTAATCGTATAAACCGAACGGGTAGTAAGACGTGGTGCTAAAAACAAAACAAAAATACACGTCCATAAAGTGCTAACTTATCAAATTGGTAAATAACCCCCCCCCCCCTCTCCACCTCCCGCCCCAACAACCAAAAACACTTGGGGTTTCCTGAAACGATTTTATCCCATTTAATTCTTGTATTTCCTTTCTTGTTGAAAATAAAGTTATATAATATGACACGTTTCTCCTTTTATATCGTACAAAAAAAGAAAATAAGATCCACCCCCAACCCGTCCTACGACTTTCTGGATCCCACCCCCCATCGCTAGACGGAATTGCCACTTTGGTTTCTATAAGCAACAGCACAAAGGACACGTGCTTATCGGCGTGTTTTTTTTTTGTTGTTTTTTACCTTCACTCCAACTGTTCTTCACAAGACGCTGGGGTTACGCGCATGCGCTTACGGGTCCGCCCCTCTTTCAGAAAGACTAACCACAGTTTTGTATCTTGTTCGCAGTGTTGTCAACTGTACGATCTGGTTACTAGTTTTGATATAATTTCACCACCTGTACAATCCAATTTTAGGATATTTTCTGAAAGTAATATCTTGTGAACCTGTTATAAGGTAACAAATTTTACACCAATTATTATGTTTTATGAAAATTGGTGGGTTTATCAATATAATTTCAAAAGTAAATAGCCAGAGCTATATTAATGGTAATTACTTCAGTTAGATATCATATTCTGACAATTGAAAAATGACACCTGGTCCCGGGTTCGATTCCCGTGTCCACGTGTCATTTTTCAATTTTTCAGAATATAATATAATTTCAGAAAGTAGTATCCTACCGGTAAAAATACAATCTTTATTAGGTCCGTATACAATCGCTAGAGACTATGGAGTTGGCAACACTGCTTGTTCCTTCACTCTCGCATTGGACCTGACTGCCAATGACAGGGAGATCGGTGTTCGGATCCTGGTCGGATGAACTGAAAGTGAATTTCCATCCTCCCGCCACGCAAATGAGAGTACACTTCCACTAAATTTGACCTTCCTAACATCTCTCACTTTGGTGGCAGTAGGTTTCTAACGTGCTACTCTGCCAATGACGGGCTGATCGAGGTTCGAATCTTGGTCGGGTGTACTGAGGGTAGGTTTTTACAAAATAGTTTTCCACTCTTCCTCCATACAAACTCGGGTACAGTTCCTATAAATATAACCTTCCTAATCCTTCAAACCACTAACGTAATTCGTACATTAGCGTAAACCCGAACGGTTAGTAAGACGCGCTGCTAAAAAAAAAAAGGTGACTTGGTGGTCTAGGGGTAAGGTGTCAGACTTCTGTGCTGGGGGTCCGGGGTTCAATCCTCGGTCCCGGCATAGATTTATCTTATTGCCAAACCCTTCCTTCACCTCTGACAAGAAGTGTATTAATCACAACTTGTGAATGTGTGGAATGCCAGGCCTCCACCGTGGTTCGGATTCCACGTTAAACTGTAGGTCCTCCATTTCATCTCACAATCACCCTACCATTGCACATTAGCGTAAGTGCGTATAACCCAAACGGGTAGTAAGACGCGGTGCTAATAATAACAATAATGCTAAAAAAACTTGTTTCGAGTTGTGCCGAGGTTTGCATTTGTCACGATGGAACAGCACAAACCCGCTTTGGTGACTGACCCTTTTAATCTTAATTTACTCCTCTGGTAAGCTATTAGTTGGCTATCTTTGCGACGACTGCTTTCAACTGTTGCCTTTACCCGCTTCAGTGACAGAATGGTCTAAGACGTCACCCTCGTGTTAGACTGGCCTGACAATGACGGGGAGACCGGGGCTAGAATCCCGGTCGGGTCTACTGAGGGTGGATTTTTCTAAATGTTTTCGGTACATACGGTTTTTTTTTAAATTGTAAACATTTCAGTAAATCTGGTGGAATCGTTTTCTTAAATTGCGACTCCCCTAAGGAACATTTGAAAACTTAGATATTAATCTGAATGCTTTTATATATATATATATATAAAAAATAATTAAAACCTGTATTTTAGAATTAAAAAAAGTCTGTAAAAAATTTGTATTTTTAATGATTGCAGCTTTTCCTTTGAATATATTAGAAATTTGTGGGCACATTCGTTATGTATATATTTTTAGCACCATGTCTTACTACCCGTTCGGGTTATACGTTTATCTATTAATTACGCTAGTTTGTTATGGAGGAGGAAGGTTGAATTTAGACTAAGTGTAGCCATATTTGCGTGGAGGGAGAATGGCAAACAATTTAGGAAAAACCACCAGAAGTACACCTGACTGGTATATGAACTCTAATCTCTCCATCATCAGTAGTCCAGTACGTTACGAGAGTTACACCTTAGACCATGTGGCCACCAAAGTGGGTCTCAATTTCCAAGCATTTATTAAAATTAAATTTAAAAAAATATAAATCATTTCGGTAAAACCCTGACACTCAATGTAAAATAAAAATGTTCGAGATTTAAATATTTAAATTAACTGTCCGGTCTAAGTTTATCTCGCTTCCCCCAAAAAGGACGGTAGCCCCTCTTTGGGACACGATCCTCAGTTTGAGAATCTGTTTTTGTCGACCACCCTAACCACTGAGTCAGAGGGACGCACAAAGGCTTAATTCAAAATATAAGTTGCTGTGATACTGAGTTAAATTAACATATTATAGTGAAGTCTTTTTTAAATAATTAAACAATATGGAATTTAATATAGTAGACTAAATTAAAACTTATCAAACCACATTTTATAACATTTTAATCATCCTGAATACTAATTAAAAATAGTTTTTCTATTTTCTATAGTACAATCATTTAAAATTAAAACTAAGAATATTATGTAATTAATTCATAGCAAGATGTTTCTAAGACAAAAGGAAATAAAAGCTAAAATTAAGTTTTCACTTAATAAATTTTACTTGAAAATGCAAAAATAAAATAAACAAAAGAATTTTAATTAGAATTTTCTCTAAAAGGCATGATAACAATTAATTAAAAGCCAAGTGTAAGAGAATAATCTCGTTTAAAATAATATTTGCTTATTTAACGCTGGTTTTCACAAAGATAGGATTTTGATTAGAATAACATTTTTTTAAATATTCATACAAATATTTATCGTTTAATATTATTATTATTATTATTATTATTATTATTATTATTATTATTATTATTATTATTAGCACCGCGTCTTACTACCCGTTCGGGTTATACGCACTTACGCTAATGTGTAATGGTAGGGTGATTGTGAGATGAAATGGAGGACCTACAGTTTAACGTGGAATCCGAACCACGGTGGAGGCCTGGCATTCCTCACATTCACAAGTTGTGATTAATACACGTCTTGTCAGAGGTGAAGGAAGAGTTTGGTAATCAGATAAATCTGTGCTGGGACCGAGGATTGAACCCCGGTCGCCAGCTCAGAAGTCCGACACCTTACCCCTAGACCACCAGGTCACCTCGTTTAATATTGATAACATTCTACTAAATTGTTATTTTTTTGGACTTGAAAATCTATTAAATGTGAAAGTTGATAATCACCACCATTTAAAATATGAATTAATTAAAGTATTTTTACTAACTTTAATTAAGTTGGGAGTGAAGGGAACGCGAGAAAAGGGAAGTTTTTTTTTTGTTGTTGCAATTTTTAAAGCAAAACTTTTTGTTTTGAAAAAATAAATTAAATATTTATTCCGTTAACCCCAGGCTACTTTTTTTTTTAATTCACGTCTTACTACCGGCCTAAGCATATTTATGTTAACGGGGCAGAGATGAGTAAGATAAAATTTAGATGGGAAACCCTTCAGAAATAAACAACATTATTACTCTTTATTCTTTAGATTGAAAAATGACACGGGAATCGAACCCGATACTTTTGGATCAATACGGCAATATTCTAGCAACTGAGCTAGCCAAGAGATGTCCTGTACCCTAATCCAAAGGCCCTGGGTTCAATCCATGTGTCCAGATGTCATTTTTCAATTTAAGGAATATGATATTTAGATGCGACTATAACCGTGATAAATAACTATATTAGCTTGACTATTTAATCCACCCATATTACACCTAGCCAGGACTCTAACCCTGACCTTCTCATTCGCGGGGATCCAGTATTTAGTTTGAATATTGCCTTGGACCGTACATCCACTGAGGCGGGTGTAGACCCTTTCGTTGTAAATTTTAATAAAAGTAAGGTAGGAGTTTATTTTGAAAGAAATTCAAGAAAACACAAACATTATTTTGGCGGTCAACATTAATAACGGTTTACTATATTATTAATATTAATTGATAAGTATTGATACTATCTATCAAAAGTGAAAGTTACAGATAAAATGAAATGACGTTTGAATATATGAAAATAGTTTCAGTAACTTCTATAACTGCCAAAAAAGTAGCCTTCCGGTCGGACTGTGGCTTGACGGGATCGCTCCGGGACAGTAGTATTTAAACTTTTTTTTATTTTTGCGTACCCCCAAATATAATTTATCTTAGACTTTGTACCCTCAAATTTGTTGATCCAAAATGAAAGTTATACTTAATTCTATGATCCATCCGTATCTAAAACGGATTAAATAAACTACATCCAAAATAATGTGGGTGGTTAAGGAACAGGATAGGAGCAGAATGCAGGTTAGTGAAATTTATTTTGAGAATCAGGTTCGGTGTGACAAAATTTGATACGATTGAGAAATGAGAGAGTGATAGTAAAGGAAGTACTAGTCCAGGACGGGATAGAGAAATTCACGACTGAGGTGGTATGGCCATGTGAGAAGAATGGAGAGGGAAAGAGTGTCCAGGAGGATGTTGAATATGGAGGCGGGGGTAGGATGTCGAGAGGAGGACCAAGGGACAGATGACTGAAGGAAGTAAGGAGGAGCGTGGAGGAGAGAGAAGAGGACTGGCCCAAGGTGGAGAGAGAGAGGAAGTTGGAGGAAAGGAGGCGATGGAGAAGCTTATGTTCCAAATAGATCCATCAAGTGGCTGGAAGCTGTTCATCATGATGATGATATTATGTAATCCATTGTTTTTGATAAGTTTTAAATGATAAATATATATGTGTACATATTACGTCCTCCCTAAGATGTTTTTGCATTCCTCCGGGGGTACGCGTACCCCAGGTTTAATACCACCGCTCTAGGAACTATAGTGGAGATAGGCAGTTGTTGTCTCGAGTTAGCAATCGTGGAATTGAAATCCTTAGTAAGTCTAAGGCGTAATTAAAACAGGAAGTCAGGTACATGCTTCAGGTAATTAGCGAACCAAAGATACGTCTCATTAATGTTCACACCTTGGTTTTAACATCCATCAAGCTTCGACTGAGAGGGGGGAGGTATCAGTCTCTCCCTCTTACCCCCTATTTCCCCTCTTCTCTGGATAGGTAGAGTACAACTTTGTCATTGAACACAACAGTTATGAATGAACACTGTCCGATCTTCACAACTTCACTTTTCCACCAGTTGACCAAGCGTAGCGAGGTCCTGTTTTAACTTTTTGATAATTTGGCATTTCGTCTGTCTTTTTGTCCGGATGTTTGTTCCGCGATAACTCATGAGGTAGGTGTGAGAAATGAAAAATGTATAGGAAATGTACCAGAGTTTGCGTGGAGATAGAGTGGGAAACAATCCAGAAAAACACCAACCCTCAACACAACAAGCTAGGGATTCGAACCCCGACCTCACCACCACCGGCAAGGCAGACTAAATGAGCTTACCCTGTCCAGCGTGTCTACGTTTGTATCAAGTTAGCTTGTGTGACGTGTTCTGATAAGTATAATAAACTAGTTCAAAAAACTAAAAGAATAAATGGCGTCAGCCCATAATCGAGCTATGCCTATCGAGCGCCCGCTGTCTATCGGCGAAGATGGTGTCAACTTCTGGGGATATAAGGTGTCATTTGATCAGAACAGCGAAACCTTCGGCCATTAATCTCAGTTTTATAGACCGGAGCCGCTACTTCATCTAAGCTCCTCATTTGTCCTCACGAGGCTGAGCTGACCTTGTTCCAGACACACTGCTTCCCAGAAAATATGAAAGCCCCGTGAATGGAACCCGGGACCTCTGTATCTGTATCTAGGAACTTTTTCCGACCACTAGACCACAGAGGTTAGTTCATAAACCACTTGTTAAATATTGTGATTTAATATAAAACGATAATTTAAATCCAAATAAGTTAATTAGACTATTGGGATTACGTATTGTCTCCAAATTCTCCGCGGGTGGAAATGGGGTGCTGCAAACCCAAACTAGCACCCTCACGTCTTCTATTCTTCCACCCTCTTGATATCTTCCTCACGTAACGGAGGCATGGCGTTAGGAAGTTGTTCGTGTTCGTTATCCGCGCGAGTGCTGGGAGATTGAAGGGGTGGGAGGGGGATTGTATAAAGAAAGGAGCGCACGTGTCCCCGCCGTCCTGACGCAACAGTAAGGGTTGTGGGAGGAGGCGAGGGGTGGCGACAGCTGCGGACAAATAAAGACACGTGCGAATTCATTCCTTTCCTTATGGCCGACGCACTATAGATCTTTCTACCCGCACCGGTGGACATGCGGATAGAGGTGACAATCTTGTCTAACCTAAATTCATAATTAGATATGAAGAAACATCTTAGACAGTTATAAAAGTTACTGGAACATATTTTAT
>JAVRXN010000014.1:22990250-23051628 GCA_033556935.1 Timema podura
GTACTTCAGATAGATGAAGAACATGGGGGCCCAGACGCCCGTGGGAAGGGGAAAGCCGCTCTTTTGGCCGACGTAAAACGTCATCTCGAGGGCGGGGGAAAGGGGGCTAGCACCACATAAGACACCCCGAGCAGGTACAGCTCGTTCAGGGCGGGCCGGGACAAGATGGCCATAAGACCTAGTAAAACATTTTATATTTTAGTTTCCGAGTGTCAACCCCTACCGTCCAATTTTCACAAGTAGGGTCTTTTAGAAAATACAAACGTATTTCTGCGGCAAACATTGATATCAATTTACTATATTATAAGTGTTATTTTATAGGTATTGATAATATCTATTAAAAGTCACAGCTATAGATAACATGACTTGACGTATGATTACGTGAAAGTAGATCAAATATCTTTCATATCTCTCTTCTTATGAAAATTGAAGCGTAGTATTCTAATTTCAACGATTCAGGTAAAATCAGGGAATAGACCAAGTCCGAAGAATCTAGATTATATATACATATAAAGACATAGGTGTCTACCCCTTACGTAATGTAGTTTAACGAGGTTGCCTAACACACCAGATAACGGAACAATTCGAGAGAAGTTTCCAATCAAAGGTTTGGGACAGCGTTATACTACGACACCACAACGGTAACAGTTATAATTAATGTTTATTTGTATTCCTGTACTTCCTTAAATAGAGCTACAAACATGTTCGTGTTGGTTTCTGGACGTTTGAAGTCTATATCAAATTAGAACAAAAGAAGAATTATTCAAGTGTATACATTTTAGATTTTTTTAAACCTTAAACAAAGATTCATTATCTTATAAAGATTACTTTGTGACACAACTACCTGCCCGGGCTACCCCGCAATGGGAAAGGGGAATAAGGAAGTTAAAATTTATATCAACACAACCGCATTTGTGGAAGAGTACAAAACCATTTAGGGGAATAAAAACTCGTTATAACTGATCGGGATTCGAACCCTGGCCAGACCAGATGAAGTTTACGCCTGTACACCGGAGCGAATCACAAAAATACTTAGATCAGAGATAGATGATCGATAAAATTAACTATTGAGCAGTATTATATTTATAAATAAAGTAAGACAATCGTATATTCTTTAAAATTTTATAGTCTGAATCAAAAATTTCGAAAATAAGTTTACAATTAACTACTACTTAGTAAGATTTACTCATAAAACAATCGTGATTTTGATTAACATATGAAACAAGCTTCAAATAAACATTTTAAACCAAATAGCATAGCCAGTTGCTTTTTTTTAAATTGCAAATTTTCAATAAATTAATCATAAATAAAATGCAGATTTTTTTTAGAAAGATGTATATTTATTATTATTTATCATGTATACCACTACCAGGATATACATTTTTAACAAAAACCTTAAACTATTTTTGAAAAATTTCTAATTTACACAAATTAGATATGAATAAATAAATCTTAAATTAGTTTTCCCCTAAAAAATATAGTCTACAGTGTTATTTATAATGTAAACCACACTCCAGATACCCAGTTTTTAATAAGGGCTAGAGTCAAAATTAAAAAAAAAAAATAGTAAGAATCCTAAGGACATGACATTTAAATTTCAAGTTTGAAAAGAAATTCAAACTGTATTGGCGCTAGCCTCGACAGAGAGACAGACAGAATAGTAAGACCCACTTTTTTGGGTTTCTGGGGCATATATCACGATAAAATTCAACCTAATCTCAAGGTAGTGAAGATTTCACGGTTACAATACTTTCTTTATACAAGAAAAAAGTGGTAAGTTACCTCCGTAGACTGTGATGCAGCAGGTGAGTGTCATACCGATGGCGATAACTTCTGGAGGGATCGAAGAAGGGTCGTCCTGCGTGTGGAGAAGTATGTTGTTGTTGTCCCTCGGATCTGAGACGAATATGGCGGCCATCTGGAGCAACCCCAGCACGAGACACAAGGCGAGCAGGAGACCGAGGAGGTGGGTCATGTTGCTCTGGTTCATCCGTAGGAAGTATCTCTGGTACAACATCTCCACCTGGAGGAGGGGAATCAGTCGTACACACAGCAGTATTAATATCATCTACCAGTACGAGGCACAAGGCGAGCAGGAGACCGAGGAGGTGGGTCATGTTGCTCTGGTTCATCCGTAGGAAGTATCTCTGGTACAACATCTCCACCTGGAGGAGGGGAATCAGTCGTACACACAGCAGTATTAATATCATCTACCAGTACGAGGCACAAGGCGAGCAGGAGACCGAGGAGGTGGGTCATGTTGCTCTGGTTCATCCGTAGGAAGTATCTCTGGTACAACATCTCCACCTGGAGGAGGGGGAATCAGACGTACACACAGCAGTATTAATATCATCTACCAGTACGAGACATAAGGCGAGCAGCAGACCGAGGAGGTGGGTCATGTTGCTCTGGTTCATCCGTAGGAAGTATCTCTGGTACAACATCTCCACCTGGAGGAGGGGAATCAGGCGTACACACAGCAGTATTAATATCATCTACCAGTACGAGACACAAGGCGAGCAGCAGACCGAGGAGGTGGTCATGTTGCTCTGGTTCATCCGTAGGAAGTATCTCTGGTACAACATCTCCACCTGGAGGAGGGGGAATCAGACGTACACACAGCAGTATTAATATCATCTACCAGTACGAGGCACAAGGCGAGCAGGAGACCGAGGAGGTGGGTCATGTTGCTCTGGTTCATCCGCAGGAAGTATCTCTGGTACAACATCTCCACCTGGAAGAGGGGGAATCAGACGTACACACAGCAGTATTAATATCATCTACCAGTACGAGACACAAGGCGAGCAGGAGACCGAGGAGGTGGGTCATGTTGCTCTGGTTCATCCGTAGGAAGTATCTCTGGTACAACATCTCCACCTGGAGGAGGGGAATCAGTCGTACACACAGCAGTACCTACCAGCGTGAAGATTGATGTTCACAAGATCATAACTCAGGATTTGTGGGGAAATATATGAAGTTGACACGTGTCCCGATGTTTCAGGAAAGATGGGTGGAGGGAGAGATGTGACATATGCTCTAATCAGATAATTTAGAAGTTCATCTTTTCTTCTGTGCAAAGATAATCTATTCAACGCTTTCTTGAATATCTGTCAAAGGTGTCCTGGAATTTAATGACAACTTTTTCTCTTCATTTAAAAAGTTTGTCGTCTAATACCGCTATGCTCATGACAGTTATTCAACAACTGTTGAAGTCACCATGTGAAAAATATTAAAATCTATTGTACTGTCGGTAGTCGGTACTAAACAATATTTTTATTTATTTTGGCCAAAAATTGTTTTGTTATAAAAACTGCGAGAAACATTTGCCTTAACTCACGTTTCCTACATCCCCACCTTAAAGGCTCCAAATCCATCTAATATTTCAGTGCTTTTAAAATTATTTGTGAAATTCTCTGTTTTTTCCCAAACACATATACAAATCATTGTGTTTTTTTTACCGTTTTTCTAAGTACGTATCAGCCATGGATTCTAAAACCTTATTTACGAGGTAAAGTACAATGTTTTGACTATTCATTCAACCACAGAACAAACTTAATTGCTTTTCTCAATCAAATCTCTTTTAATCGAGTTTACCAGTGACCTTTGTGACCGCTGCCTCAATCACCTCGGATAATCGAGTTTAAACTGTGTTTGTATACGTATATATATATATATATAACACACACACACACACACACAAGTATATCCAGACATGTTAGCAGAGACTTTGTAATGAAACGCTATTTTTTTTATGAGGTTAAATGAACAATTTTCTGTCAAATAATAAATAAATAAGTATATTTATGGTGTGTAATAATAAAAATAATAATATCTATATATTTATGGTTAGTGTAAAATTGTTGTCATACATTATTTATTAAAGGTGAAATATCATTTGACTTTTAAGGCATCCGGTTTTTGTGAAAAATGTATTTAATTCACTAGAATAACTATATTACAGAATATATTAAAGATGGTTTATTCATTTATAATGGTTTCCCCTACTCTGGCCTGTCCAGATCAACTGTCAGTCATCATCCTTGCAACCCCGACGTGACAAACGGTAAAGGCGATCAGAACGTAAGAGAGAGAGAGACAAACCTCGAGGTTTTTGAACCTGTGCGACCGGCAGAGACGATGTAGGAGCCTCCTGAGTTGCGACCAACTCGCCCCTGCGTTCGTGCTCGAGGTCATCAGGAGGATGGACTCGACGTCACCTTGGACATCCCGGGGCGCTCTGCGATCTCCGTTCATCAGGTTACCCGCTTCGCAATCCGCGGCCTCCTCATCTTCCTCCTCCTCTTTGATGCTGGCTCCGCGCGACATACCAACCTGATGAAATTATTTTATAGATCATTCAAATACGAGATCATTGCACACATTTCTGCCATATAGTACGTAGGTCTTTTCTTATCTCTTTACTACTCGCGCGCACACAAAGGCAGATGCGAGCCGGAAGCCGAGTCGTGGACTAATATGATGAACGCTCTTAATAATCTTAATAATTATTGAAAAGTGTGTTGTGAATATAAAATCAAATGGTACGACACAATCGTACATCCTGGCTCAAATAATTGTAATAAGAACAATCGTTTAAAAAAAAATTATCTGTAAACTAGGCCTACCATTAAAGCTTCTTTCTAGAGGAAAAACACATTATTTTGATTAATAATATTACACACTCTAAGGGGGTAATTTTTTTAACCAAATTGTTAAACCCATTTTAAAAATAATTTCTATTTTCAAAAACCATTAATTTGTAAACTGTCCTTGATTTTATGGCTAGAAGTTAATCTCAATTCGACATTTTATAAGTATAATATGATATATAAATATCAAGTTGGAACCAAATCCATCAAACCGTTTGAGCTGTAGCCTTGTGCATATACAAACATACAGACATGGGGGAAGAGGGGGGGGAGAGAAAATAATTGTAATCTCCACTGTTTTAGTTCAGTTTGTCGAGCCTTAAATTTTTACTACTAAAATTATTTCCCTTGAGAAAGTAATGAAAATGATAATATTAAAAATAGTTGTTCGTAGCAATCAACAGTTTTATTCGTAAACCGTGCTTGAATGAAGGAGGTGTCAGCCATACTAATATAGTTGCGAATATATCCGCATCCCACGCAGGGAGGGAACTCAGAATCCCTCGTAAGCCCGTCGCGTTGAGGTGGGAGTGTAGGGAACGCGAATTAAGGGCAGTATTTTTGCAATTTTTTTTAAAATAGAGAAACATATTGTTGGTCAAAATAAAATCAGTTATATCCCCAGTAGAAACATAAGAGTTTAATTTTCTTCATACGGTGATATCAACAGTTGTTGAGTATCTGTCGAGGGTGTCCTGGAATTTAATTACAACATTTTTTCTTTATTTAAAAAGTGTCTTAGCTAATGCCGTTATTTATACTCATGACAGATATTCAACAACTGTTGGTATCATTATGTGAATAAAATTAAACTCTGTTTTATACAAGCAATATTAATTTTGATTTATTTTGGTCAAAAAAGTTTGCTACAAAAACTACTGTTATTTTGCGTACTGTACACTTCCACTTTAATATTTAAATACCTCGTGGCAAACCCCCCACCCCCACCTGTATTACCACCACCTGCTGACACCCTAAAGTCCTTAGCGCGATGAGGCTGGAGGAGTGCATGGCACCCCCCCCCCCACCTGGATTACCACCACCTGCTGACACCCTAAAGTCCTTAGCGCGATGAGGCTGGAGGAGTGCATGGCACCCCCCACCTGGATTACCACCACCTGCTGACACCCTAAAGTACTTACCGCGATGAGGCTGGAGGAGTGCATGGCACCCCCCCCCCACCTGGACTACCACCACCTGCTGACGCCCTAAAATCCTTACCGCGATGAGGCTGGAAGAGTGCATGGCCCCCCACCACCTGGATCACCACCACCTGCTGACGCCCTAAGGTCCTTACCGCGATGAGACTGGAGGAGTGCATGGCCCTCCCCTCCCACCTGGATTACCACCACCTGCTAACGCCCTAAAGTCCTTACCGCGATGAGGCTGGAGGAGTGCATGACTCCCCACTCACCTTGACTACTACCACACTGCTGACGCGCTAAGGTCCTTACCGCGATGAGGCTGGAGGAGTGCGTGGCACCCCCCCCCCCCCCACCTGGATTACCACCACCTGCTGACGCGCTAAGGTCCTTACCGCGATGAGGCTGGAGGAGTGCGTGGGCCGACCCCTGATTGAGGACGTGGAGGAGGTGTTGAAGTGCTCGATGACCTCCCAGTTGGACTTGCGGGGGGGTGTAGGGGGCTCGGTCTCCGCCCCACCCCTGGGGGAGGTGGAACTGTCGCCGAGCTGCATCTCGAGACTGGCCTGCCTCCTGCCAGGGTGCTGCCTCAAACTGGCGCTCCGCCACCCCATCTTCACCTTGGCGAGAGGGGAGCCGCTCGTCAGTTCCTGGAACAAACACTTTTAGTGACAACAGCACCTACAGTCCAATCTTCGGAAGAAATGCCTTTTAGGAAATACCAACACTTTTTTTTTTCGGAAAAAGATGACAACAGATTACTATATATAATTAACCTGTTTCAGTGAGCGCATGGTCTAAGACGTCACTCGCGCAGTAGACTAGACTGCTGATGATGGGGAGACTGGAGTTAGAATTCCGATTGGGTGTAATGAGGGTGGTTTTCCTTAAATGGTTTCCCACTCTCTCCACGCTCAAATATGGGTACAGTTTCTCTAAATTTAACCTTTCTCATCCCTAACACATTAGCGTAATTAGTACATACGCTTATAACCTGAACTAGTAGTAAAATGCGGAGATAGAAAAATTATTTAAGTAAATATATCTCTAGCCCATATATTCAAAGTTTATCCATACAGGAGAACCTCGTTTATCTACCCCTCATTGGTCCGGATTTCCGGTTTATTGGACTGAAATTTTGCACTAATTTACTTATTTTTGTGATTCATTTTTATAGAAATTTTTTATTTTGTGTATTATTACTATTGTGAAAATAAATGGTGAGCTGTAGTAATATTTATTATTTTAGTAAATTTTTTTCTATAATTTACGGATTATCCTGATTTCCGTTAATCCGGATGACAGCCGGTCCCGGTAAGACCAGATAAACGAGGTTCCACTGTAAATAAAATCTGGCCTTCTATTAAAATTCTGGAAAATTAAATGTTCTGCTTCACAGAGATCCAAACCACAGTTTATCAGAAGTAGTTATTGTAAGCGTTGTGATTATAACAAAGGGTTAGGACCTAGAGTAAATAATCATGTGTCAATTATTCAACTGTTATAAATAGAAATGACGAACTATTGTAACTAACTAACACTACACTACCGCACAGGAAGACAGAAAGTGGTGAAGATGGCAATATTTTATTGGGCGAAGGATAGTGTTTGAGACGGCTATACCTTCGTCTTAAGAAAATTTAAGCACTTACTATGTCTCAATTTTTAATTAATGGATTATTGTTATTGTTTTTTCTGTTCTTTTCATATTACTATCCGTCCAGACTATAATTTATTTTGCCTGCTTTTTTTTTTTTTTTTTTTTTTTTTTTTTGCGTATCGGGTATGTAGACTTTGAGCCGCTCTGTAGGGACAAAACGTTGCCCAGGGTATACCTTTGAAGTTGTCTACACGCCATACCCACAAGGAGATGAGGCTATGATAGTAATTATAGAGGTGTGGAGCCAGTAATGATCGTAACCCTAACTAAAGTATAACTAACCAAATCATGCTGACCATTGGTACGGTTCCTCTCTAAGGAAAAATACGTATGGTACTACCGGGAATTGAGCCAAGGACCTCCAGATCAGTAAATATGGTTGCTTACACTAGTCCAAGAGGCCGGTTTGTCTACACTCATGGACTAGGCTAGTTGTGGCATAATATTCAGAGGAAGTTCCACCCGTTTTTACGTGGAGAAAAAGTTTGGAGTCCCATTTAGGATTAAATAAACAACAACTTGTGAGATACACTCCGGTGGCCGCATGGTCCAAGACGTCTCTAGACTACTAATTACGGGGATATCGGGGTTCGAATCCCGGTCGGGTGTATTTTTTTAACAATAGGATTTTCCACCATCCCTCCACTTAAGTTGGGGTACATTTCCTATTAATTCAACCTTTATCATCCATAATATAATAGTGTAATTAGCACATAGGTCTAAAATACGAACGGGTAGTAAGACGCGGTACTAAAATAAACAACTGTTGTATCCACTTTTGGGATTCAACCCTTGACCTTCATATCAAATCGGAGGGGACTGATAGCCTTTTCCACCTTCCAAAAGCTGCAGGTCATATTTAAAAATTTTAAAACAATATATTCAACCTATTTGTAGTTTATTTATGCAAAATTCATAATGTAGCACAAATAATAACACCAATATCGTGGCCTATAATACTTTTGCAATAGAATTTTTTCTAAACCCCATTATTAAATAAATTGCTTTTAAATGTATTATCCTTAATTTTAGTTTGTTACAAATATTTACAATCTAATCAACCAATCCGTTTGAAATTACAAAAAGGGGTTAATGGGTTTATCCGGATCATGATATTTACCATAGATATATAATGCATGACAGTCACAGTATAATTATAGAATGTTTTGTGAAATGTAATTGGTAAGCACGTAATTAAATGAATACATGTTAGAGTGCTAATGATTAATTCCCAGTGATGAAATACCACCAACCTTAAAATCTTAACAGCGTATAACCCGAACGGATTGTAGGACGCAGTGCTAAAAAACAACAACTTAGCAGTGTTCAAACATGGACTTAGTCAATACATCCAACTGGAATGTGATCAGTAGGCTGCGGACTTATATGCAAGAAAAACTGGCACAATATGCATGCAATTATGCACTTAAAACTGAAGAAATATGCATAAACTAAAAGATAAGGATCAAAATTAAAATGATGTTATAAAAAAGTTACTGATTGTGTTTCTGATTACAATAAATAGCTAGATATTTCTCAAGCCTAATGTTAGATGAATCTAGAGGATTAAACAAATCATACTACTTTAAAGCCACATGGCTGACTCACTCACTGACATTAATGTTTACCCACTTCCAGATGAGCTAGAAACTTGAAATTTGGCAAACTTAAAGCTTCTAGCCTGTAACCAACGAGAACATTCCAAAAAGTTGAAAAATTTAATTTCTAACCCCCCAAAAAAATCAAAATGGCGGAGAAACTTTAAAGTCGGTGCGATGTATACAATACAATACCGGTAACTTTAATTTGTTACGTTCAAAACATTACATTAGTTTATATCCACTTGCAAATAGAACCCACTGGGGATTTGGGGGCGGAGCCCCCAACGAGAAAAGCAAGTTCAAATTATACAGCCAATCAATTAGAACTATTATTATTTTCCCTTTCTTTCCTGTCCCTAGTGCCGTTCTCAAATTCCATCACCAATAATAATGGTAAAAGTCGGACAGCTCACGCAATTATCATCGTAGCCTTTGCGCTATCTACTCGAATCACTCTATATCGTTAGTTGTAAATACTGTGGCCTACATAAATTGAGTTTAACATCTGCTAGGGGGGTTCTTAATTTTTCTCGACAATTTAAGAAATATTCTTTTAAATAGTTAAACTAGTGTACTTATGCTTTTTATATGCAGATTCGTGAAAATATGCATTTATATCTGAAATTTGCATTAATATGCACCATTAAATTAAGTAAATGGTATAAAATTAATATCTGTAAAGTTGGCATATCGATATCAACAAAGGAAAAAAATATGCATGTATGCAAAAATCCTCAGTCTAGTGATTAGAGATCCTTCTTTCACCTTCATTTTACTTCCTCATTGACATGAATAATATATAATTATTGAAATTCCTGCAATATTAATAACAAAAATTGTGATTCTTTGAGCGTAAAAAAAATTGTCGTAGAAAGGAAGAGTTAGTACAGTCTAATTTCCATAGAAAGGATCTTTTATAAAAATACTTTTTGTGTGTGTGTGTGTGTGTATGGCCTGGATTGATAATATTTCTATATACTTTTAATTTTATATTTATTCTAACAATTTATTTTATTAATAAAAAATTAAACTGACGTATGAGTACGTGAAAGTAGTTCTAGTAACAATAGCAGCTGACAAATAAGGTTATTATTTTGGAAATTGTACTGTATATATTGCGCTTAGTGATTCATCTAAGCTCTTTTATAATCGTTAGTGGCTATGAAATAGATTTTTTAAATAAAAAAATAAAACGTGATAAAAGCAGGTACTTTTTTTTGTATCGTATCTTACAAACCAACCGAGCAATTATCACTTTTATACGCTAATAAGCTCGGGATGAGGAGGTAGGATTAAGAGTTAATTATACTGTATTTACGTGGGAAGGAGGTGGGAGAAAGCAGGAAAAATGTTTTGACCTTAAGGTTGGGATGTAGGGAACGCTAATTAAGGACAGTACTTTAGCAGTTTTTATATCAAAACATTATTTTGATCAAAATAAATAAAATATTTCTCCAGTAGAAGTATAAAGTTTAATTTTATTCACATGGTGATATCAACAGTTGTTGAATATCTCACAAGTGTGTCCTGGAATTTAATGACAGTTTTTTTTCTTAATCTATAAAGTTTCTCATTTAATGTCGCTATGCTCATGATAGACATTCAACAACTGTTGATACCACCATGTGAAGAAAATTAAACTCTACTTTTTTAGTGAAGAATATTTGATCTATTTTGTCAAAAAAAGTTTTCCTAAGGCACTCTGCAAAAACACTGCCCTTAGCTCGCGTAACCTATTTTTTTAAATTATTCAACCCATCTGCTATTTCGACCCTGTGCTCCTCAAACCTAAACTAAACGAGACTGCATTCTTAGTCCATGGCCCACTGATGTAGATAGTTCGGTTATATTGTAATTTTCATGTTAAAAAACGTTAGGCGTATTAGCGTAGTCATTCCAATGACCCGGTTATATTTTTAAGACATTTAAATTTAAAAATTTTCAATTAGTGTTTAGCAGACTAAACGTCAAGGTCACCTAGTCTAGTTTCCAGTGATGGATGGCGTTGAGGTCAGGCTCTGAATTCCAATCGGGTGTCGCAAGGTGGTTTTCTTATAAATTATTTCCCACTCTTCCTCCACAAAAATGCGGATTTATTTCCTTTAAATTAAACCTCATTCATTCCTACCCCGTTGGTGAGATTAAATGCGGATATCCCGGAAAGAGAATACGGGGGGAAAATTTAAAAAAAGGTACCGGCCAGCTACCCTAAAGTAGGAAATACAGCCCAAACCCATCTTTGTTGGAAATCAATGGAAGTAAAACCGTCTCACGATATTCTAAAAAAAAAAATTGTTTTAATCTTTAAATTAAAAATACAAACTATTATACTGTTGCCAATTTACATAGCTGTGTTCCAACGAAAAATTAATAAAACCACACTTAATTTAATATTCCGGTTAATAGGATGAAAGCTGGACACTTAGGTGTTATCCAGGGGATTTTTTTTAGCGCCGCGTCTTACTAACCGTTCGGGTTATACGCTTATAACCCGCCTCGGTGGCGTAGTTGGCTAACGCGCCAGTCGTGTTGAGCTCGACCGCCGAGGACGGGGAGATCGAGGTTCGAATCTCGGTCGGGTGAACTGGGGGTGGTTTTTCCTAAATGGTTTTCCACTCTCCCTCCACGCAAATGCGGGTTCACTTCCTCTAAATTCAACCCTCCCAATTCCTAATCCATTAGAGTAATTAGTACTTAAGCGTATAACCCGAACGGGTAGTAAGACGCGGTGCTAAATATTATTATTATTATACGCTTATATACTTATTACACTAATGGTTTAGGGATGAGAAAGGTTGAATTGAATGGTAGCGCACTCGCATTTGCGTGGAAAACCATTTATTTAAACCACCCTCAGTGCATCCAACCGGGATCGAATCCCGATATTCCGTCTTCGGCAGTCTAGTCCAACAAGAGAGTAGTGCGCTAGACCACGCGGGGATTAAACTCTCCCTAACTTGGGTAAGTAACACATTTCGCAACAAACGTCGCATTGTGGTGCGGTAACCTGTATCTTCATTAGAAAACTAACCGGCCCCTTGGTGTGATGGTCAGTGTACCAGGCTACGAGCCTAGATGTACCGGGTTAGATTCCCGGCTGGTGCCGAAGGGAGAGTTACCTGAACGTTAATCATGGTTTGGTTAGTTAGGCTCAAGTTAGATTTAAGTGTTTCCACTGGTTCTACACCATGATCTCATCGGGACACGGAAAGGGCCTTCACGAAAATAATGTAAGTTAATATTAGTACATTCGGGCAGCCCATGAGCAACGATACATTAGTACATTAGTACAGGCTAATCTTTACACTGCTGGACTACGATTGATGTAGCCCAGACGAACAATATTATCATTAGAAAACTGTAGAATTGTGAACAGTGAAATCATTTTACAATGTTATAAAAAAACACGCCGATATTGATAAGTATTATAATATTTAAATTAAAATTAAACATATTTACTTAGCCCAACTTCGCTTTTGTCGAGTGAAGAATGCAGAAAACCGTTCTTCGATATGATCAATGGCTTTTGGGTTACCTTGTATATAATATCTCGGTTAATCAGCCGTGAGACGCTCTCATGACGATTTTCAAATCCTCCGCCAGAGCAACCAACTTCATACCAAAATCCCCGCCCCCCCCAAAATTAACAAGCTGTAGCTACAAATCCCATTGGGATACAGCTTCACTTAAACTCGGGAGGTTAAAAGCGGTGAAGAGGGGGTGGGGTTGGAGGTTGTAAAATGCAGGGAAGGTCACCGTCATGGAAAGATTAGTGTAGCTATATATGTCCTTCCGCCGGCCTGGGAATCCTACTCTGCGACAGCGCAGTCTGCCGGCTTTGCCCGTAAACACGGGTCATAGGGGTTCGAAAAATTGATCGTCTGGAATAAATTCATTCTCACTAAGCCGATTATTATAGCTACCGTGACAGATCGTCCCATTTTCTCTATTTTGATGGTTAGAGTGCGCATTCAATACTTGTTGAGTCATAGTTGAATGTGATAAATTTGATAAAATAAATGTGCCCAGACAGTGACTCGAACTCTGGCCATTTGGACGTTATGTCAAAGTCCAAGGCATCCTCTTTTTACTATTCTACCAATACCCCAAAATAATGAGTACAAACCACGGTTATTCTAGAAGGAACTGATTAGGACCATTAGTGACTTTTGCAATTGAATTATTCTCTGAACAACCCAGAATTTGGAAAAACATACGACCAGTACACACACGGGTGATGTTTCAATACTGAATTCAGTACAAATGTAGTTTTCGAAAGAAAATGTTCACTTATGCTGTATACATCCTCTAGAATCTTAAAAACATCTACCGACTGAGAGTTCCAGACGATCATCAACACTAAAACCCAAACCCTTCACCAAATTTATCTGCTCAAATATAAATCTTGTATTGTGATACCTCCGTGTTTTAAAACAGTATTAAATTAACACTTTCTTAAAAACTTATTTTTTTAAAGTTACGAAAATATTACTACTGAATTTCAATTCTATTTTACTTACTAAATACTATTTTAAAAAATGTATAAAACTGTATTTCTAGCTGAAGAAAAGGCGTAGACTTTCAGTGGCAGATTGAGCTTGTTAATGAGATCAGAATGGCACTGCAGTAATTAAAACAATAAATCAAGTGGACGCATGTGACGAAGAAATGCGTAATCAGATTGAACAGCGAATTCTTTGTCTTTCAAATGAAAGCGAAATTAAATCTCTTTGTGGTGACTCTCAAAGAAAAAGGCTAGAACCTTTAAGTGTGGTAGCTTAGATTCCTCATTAGAAGATAATGGAATTTAGATGAGTCTAATAATGTTATCATATTTTATTTTTAATACAAACCATTTTAACTCATATCACTTTCCCTGTTGTCAAGTGAATATAACAGGACCACACTTCAGTGCATTTTCTAGTTCGAGTATTTAATTTCGCAGTACTAGTAAGACTGTAGTAACGATAAGAACATGGAGGGAGATCTACTGTTCACAGAACTACTAGTAAGACTGTAATAACGATAATAACATGGAATGAGCAAGTTATACTGTTCACAGAACTACTAGTAAGACTGTAGTAACGATAAGAACATGAAGAGAATGAGGTCTACTGTTCACAGAACTACTAGTAAGACTGTAGTAACGATAATAACATGGAGGGAGCGAGGTCTACTGTTCACAGAACTACTAGTAAGACTGTAGTAACGATAATAACATGGAGGGAGCGAGATATAATGTTCACAGAACTACTAGTAAGACTGTAGTAACGATAATAACATGGAGGGAGTGAGGTCTACTGTTCACAGAACTACTAGTAAGACTGTAGTAACGATAATAACATGGAGGGAGGGAGGTCTACTGTTCACAGAACTACTAGTAAGACTGTAGTAACAATAAGAACATGAAGGGAGTGAGGTCTACTGTCCACAGAACTACTAGTAAGACTGTAGTAACGATAATAACATGGAGGAAGCGAGGTCTACTGTCCACAGAACTACTAGTAAGACTGTAGTAACGATAATAACATGGAGGGAGGGAGGTCTACTGTTCACAGAACTACTAGTAAGACTGTAGTAACGATAATAACATGGAATGAGCAAGTTATACTGTTCACAGAACTACTAGTAGTATTAATTTGGTAAAGATAGGGTGGCACTGCGGCTCGTTTGGTGACGGGAATTCCCCCATCTTCCCTCTTCCCCCTTTCCGACCCGTATTGAATGAAAGTGTCATGTTCACACCCCATTATTCTCATTACGTTTTCAGCCAGTCCATGCATGCATATTCATAAGCTTGCGTGACATCGCCCGCCCAGTATCACGGCTAGTCAATCTAATAAAGCATTGCAGCAATACGCGTGTTAAGGGTAAGTTATACCATTTTAATCACCATATTCATGACGAGGCTTGGCCGAACGAGGCAGGAACAACGTTTAACTCCTTTGGAGGCTTCCCCTAGTGCTCACATTGGCAAAGGCGTCAGTTTCATTTAGCCTGGTTTGTCACTACGGGGTAGGTCTGGGCCAAAATCACGTTGAGATGTATTTAGGGTGTTTTTTTTACTAAATATAATTTTCCACCCTACTTTCTTAAAGAATGCGCGTACATTTCCTCTAAAGTTTTGTCTTCCTTGTCACTTCATCCATTAGTGAAAATATATCACTAGTCTGGACGGATAGTAAGACGTGGAACACGAAAACAGGAGGGAAAATCAAAAACTTGGTTCAAATTGATATTTTTAATTTTTTCAGAAAAAAAAAGGTCAAAGTTTTTAATTTTATTTAGTTCTTTAAAATGTTACTGTAATTTCTAAGAACGGTTATGCGGTGGGAGTTTTAGACTTATGGTTTCACGACTCTCTTTATTAAATGCCAGTTGTTAATAGATGTTTGAATGTATCAAATTGAGGATTCTATTTTTTATTTTTCGCGTTGTTGGGGTTCAATATTCAAGGAGAACCATGCTCAGGGTGCGGTGGGGTGTATGTTTCGTGCGTGTAACGTCCCAGAAATTATGATTAGTAATCTAATTAAGTTAGAAATGACAATGTTGACAAGGGAATCAAACCAGGCTTTGTGGGTAAATGTTCTACCGCTGAGCCAACCCATTTCGTCTCGTATCTTGAGTCTAAGTGTGTTACCTGATAAAAGTATAGGCCCCTCAGAGCTACCCAAAATCACATTAATAATATAACTTGTATTCGTACTAAATTCCTAGGATAGTAGATTATTGGAGTTTTATAAAATTCATAATATCTAGAGCATCAATTATGATAAAAAATATAATAATGTTGAAAAAATTTATTGATATTTCCTGTTGTGGGATTTAACCGCAAGCCACCACCAGTATCCTGCCCCTTCCCTTCCTCCTTCCCCTCTTACTCCATCAACAAAAATATTTTAGGTCCTGTTTTGGATTCAAGAACATACCTGATAGTTTTGTGACGTGAGTGTGTGCAATATAATCTTTAAATAAATACATATATATTTTTTAACACCACAACTTACTACCTGTTCAGGTTATACGCATAGGTACCAATTACACTAATGTGTTAGAGACGAGGAAGCTTGTATTAAAAGGTATTGCACCCGCATTTACATGGAGGAAATTGGGTAACTATACAGAATGTTCGTAAACTCAACGCCCAAACTGCACATATAATTTGTTTGAACCAAAAG
The DNA here is from genome assembly GCA_033556935.1 of Timema podura. NCBI lineage: Eukaryota > Metazoa > Arthropoda > Insecta > Phasmatodea > Timematidae > Timema > Timema podura. The sequence goes on from JAVRXN010000014.1 coordinate 23,006,484, forward strand.
TCTAGTACAAAATTTATGTACACCTACATTCGACAAACTATGCTAATACAATTAAATCGTGTTAATAGTTTCGCCGTACAGCGCCGGGAGAGCAAAGCTGTGCAAGCATGCGTGTACAACAAGTTGCAAAGTAATTAGGCGCGCAGCACTGCACACGTAACAATGGCAAGCACTTTCTGTGATGTAGGACCATTACTAAATACCCTCAGAACGCATTCCCATTTCTAGACGGACTGGTGTGTTATTTACTATTAACTGTGGTATGTCCTCCTACCGTCCTCCAAGATGTTGAGGTGTGCAGTCCCGCGCGCCTAGCTCCTATGCAACCTGTTGTACACGCAGGCTCGTACATTTTGGTTCCAACAAACTATGTGTGTGTGTAGTTTGGGCGTTGAGTTTCCGAACATTCTGTATATGACAAAATCACACTTGAACGGGACTCGAACCCTGATATAACCAACACCGACAGTCCCGTCTATTGCAAGACCATTCGACCAACAAAGCGTGTCTTTGAATAAAAGTTTAATTGTTTGTAGAAAGTGCCCTTTAGTACAATCCACTCAAGAGACCACAAGAGGCATGTCTATTATCACCCTTCAAAGTTGAATTAGGAAGTTTTAGATAAACTTATCTTTCATCGGGGGGGAGGGGGGGATGAAAGTATAAAGGTGGGGGAGAAAAAGAAGAGCAAAGTAAAGTGAAATAAAACTTTTTTCCCCCAAGTCTGGAGAGGATGAGGGAAGCCTTAAGAGGAAGCTCATCTCATGTACTGAGATGATAATTGGACGAGGCGTAATGAGGATTTCCGGTAAAGAGCGGCCGGAGGCGAGATTCACCCCCACCCCACCCCTTTACCGCCCCCACGCGCCCGGAAAACCTACAACGGAACGAACAGAAAATGAAATGTCACCTCATTTTCACAAGAGACTTGACTCATTCAACGGGTGACTATATATATAAGATCAAAATATAATGGAAATAAGATCTTTCTCCTTATATATTTCACAAGTTTCTAAAAGCGCCTTCAATAATAATAATAATAATAATAATAATAATAATAATAATAATAATATAGGTCGCGGTTGTCTGATGAGCTTAAATTAGCCATTTACTCATCACAAACTATCTCAAGAATTACACCAACGTATCGGAGAATTTGCTAACGATTTCATTAATTTTCATCTTTTTCATAAAAAAATACCGCTTACCAAAAACTAAGAAAGATGTACTCGCTTCGGTGATCAAATGATCTAAGATGTTGCTCTCACAATAGACTTGATTGATGATGACGGGGGAGATAAAGGTTAAGATTATTATTTTTTATCACAGCGTCTTACTACCCGTTTGAGTGATACGCTTAAGTAATAATTACGCTAATGGGTTAGGAATTTATAGGTTTAATTTAGAGGAAGTGAACCCTCATTTGCGTAGAGGGAGAGTGGAAAAAACATTTAAGTGAAACCACCCCCAGTTAACCCGAATGAGATTCGAACCTCAATCTCCACGTCCTCGGCAGTCTAGCTCACGAAACTAGCACGTTAGCTAACTACGCCACTGAGGTGGGTAAGGGTTAAGACCCCGTTTGGGTATATTAGAGGGTGGTTTTCCTTAAATAAATGTCTACTCTTCTTCCAAGCAAATGCGGGTAGAATTCCTTTAAATTAAACCTTACTCGTACCTAACACATTAGCATAATTATTAAATATACGTATAAACTGAACAGGTAGTAAAACGCGTTGCTAATATATATATTTATATATATATATAAAGTAAACTCCTAAGTGATAATATTATTGAATGGCCTAGCAAATTGATGGCTGTGTTTTGTGCCCGGTTTCGTACCGTACATAAACTTCTAGTGAGAAGCTTTGGGGAAGTAATTTTGTAAATAGCACCTGTTCCCTCCCTTGCTTCATTAATAAACATATACTGGTAGGCGCAGGAAGAGACAATCTCAGTAGTGCCACCTTACCCTGCTGAAACTTACCCTAAGACTTTAACAGTTTATAAACGTGCCAAGGTTGTAAGATGTTCACGGAGGGGGGCGACAGTAAAATCGGAATAAAAAGGACCTTATAACCCTTTCCAGTCCAAATTAACTAAGGTATATCCTAAGATTTTTTTTTTTTTAGAAATTTATTTAAAAATCTATGTATCCCCTTATAGGTTACAAAAAAAAGTCTTAGCTAAAATAATTTAATTTTTTTAAAGATAAAAATAATATAAAAAACCAAACATGTACAAACTCTTTTTCTGTTAATTTTGATAACATATTACTATAGGTATCGATATTTTATTAAAAGTTACCTCTGCAGAACATATGACTTGACGCATCAATATATAAAATTAATTTCAGTATCTGTCCCATAGTCAGACATCTTAGCTCTGCTAGTAGCACGCCTGTCTACTGAACTAAATGTCTCGGGTTCGATTACTGGGATGGCTAAAAAAAGTATAATTAGTGAAATGTGAATTACCCGTTTCACAGTGATGAATTAACGGCCGGGGGATGGATGTTGCGCTCCGTTATAGATTTAAGTTAGTTTTTAAATCATGTGCTAATATATTAGGTTAAGAAAGTGTATGTTAAATACATCAAATAAATGAAAAAGTAATGAATAAAATGGTTTCATACTTTTCTTCCTAACATATTTTTTATAAATACTTGAAAAAATATCTTTAATTTGGACTTCAATATATGATCATAATTATAACATATAACAAACCGCTTCAATTGCAGTGCAAAGGTACATACAAAGGGATGGAGAGAAAAACAGGGGCTTCATCGAGTGGCACCCCGAAGAGTGGAAAGATAAAATTTTACTACCATACGAGTTGCGTCCGAAGGATGGAACAGATACACTCTACTGCCAGCTAAATTGCATCTGATGAGGAACACATACATTCTACTGCCATATAAGTTGTGTCCGATGTAGGGAATAGATACATTCTACTGCCAGCTAAGTTGCGTCCGATGGAGGGAACAGATACATTCTACTGCCAGCTAAGTTGCGTCTGATGAGGAACACATACATTCTACTGCCATATAAGTTATGTCCGATGTAGGGAACAGATACATTCTACTGCCAGCTAAGTTGCGTCTGATGAGGAACACATACATTCTACTGCCATATAAGTTGTGTCCGATGTAGGGAACAGATACATTCTACTGCCAGCTAAGTTGCGTCTGATGGAGGGAACAGATACATTCTACTGCCAGCTAAGTTGCGTCCGATGTAGGGAACAGATACATTCTACTGCCAGCTAAGTTGCGTCTGATGTAGGGAACAGATACATTCTACTGCCAGCTAAGTTGCGTCCGATGGAGGGAACAGATACATTCTACTGCCAGCTAAGTTGCGTCTGATGTAGGGAACAGATACATTCTACTGCCAGCTAAGTTGCGTCCGATGGAGGGAACAGATACATTCTACTGCCAGCTAAGTTGCGTCTGATGGAGGAACACATACATTCTACTGCCAGCTAAGTTGCGTCCGATGTAGGGAACAGATACATTCTACTGCCACCTAAGTTGCGTCCGATGGAGGGAACACATACATTTTACCGCCACCTAAGTTGCGTCCGATATTTGAAACAGATATGAATTATAAAAAATAAAATCATGGAAGTACTAGAAAAGTATGCTAAGAATGATACATATTAGAATAATTCAGTCAATTCTATTGTAAAATATTATGTAAAACAACCTGACGACCTAGCTTATATAGCAAACATCAGAGGGAGTTCAAATAGAGACAGAATGTTTGTTATATTATTATTGTCAACGACTGATTGACTTTATGGCTCCTGTAAGAATATTCATATTCCTGCCATATTTAGAAAAACCTGAACTGGTGAAGTTAATTTTATTTTAGGAGAACTTTAACTTGAAAATGTATTAGTAATTAAACGTGTTCTAGTGAATTTTATTTGAGTTTAGGAGACCAGTTTTTAAAAGTGATATTATAGAGACGAACTTGATAACCCGTCCACATATAGTCCAATTTGCATAAGAGGGAGCCTTAGAAAAGATACAGGATCTACTTTTAGATATTGGTACGTCAAGTTATTTGATTAGAAGCTGCTAATTTTAATAGATATATATCAATACCTATAAAATAACACTAATAATATAATAAAATGTTACCAATATTGGCATTAAAATATGTATATATTTTCTAAAAGGCCCTTTCAATTAAAATGGTATTGTATAGTAATTTGAGGGGGCTTAATTACGTGACAACTGCCTATCGACAGCAACTTTCTCGCAAGAGTGAGGTACATTTGTTCACTCGTATAAATAGGGACTGGTAGTGACGTTTTTATCGCGGCGAACAGGTCGGAAGTAAGTTTATGGTCGTCCCCTACGGTCTAATATTTGAAATTTCTTGATTTAATATTTATGTTTATGTAAAAATAATCAGAATAAATTACTACTAACTACACATGGATAAAATGATTAGGCAGTTTCTATAAGGGTTATAGTCTATAAAATACAAACTAAACGCTTCAATTTAAATACAATAGAGATGATCGAGTTTTTTTTAAAGAAATTACTTAGTCTCTGAAAAAATTATTTCTAAGTTTTGGATTATATATCTGTGTGTGATTTTAAAATTTCTAATATTCCATAGCTGCTTTGGTGGCCGCATGATCTAAGGCGCTTCTCTCGCTGTAAACTAGACTGCCGATGACAGGGAAATTGGATTTAGATTCCGGGTCGAGTGTACTTAGGATGCTTTTTCCTCAATTATTTTCCACTCTCCTTCCACACAAATGAGAGTACACTTTCTCTAAACTCAACCTTCCTGATTCCTAGCTCACTATTTTAATTAGTACATATGCGTTCAATCTGAAAAGTTAAGACGTGGTGCTAGAAAAAATATATTATTTAGTAATAAAGTGCGTTTCTTTTTTTTAACGCATTTCAACATATTTTTAAATAAAATTTAATGTAAAAATGAAAGTATTAAGTTAAGCTTATAAATCTGATGAAAGCCTTTTTGAAACCACACGTGCTTTCCTAATTTTTTAAATGTCACAGTTATTTAAATGATATGGACATCCTTTAAAAGCTCCCGTCCATTATATTAATATTCTTGTATGCATATTTATTGATTCCCCTTCGTAAGCCACTTCATTACCTTTGCAACACAACTGTATTGCGTGGCTGTCTTGCTTTCAGGGGCTTCACAATTTAAGAAGTTAAATATATTCGTTTTGATAACATCAATATAGTATGTACGCTTTGATAACATCCCTTATAGTGTGAACGTTTTGATAACATCACTATAGGGAGTTACCGCTATAGATAGATTGTCATAGGAATAATATATTCTTGCAGTTTAAAATTGAACTAGACCTTCTTTACCATGTCGAAACGCTAATCAAAGCGTTCACCAAATGTCTCTCCTGGCAGACTGTGTTAGTTTTAACACGTGTTAGATAGATCATTAACCTTAATTTGTCATTGTTGGCTTCTTGACATTTATTTCTATATGTTATAAATAGTTATTCTTATAGTGATATGATATATAACCTACGTCGCATTAGTTTTATATAGATAAATAAATAAAATATATAAATACGTAAATCTAACGCCATGTTGAGAATTATTTATTTAATTGAGATGTTTATCGCACACTTCCTGAACTGACTGAATATATCAGCACACGAGAATTTCTATGAGCGAGCTCGAAAGAGCCTATCAATTTTGACGGGAAAGGTAATTTCACATACCTTAAATAGCTTTTTAACATGCCACAATCGACCTGACTTTACTTCCCCTTCAAAGGAAGTTGTGCTACGGATTTTTATCGTTCAAGAAAAATCCGTTAACTCCAGTTGGGTTTGAACCCACGAACATCGGGTGTTTATAATTATTTCAGGATAATATTGCTGAGTAAATTTTGAAAATATGAACTTGGGACCTTTATTAAGCTGTTTAATAGTATTGATTAAGATCTAGCACCAAAAAATGTTATCGGTTACTTAAAATAAACTACAACAAAACAAGATCAGGAGGGAGATCTTGAAAGGATTAATTATACTAACAATCATGCGGAGAAAATAGTTAAGACTACAACGTATAACAAGAAAATTCTAATTATACCAGGCTGGAAATAAACACCTGTCTATCAGCTTGGACTTCAATATATGGTCCATGTTGACAATTTTGTAAGCTATTAGTTATTACGGATTATATTTAATGTTTGAAAACAACAACTTTATCATCCATCGAGCTCAAAATTTGAGTACATTTACTCTCAAATTGTTCCTTTCTTCTCTATACTTTACTAACGTAGTTAAGTTATGAGTGTATAGCCCGAACGGGTAGTCAAATGCGACTGAAAAAAAAAGTCCCCGCTTTAACACCTACATGTGATGTTGAATACTTTACTATTGTCTAGTAAGTTTAAGTAGAATAGTGCTACCTGCTCCATCCCTGTTTTCCTGCTATCCTGTAAACGGAAGTGAGATTTTCCTATAACGTAAGTTAATTAATTACAGTATCTCTGTATTCTTGCAATATCAACTAATTAAGCAACATAAATAACCTCTTTAGGCCCTGTTCTCCCACTACCCCGGATGGCTGAGGCGTGGTTTCCAGCTCTCCTGTGCTACATCGATTATTTATTTATTCCTGCATTATCATAAACTAGTAAAGAAGTAGTGAGTTATGTTACCTCCTCCAGTATTATTATCCTGTTATTCCGGAGACTGAAGCGTGGTTTCATTTAGAGGTACTGATTAGTATTACCCCCACCAGTACTGTTTTCCAGCTACCCAAGATTGAGGGGAGATTTTATATAGAAGTATCGAATGGTGAGTGTTACCTCCTACAGTTCTGTTACCTGCACGGTAAACCAATTTGAGGCGATGTATCGTTTAGAAGTATACAAGTATTACCACCTCCAGTACTGTTCTCCTGCTACTAAACCAGATAATGAGGCGATGTATCGTTTAGAAGTATTAACAAGTATTACCTCCTCCAGTACTGTTCTCCTGCTACTAAACCAGATAATGAGGCGATGTATCGTTTAGATGTATTAACAAGTATTACCACCTCCAGTACTGTTCTCCTGCTACTAAACCAGATAATGAGGCGATGTATCGTTTAGGGTGTATTAACAAGTATACCCGTCCAGTACTGTTATCTCCTGCTACTAAGACCAGATATGAGCGATGTATCGTTTAGGCTGGTTTCACACCAACGAGTCCCGGCTCGAGTCAGTATGAGGTCGCCCATCTGACTCTAGAGTCAGGGCCTTTCACACTAGTAGTCGAGTCATCGAGTCCACGTTGATCAAAGATCGTCAAGATGGATACAGTCCTAGCGGTTTCTATAAATACATGTATGGAGCGCCGGCGTGACGCCTAAAAAGACGTCGCTTAGTGTGGATTTACCACTTAATGTGAAACGATGCACTTTGGTAGTTTTTCACATTTGTTTCCAAATAGCGTAAACTGCATTTCTATCCCGATGGGACGGTTATAAATCGAAGGATTCTCTTGAATGAGAACAATGAGGTATTCAGTGTCCATGCTGTCAGCCTTTAAAAGAACGTGGAAATAATACACTTGACTCTGCTGGACTGACGAAATCTGTTATCTGCCGCATTATGGACGCTTGACTCGGAGTGACTCGTCTAGACTCGGCTAGACTCGGGTGACTCGACTCACCGGTGTGAAAGTTATTGGTCCTCCATCGTGCTATCAAATACAATATGTACTTGTTTCAATTGGTGACTCAGACTCGACTCGACTCGGGACTCGTTGGTGTGAAACCAGCCTTAGATGTATTAACAAGTATTACCTCTTCCAGTACTGTTCTCCTGCTACCTCGGAGACTCAGGCGAGGTTTCCACTCCCTCCTGTGCTCGCTGTTGCTGCGGTACATCGTGGCTGGCTGCTTCTTCTCTGTCTCAAGGTGGATCAGTAGTGCCACGTGCCGTCCAAATTTCGATGGCTCATTGCGCCACTAGATGCGGGGATGACTGTCTTGTCTCGTATGTTTTCCTCCATAGTGAGACAAATACAAGCCTGGAAAAGACCAAAATAAAACAATTATTTGTGAATATTTAAATTTTAATGTATATTTAAATGCAAGAGAATATAAGCGCACGACTTAGATACTAATAAGTTTTATTACATTCAAGCATATTTTTTATCTTTAGGCATATCGTAGTTTATTGACATATTTACCCCTTAAATAGAAATAAACACTTTTATTTCAATTAATTTACGGATTCATTATTTAATTTGACCTACTAATTTAAGGCTAGACCAGACACGAGGTCTGAATATTTATTAACTTTTTATTGTTTTGCGAGTTACACCTATATTTATTTGAACGTTAATCTAATAGTCTGAAAATCCACTTCGGTGGTCAAATAGTCTAGGGCGACACACTTGAAATGGAATAGACAAAAAATTATAGATAAATCGTGGTTCGAATCCTGGTCGGGTGTACTGTAGCCTATTTCCTATATAGCGTATAGCTCTAACGGGAAATAAGACGTGGTATTTAAAAAAAATCATCGATTGTTTCCAGGTTGTGACCGGGTTAGTTTAGTAAAATGCCTCCATCTTCCTCTATTCTTCAGCTCTCACTTGCAAACCTTCTGTTATCCGCTCCTCTCATCTCTTTCTTGGACTCCCTTACGGTCTTTTTCCTACATTCTTTATTTCCGTCAGTTTCTTTGGCATCCTTTCTTTTCCATCCTCATTACATGATCATACAATCTCAGTCTTGCTTCTTCTAGTATCTTATGTACTCCCTGTAAGCCCCCCCCCCCCACTCTTTCCCGAATATATAAATATATATCCTAAATGATTTTCCACTCCGCAAATATGGGTGCATATCCTCTAAATTAATTCTTTCTCATCCCTGACACAAGTGTAATTAGCTCATATGCGTATAATCCAAACTTTTAGTAAGACGCTGTTTGTCATATAACTGTTGAATTATAACGAGAAAAGGTTTATGTTCAGAGGTTGTAGACCAATTGAGAAAAACTAATTAGCAGTTTGATATATTTATTAATAATCAGAAATGAACATTAATACAGATCACGAAAAAGCAAACTATACCCGTACGAGAGATAACGAGAGCGTACGTGCGAGGCAACAAGCATATTACTACTGCCTCCGCTCAGTCCCACGCACACACTACAGTCTTGCTTCCACTGCGCACACACCTGCGCACCACAGATGTCGCTACATCTATATTAGCTGTAATATAAATTTACCTATACTTCAACAATAACCGTTATGGAGATGAACCACCAATGAACAGTTGTAGAGCTCTAAAACAAATTCCAACTCAAAGTAATTAAAACAATCTTGATTCAGATAATGTGTTCTCGAATCCTCTAATATCCTTAAGGATTCAAGTGTTCGAGGTTATAGTCTCACTCGAAAATCAAATATTTAATTCAGTGTGATTCTTCTACATTAAATGGCAAATAAAATTTCTGGGGATTGGTGGTTGTGTTTTTCCTAAAATAAATTAAAATAAGGTTGAGCAGCTTAGCTCAGTCGATTGCGTGGTCTCCCTACTGAGCTAAGGGTATTGGGTTTGATTCCAGGCATGGCCTAGAAATTTATAATTAAAGAAACGCGGGATTCCACTTTCACGGTGAATAATTAACGGTCGTGGGCTGGATGTTGTGTTTTTTTTAGATTTAAGCGAGTCTATAAGTCGTGTGTTGAAATTATCAGTCGGTTTAGAAAGATCACGTTAAATAGCGCAAAAATAAATAAATATATCAAGACGCTGGTAGGCCAGCCATCGTAGTGTTCAAACCGAAAATTAATTACAGTCGTCCAATCGTAATCTGAGTCCCTCTTAACATCCGTTGGTTTGGGTACGTCCAAACCCACAGCCGTGGTTGTAAAGAGGAATCCACGCTAGTTAACGATCTCACAATGATTTAACTCGTCTCTTAGTTTAATTAGCGATAGCTGGAAGGTGCCGCCGTCTTTGACAAAAGGTCCGACGGGGAAGGTACTTCATGGTTTAAGTACCTCGAGTAGTAAAACCGACTGGAGAACGTCCAGTGGGGGGTGGGGGTGGGGGGACAGTAAAGATACGTGGGTTACACTCGTCTTCTATATCGCCAAGATGTTTCAGGCCTGCTCCTCTGCTGTGGTTTGCTTGTAATGACCCGCCTCGGTGGCGTAGTTGGCTAACGCGCCAGTCGTGTTGAGCCAGACCATCGAGGACGGGGAGATCGAGGTTCGAATCTCGGTCGGGTGAACTGGGGTGGTTTTTCCTAAATGGTTTTCCACTCTTCCTCCACGCAAATGCGGGTTCACTTCCTCTAAATTTAACCTTCCCAATTCCTAATCCATTAGTGGAATTAGTACTTAAGCGTATAACCCGAACGGTTAGTAAGACGCGGTGCTACATAATAAAATAATAATAATAATAATAATAATAATAATAATAATAATAATAATAATATAATAATAATAATGCTTGTAATGGGCTGGTTAGGGTTCTAGTTTCGGCTGAGTGTGCTGAGGGTGTTTTTATTCTCCTATTGGTTTACCACTGTCCTTACAAAAAAAATACGGGTACAATTTATACTGTCCTCGCCCATATATCATTATGCGAAAAGTTTGACCCTATACAGTCAAAAGATATTGAAGAAACTAAAGACGGGCCCAGAACATATTTCCTCGTGCTTAAGACGTGTATATGTTATACACACAGGCTACATGTTGTTGAGTTTTGTTCGAATAACCATTGAAACTTAACCATTATTGCATTTGTTTTCCCCCTTACTACCAAATTCCTTGTGTTTTCCAGAAGGAATTCCCTCCTTTCCAGACAATTTAAATTGAAGAAAGGAGTAATAAAATTATATTTCTAATCAAACTGACGAAGGGTGAATTCATGTAACCTATGTTTAAAATCAGATGATTTAAAATTCGCGAGTAAATAACTCTTCAGTCGCTTCACAGCCCTTGTTTAGGGGGCAATAAAACATGTTTGAAACAATCAGCGTGCTTAATTATTCAGTTCACTTTTAGTCCACCCAAAGACTTACTATTTTAAGCTTTCAGTTAAATATTCCTAATTAAATATATCAGTGTTTTTACTAGATTTTGCAAGATTTCCCGGTTTTTATCTGACACAAAAAATTCCCTGTATTTTCCCGGCCCCCCAGGTGAGTGGCAGCCCTGTTAAAGCACTAAGTATTACAAATCACAGCCACTGAAACAAACAGAACCCTGGTGGTAAAACTCCTTACTAAATAAATTAACGGGCTGATATATGGGTCAATAACATAAATAATTGAAAAAAAAAAGTTTGTTTTGTTAAGACCTTTTATTTTTTAACTCAATACGCAATGGCGGGCATGAGGACGAAGGCATCCGTCTCGTCTAGTTTGGTTTGCCGGTTATTGAGATATCAGGGATGTAATTAAGGGCGGCTCAAATGTTTTTCCCCTTCTAATTGTTTCCCGGCTTGCCCTCCATCCTTTAAATTCTAACTTCATAGTTCCTACCTCATTAGTGTAGATATGCAGCTATACCTGACTTTAGTTACAAAATAAACCTAATTAAAATTAACAGAAACCCTTTCTGATTAGTTGGAATAATCAATTTATACATCGATAAGTGTATAAACTGAACGGGTAGTAAGACGTGGTGCTAAGTAAATAAATAAATAAATAGATAATATGTAGCAATACCTAATAAATAAAATGTTTCTATTTTGGTCATAAACTAGGGTAATTACAATATTAAATTATAAATTGCCACTTAATTTTTTTTCTCCGTGTCTCCCCAACCATCCGGATTTTACACATCTAATTAAACTGAAAGACCACTAACACCAGGTCAAATCGAATCTAAGCGCGGCAGACAGTACCGCTCACATCAAATCGAATCGAAGCACGGCAGGCAGTACCGCTCACATCAAGTCAAATCGAATCGAAGCGCAGCAGACAGTATCGCTCACATCAAGTCAAATCGAATCGAAGCGCAGCAGACAGTACCGCTCACATCAAGTCAAATCGAATCGAAGCGTGGCAGGCAGTACCGCTCACATCAAGTCAAATCGAATCGAAGCGTAGCAGACAGTATCGCTCACATCAAGTCAAATCAAATCGAAGCGTGGCAGGCAGTACCGCTCACATCAAGTCAAATCGAAGCGCGGCAGGCAGTACCGCTCACATCAAGTCAAATCGAATCGAAGCGCGGCAGGCAGTACCACTCGCATCAGGTCAAATCGAATCGAAGCGCAGCAGACAGTATCGCTCACATCAAGTCAAATCGAATCGAAGCGCAGCAGACAGTACCGCTCACATCAAGTCAAATCGAATCGAAGCGTGGCAGGCAGTACCGCTCACATCAAATCGAATCGAAGCGCGGCAGGCAGTACCGCTCACATCAAGTCTAATCGAATCGAAGCGCAGCAGGCAGTAACGCTCACATCAAGTCAAATCGAATCGAAGCGCAGCAGGCAGTAACGCTCACATCAAGCCAAATCGAATCTAAGCGCGGCAAGCAGTACCACTCACATCAAGTCTAATCGAATCGCAGCGTGGCAGGCAGTAACACTCACATCAAGTCTAATCGAATCGAAGCGCAGCAGGCAGTAACGCTCACATCAAGTCAAATCGAATCCAAGCGCGGCAGGCAGTACCACTCACATCAAGTCTAATCGAATCGAAGCGTGGCAGGCAGTACCGCTCATATACAGTCAAATCGAATCGAAGCACGGCAGGCAGTACCGCTCATATACAGTCAAATCGAATCGAAGCACGGCAGGCAGTACCGCTCATATCAAGTCAAATCGAATCGAAGCGTGGCAGGCAGTACCGCTCACATCAAGTCAAATCGAATCGTGGCAGCCAGTACCACACACCATGTAGCATTGAATCGAATCGATTTATTTCGACTACCATCCAAGCGAAAAGGAAACAAGAAATGCAGTGGTTTGATTATTAAGAAGAAACAAAAAAAAAGTGCTATTTTTAATTCACATTTAAGACTACGTGTCAATAGAAATAATGTAAACAAATATAAATAAATGCTCGGAAATAAATTATAAGGTACAAATAAATGTAATAAAAACATGCTTATGATGTTTTTACTGATTTACTTCCATGCATACCGGGATAAGATTCATCTTCGTGAGAACCACTGAGGAGCGACTTTAATGAAAATGTTGCAGCACTGGACTAGAAAACTGAGATTAACGGCCGGAGGTTTCGTTGTCCTGACCACTTGACACACACACTATTCGCAGAAGCTGGGACTATCCTCGCCAGCAGACGACGGACGCCGGTCGGTATAACGCGATTGCGGGCTGACGTCATAGAATAATCCTGAGCTAGAATAGCTAGCAGCTTCACTTTACAAACAAACCATACAAACTTAAATGCCTGCACCCGAGCTATAGAATATCCTCACAGACTCGCTCAGAGATAACATCACACTGATCTGCTGCATATCCTCGAACTTTCCCGGAAATTACCGAAGGAAAAAAAGAATCACCTTTATTGCAGCTACGACCCGCTTCGGTGGCCGCGTGGTCTAACGCGCTACTCTTGCAGTAAGGTAGACTACCGAGAACGGGGAGATTGAGGTTCGAATCTTGGTCGGGTGTACTAAGAGGGGTTTTTCCAATATGGTTTTCCACTCCCCCCACCACACAAGTGTGGATACACTTCCTTTTAATTCAACCTTCCAATTCCCTAAAAACCATTATCTTAATTAGTAGACTATGTAAGCGTACAATCCAAACGAGTAATAAGACGTGGTGTTAAAGTATATATATATATATTAGTTAAGATGTCGAACCGAAGAAAGAATTATCCACAGATAATTATTTTCGAAACATTTCATCCAGGTGTGGCGCGGTTCTTTATGGAATTCAAATGTGGAAGACAACATTTTATTTTATTTAGGTATTTAAGGTGTACTTAGGAACAGACTGTTCATATCAGCACACAACTTATAAACTAACTTAAATCTGGAACAGACACAAAACCCATTCCTCCAATCGAGCCCAGGACTTTTAACTAACTATGAAGACATACTACCGACTGAACTAAGGTGTCGGAAAGAGGGGTAATTGTTAGGGGAGATGTACACGTATTGCATGAAACTATTTAGAAAAAAACAAACCGTTTAGACGAGCTTACGATTTAATTTCTATTCATGTTTCTAAATGTCCCCCACACCAGATTTAAAAAATACTACGTTTAGAACAGAATTTGCATGTGCATGGGATCGCATACCTTACGTGACACATTTGTAATCATGAACGGGTTATTAACCACACAAAAAAATAATTCAATCAATCGCGGAAGAATTTCATGCAAAGTCACACCGTTGTTCTGCGGGTGTGGTTCCTCACTTTCATAGACCACATTAGCTTGCGTACCACCGCATATCGCATGCCCTCTGCTCAATATGGAGTGACTTGGCATAGTGTTTTGGAATTATACCAAAATGTCACGGGGTTTCGCGCGATGGTGGTAAACCCTCGCACTGCGCTCTTAAAACAAGTAATTCAGCGCTTGTAAGATATTATGAAACATTTACCATGTTTGTTTGATTTTTTTTTTAAATGATTTATCGTGTATTTTTCATTTAAATTAAATTATTTTTGCTCGGAATAATTTATTTATACTATTATATTAATAAAACGACAGCTTCGGTGGTTGAATGATCTAAGGTATCACCCACGCAATAGACTGGACTTCCATTAATGGGGAGATCAAGGTTCCATTCCCTGTCGGATGTACTGAGGTCCTAAATGGTTTTCCATGGTGTCTACTTAACTTGACCAATGAAATTCCCAACTTTTCCCCCGATTTCCCCTTATTATTTCTTAAAATTCCCGACTCATCAGTATGTCACAATCTTCTTCAATCCACCTTCCACTTTTTTCATTAATTTATTCATAATAAGTGTTAATATATAAATAAACATGTTTTTATATTTGTATTTACATATTCTACTAAGAATTAAAAAATTATAAAATATATTACACAGCTACAAAAAAATATACAGTTTGAATCATATTGTAATTTACTGATTTAATGATTATTATATCTCATATTATGATTAAAGCAACATTTTCCCGGATTTTTTGTTGTAAATTACCAAAACTCCCGACTTATTCCCTTTTTTTCCCGACCACTTCAAATTCCCGGCTAGTTTCAGTTTTCCCTGATTTTCCCGGATGATAGACGCCATGTAATTTCCAATTTCCCTCCACGCATATTCGGGTACACTTCCTCTTAATTAAACCTTAATCATCCCTAACTCATTAGCGTAATTAGTAAATAAGCGTATAACCTGAACAAGTAATAAAGACGCGGTGCTAAAACAAATTACATTTTCAGATAAAAGATGACTTGGAGAGTATTTTACATAGGCATAGTCGGTGACCTGGTGTTCTAGGGGTAAGGTGTCAGACTTCTGTACTGAGGGTCCGGGGTTCAATCCTAGGTCCCGGCACAGATTTATCTGATTGCCAAACCCTTCCTTCACCTCTGACAAGACGTGTATTAATCACAACTTGTGAATGTGTGGAATGCCAGGCCTCCACCGTGGTTCGGATTCCACGTTAAACTGTAGGTCCTCCATTTCATCTCACAATCACCCTAACATTGCACATTAGCGTAAGTGCGTATAACCCGAACGGGTAGTAAGACGCGGGGCTAATAATAATATTAATAATACATTGGCATACATTTCCGATTTTGATAATTTCTCCGCCACTATTTGAGATACGAAATATCTTATCATTGTAAAGTTGTAGTGCTTTTAAAATTAAAAGACTTTAAACTGAGATATTTTTTCATATAACCAATATTTTACAAGTTTTAGGTAAATATATTTTTAAATAAACGTCTGTGAAAAGATTAGATGATTATTAAAGCTATTTGTTGGACAGAGAGGTTCCTTTTTATGTTCCTGTAACAGTATGTATTATTTCATTTATGCTCTTAGGTGAAATTTGATGATGTTCTGTTGTCCATGGTTTTATTTGTGTAACAATGTATATTATTTAGTTTCACATATC
Organism: Timema podura; assembly: GCA_033556935.1. Classification (NCBI taxonomy): domain Eukaryota; kingdom Metazoa; phylum Arthropoda; class Insecta; order Phasmatodea; family Timematidae; genus Timema; species Timema podura. The sequence goes on from JAVRXN010000014.1 coordinate 23,022,541, forward strand.
TTACGACTTTTAAGTTAATATATCCATAGCACCGTACTATTTAATTATGCAATCTTTAGCCGCATTCTTTTTAATAACATGTTTTACTACCCGTTTGGTTTATACACTTATGTGCTAAATTGTACCCGCATTCGCGTGAGGGGAAAGTGGAACACCATTTTACGTGGAATCCGAACCACGGTGGAGGCCTGGCATTCCACACATTCACAAGTTGTGATTAATACACATCTTGTCAGAGGTGAAGGAAGGGTTTGGAAATCAGTTAAATCTGTGCCGGGACCGAGGATTGAACCCCGGACCCTCAGCACAGAAGTCTGACACCTTACCCCTAGACCACCAGGTCACCCTAAATGATAAATTAACTATTTGGCTAAATAAATAACGATAATTTTATCATGTCATTTGTTTTCGAATGTCAACTCTGGAACACCTGAAATAAAAGTTTTCCATGAGAATAATAAGAATATATGAGAGTAAGACAACTGAAAAGAAAAACGACGATAAATTTTGGTTTAATAGTTGAATGTTCTAGCGTTGGCTTTGTAAAGAAAAAAAATAAAGGTTTACATACAATGCAAAGCAAGACTTTTTTTCTGGTCATATAAATGAAATAAAATTTGTGTTTCTGTTAATGCTGTTATTTCAAAAGCATGAAACCTAGAAAACTTAAAATTGGCGTCCGTATGGCTAAGATTCTGATATGATGAAACATTTATAAATTACAAACATATTTTATCTATCAACAATAATAAAATTTTACTACACCATTATTTCGATTTTATAGATATTTATTATGTCTAGTATTAATTCCATGAATAGTAAACCTCGTTTCCTTCATTCAAAGAATGCTAAAAAATATATCATATTCTTAATCATTTCCAAACGGTCTTTAAGATTTATCTTAGAATTTCAAGTTGAAATAAATCCTATAATTTCTCGTTGTATAAGTTTATATTTTTCCTTGGTGATCAAGTTATACAGAAAATAAATTAATACTATATATCAGGGGTCGGCAACCTTTTAGTAGTGTTATGCCGTATTGCAAAGTCGCTCAGCATGCCAACCAACCTAAGCCCACCCAAATCGTTTATATTTGTATTCTAGTTAATTAAAACAGTTATTAAAATAAATTTAAGTTGATCTTGTGAAATGCAAATGTAACAACATGTTTCTAAATCGAATACATTAAATAACTATCATTTCTTGAATATTTAATATTATAAATATTATGAATATTATGAATATTATAAATCAAAATAAATACAAAAGTTATAAAATGTGTTTTACAAAATTCAAGTTTTGACAACATTAATTTGAAATTTTGAAACAAAAAAATTGAATCATTGAAACATAAAAGACGTTTTTAAAGTTATTAATCACATCAATGCTTTTAATTTAACATAAAGGTATTTATTATTTTTATTCAAATCGCTCAGTGTGCCATTGAAAATAGTTCCGCGTGTCACTTTTGGCACGCGTGTCGAAGGTTGCCTACCCCTGATATATACATTATATTCATAGAGAATACTGTCGTTCACGTATTTAAAACGTCAGTCTCGCAACAGATGTCAAAACAAATTGTAATTCAAATCACCCTGAGATGAACTATTAAACAAAAAACCTTTTGAGCGGCCACCGTATTGAAACTGTTATCCTGATTAAAAATATATGTACATACATTTCTCGGCCTGGATTCAAAGAATCTCCCTGTCAAATTTCGTTAAAATTGGTCCACACATTGTACAGTTATCGCGTAGCAAAGATCCGGACAAACAGACGAAATGCCAAATGATCAAGTTAAAACAAAACCTCACTTAGCTATGTGAAAGCTGTAGAAGATACAACTTGGACGTATGAATACGTAAAATTAGATCTAGTAACATTTTAGAACCTGTTCTCGCTGTTGTTTAGAGTGGATGTAGGAAACTAGGGGGAAAAGCACCCTTATTAATTCTAGCTGGGATTTTACCCCCAACCTCCCCACTGGCAAACTCAGGCCAGACGAGTTTGAAGATTATTCCAAGTGTCCAGGATACGGGTTGACTCAGAAAATAAATATATGCCTCAATGATTCCTTCCACGAGATAAACAAGAAGTTGATTATTTATTTTCTAGTTTAAAAAATAGTTTATTACTGCTTTTAGCGTTTACATCTTTGCTATTGATGCTCCTTGCAGTTTGATATTGAGATAAATAGGTTTTTATTTAAATAATAAAAATTGTATGAAAACTGTTTTGTCAAAGTTTAATATATTTTTTTAACGTGGTAAGGAGTCAAGCTCCAATAAGTTTTATTTCCGGTGACGGGAAAGTCGAGTCTCGAATCATGGCAGTAAGGATTATTTTCTGTACGATTTATCACCACATGGCTTTTATCTCCCCCCCCTCCCCCCGTAAATATGGGTACCTTTTGGATCAAGGCACAAATTCATTTTCCTTTCTTAAAATAAATTACAAAGATTTGACACTAGCCTTGATTAAAATATTTGTTAAAACCTTACATCAAATTTTCTTCAAAATTTGACAAATCTATATCAATAGAATGAAGGTGACCTGGCGTTCTAGGGGTAAGGTGTCGGACTTCTGTGCTGGGGGTCCGGGGCTCAATCCTCGGTCCCGGCACAGATTTATTTGATTGCCAAACCCTTCCTTCACCTCTGAAAGACGTGTATTAATCACAATTTGTGAATGTGTTGAATGCCAGGCCTCCCCTGTGGTTCGGATTCCCCGTTAAACTGTAGGTCCTCCATTTCATCTCACAATCACCCTACCATTGCACATTAGCGTAAGTGCGTATAACCCGAACAGTTAGTAAGACGCGGTGCTAACAATAATAACAATAATAACAATAATAACAATAATAATAATAATAGAATTAATAGTTTGTTTGTCTGTTTGTTTGTTATGAGCATTGAGCGATATATACAACATGTTGAGGTCTGAAGTTTAAAAATTAGTAGCCTTCGTGCACAAACATTTGCACCTCGAGGATGGAATTTTAAATTTTTAATTAGCTTTTTTTAAATTTATTAAGATCTGGGTCAGAAGAAATAAAGTGAAGATATTTTTTTCTGCCTGTTTGAAGCAAATAAAAGCGTTACCCCGGGGAACGCCAGGCACTTCTGCTGGTGATTCATAAAACGGACGCCAATTATTTTAAACATATTTACGAATGGAAACCTTACATATTTAAAAAAAATTGTCACAAAAACTGTACTATTAATTAAAAGAAATAAACACATTTATGCTTCCAAGATAGTTTTAGTTAAGGGTTGGTCTCTTTATAGTGTACCATAACATTTTAAAATGCTTCACAAGTAAATATTAAGCATTTAGCTTTCGCCATTTTCTTAGATAAAATCCAAGAGTATTGTTCTAAAAAGTACACATTTTATAAAATATTTGTAAAATATAGGTCTATTTGATTTATCAACAAAGCTACACAAAATTGATTTTATCAAAGAATTTTAATAAAAGAAATGTGACAGTGTAATACCTGCTTTATTGGTACTTGTAATAAAGATATTTTATTTAACAAATCAATGTTAGAATCTATTAACGTTTTAATACAAAAGCATCTACTACATTTACATAATAAAATCAATATACGGATTATTTAGGTTACACAAATGCGTCGCTCTGGTTACACAAATAAATAGTAATTGAAAAACCCGCTACAGCGTCCGCATGGTTTCAGGCGTCACTCTCGTGTTAAGCTAGTCTGCTTATTAAGGGGAGATCGTAGTTCGAATCCCGGTCTGACTTGCTGAGGGCTAATTTCCTAAATGGTTTCTCACTCTCCTTCCACGCAAATAAGGGTAGATTAACTCTAAAATGCTTCCTTCCTCACCCTTACCACAAAAGAGTATCACATATATGTAAAACCTGAACATATAGTAAGACACGGCGATAAATAGGTAATTGAAAATTAATCAATTTGTTAAACAAACAACACGGCTCGAATGATTACACAATATGTTAACATTTTCAATAAACAAACTAATGAGGAGTGACTTAGATGATTGAAAAAAAAAGTAAACCTGTATATAAAAAAAAACCACCACGCAATTATTGAATCCATTAATGTAGAAGAATCGGTAATAGGAAATTCGAATAGCATCTCTGTTTAATTGTGACTCCTGACGAAAAAAGTTATTAGTGAAAGCAATCAATTCGCGAACTACTGTACCTCTTTAAAAAGCAATTTACACAAACACATGCTTTGAACCTGACGTAGATAATTTGTAACTCTTCCCCCCTCCCCCCCGTTTCTCTCGCCCTTCCGTTTTGATTCGTCTGTTAGTAGCTGAACGAATCGGCTTTCGTTAATGGAAACTTACCTTCCGCGTGGCCGGTGAAACCGCTGTTATTATTATTATTATTATTATCTGGGTATTTAATACTGTTGTACGTAGCGGTACTTAGGGATCAGCCATCAAAGAGACTTGATACTACAGCAATCGCCGCAAACGATTCTTCGTTAATTAATTTTTTAAAAAAACTTCAATTCTATCAGACGTGAATAATTAATATCTTGTATAGTACGATTCTATTTTAGAAATAAGCTTTTAGAACGAATAAAACTCACTTCGCTGACCGCATAGTCCATGGCGTCACTCTCGCAATATACTTGGCTGGCATGGCGGAACGATCGGGGTCCAAATACCTGTCGGGCGTACTGAGGGTGCTTTTACCTATATGGTTCTCCACTCTCCCTTCCCGCAAATGGGGGTACAATTTCTATCAATTCTATCTTCCTCATCATTAACATACTAGCTTAGTTAGTAAATGTACATGCGAATAACCCAAACGAGTAATAAGACCCTGTACTAAAAAAAATTAAAAAATCAGTCAACAGTGATAATATTTTACTAAACTACTACTACTACTACTACTACTACTACATACTATACTACTACTACTATTTAATAATAATAATATATATTATTATATTATTATTATTATATATTTATTATTATTATTATATAGGTATTGATAATATCAAAAGCAACATCTGCAGACCATATTTAAATGAATTAAGTGCAGTTTTTAAATGTCGAAAAAAGTAATAATAATTTCGTTTTTATTTGGGCGAATTAAGGCCAGCCAGCGCCTTTTATTACACTTAGCCCCTTAGTAATAAAGAATGTGCATTTAATACATATAATAATAATAATAATAATTTTACTTTATACACACAGTCTTACTGTATCCCTACATTTCCCCTCACATCGACGATCGAGACTCTGCTCGCAGACATTGAGCAAGATTATGTTGAAAGGATTTGATAGTGGCAACAGTTTTAATATTTGGATCAAGAGCATTCATAGGAGGTCCAGCAACAGTGAAAGAACGAGAATAGAAAGATTTGTGAAGGTGTGTGTATGTGTGTGTGTGTGTGTGTGTGTGTGTGTGAGTGTGTGTGTGTGTGTGAAGTGAGCTGGTACCGAGATTATGATGAGCATGAAGAGGGACTAGACTCGAGGAATAGTATTGAGGATATCCTGTTAGCAATATTTTCTTTGCCATTACAAGAGTATGTAGATGCCGTCTGTCATCAATTCGTAGCCAGTCAAGTTTGTTACAATATGTAGTGACCTGGCGGTCTAGGGGTAAGGTGTCAGACTTCTGTGCTGAGGGTCCCGGCATGGATTTATCTGATTGACAAACCCTTCCTTCACTTCTGACAAGACGTGTATTAATCACAACTTGTGAATGTGGAATGCCAGGCCTCCACCGTGGTTCGCGATCCATTTTCAGTTGACATTGATAGTGCACTGAGTAAACTTCAACTTGAGATGATTGACCTGCAGTGCAGTCCTGGATTAAGGAGAACTACACGGTTGTGAATAAATTTGTAAATTTTACAATTCTCTTGATTCTGATAAATTCGTAAACATTAAAGATTTTCCTCGAAAAATTTTGGTCATTTTTGGATCGACCTTTATATGTGAACAAACATTTTTTATGATGAATCTCAATAAAAACTCCTTATGATCAAGCATTTCTGATGAATATTTACAATTAGTTTTAAGAATTTCAACGACTAAATTTACACCTGACATCAAATAAATGATTAAATATGAAAAATTTGCATTCATCTCATTGAGTATTTTTTATTGGAGGATTATTACTTGTTTTTTAAACTTTTTTATCTTGTCTATATCATTTCATATTTTTATATAATAAATTGCGTGTACCAAAAATTAATATTTTATTAGGCGGCCCTTTTAATATTTAAATTCTCAATGTGGCCCTTCAGCCAAAATATTTGCCCAGACTTACTCTACAGAGTTAGGAGAAGGGTAGAAGACCTATTGGAAGGCCACGAACGATATGGATGGATCCAGTGCAGACATGGGGGATAAAGGAGTGGACTGGAGATGCGTGACAGAAGGTGAAGCTGGGAGAGATCTAAAGGATGGAAGAGGTTGTGCCAGACTACCCGCAGAGGCAGAAACATCCAGTGATAATAATAATAATTATTATTATTAATATTATTTTTTGCATTCATATTTAGGGATACAATTATTTTAGTTCCGAAAATTGAAAAATGACACCTGGACACGGGAATCGAACCCAGGACCTTTGGCTTAGTACGCCAATGCTCTAACCACTGAGCTATCCAGGATTCGTCCCATGCCCAGGGTCATTCTTCACTCATATTTTAAGGCAGAGTCTATGATGGACTTAGCGGAAATCGTCGGCTACAAGTATGTGATTATATTAATATCACGAGCTATCAGATAACGCAGCCATCTTCAACTCGGTAGTTGGCTTATTGCTGCCATTTGTACAATTATTATAATTGTACGGGATTGCATATCAAGAATCAAATAGCCAAAGCTATTATTTATGCTTTTAGTGAGGATTACTCCATCTAGATATCATCATTATAATATGATATCTAGATGGAGTAATCCTCACTAAAAGCATACATAATAGCTTTGGCTATTTAATTATTTTAGTGTCACAAATTTTTATAGTTTGAATAAGAAAAACTATAGTAAAGTATTAATAATCAATGCATTATTTAATACAATTATCGATGGATTAAACCATGCTTACCTACACTTAAAACAGTCATAAGACGAGATGATGTTAGTTCATTAAGGTGCGGCAGAAGGGAGCGCAAGTATTTTTACAGTCTTAATAAAATATAAATTTTTTGGCCAAAATAAATCAAATATTTTCTCCAATAGCAACATAGAGTTTAGTTTTCTGCACATGCTAATATCAACAGATCTCTAATATCTCTCAAGGGTGTCCTGGAATTTCGTCAAAACTTTTTAAATAAAGAGAAAAAGTTTTGACGAAATTCCAGGACACCCTTCACAGATATTCAAGATCTGTTGATATTAGCTTGTGCAGAAAACTAAATTCTTTGTTGCTACTGGAGAAATATTTGATTTATTTTGACAAAAAAAAAGTAATGCTATAAAAACTGTAAAATTAATCGTACTCCCTTCTGCCGCACCTTAAGGAAAGAAACAGCCTGAGGGTGCGAATCCTAATTTCTCAGTCAAGAATTTAAAACAATTCATAACCTTGTCGGTTTGTAAATTACAATCAGTGTATCTAGTTTCATAAATCGTATCAAATTAGAAATTGGTTTAAATAAATCACGTTAGTACATTGGTGGAACCACTCATTCATCACATGGGACCAATTAAACAATATAGAGGAGATAGATAGCGATATCAATTATGCTCGAGATATCGATCACATAAATCTCCCCTCGCCACCCGACGAATTAGTGATGGCCAATTAAGTCGAACCAACTGACAAACCTATTCTAACTGATATTATATACATAAATACGATATATTTACCAAACTGACTATTTATATTCAGGGTAAACCTTTCTCAACAACCCACCCCAGTGGTCACGCAATCTAAGGCGTCAGGCCCGCAATAGAATCACTAGTTACGAGGAGATGAAAGTCAAGATCCTGGTCTGTTGGATTTAAGATGATTTTCCCCTAAATGGTTTCCACTTTCTGTATTTTTGCCAAGCAAATGTGTCTACATTTCCCTTAAATTTGATTTGTCTTGTCCCCAGCCCTATTGTGAAAAAAAATGCAGACTGTTGAGCTTTGGTAGAGAGGTAAGGTAGAGCTTCGAATTAATTTCAACATACTTTTTAGGGAATCACTTTTACTTTCTTGTTAAAAAAAGTTTTATCTTAAATAAACGTCGCGAAGGGATCATTTTTAATATCTTCATTGATATTTAAATAATGATTTAATTCTTATTGAAGTCCAAATGATTAATTAGTAGATTTTTTAGTACCGCATCTTAGTACTCATTCGGGATATATGCTTATGTAATAATTACGCTAATAGTTTCAGGCAAGAGATGCTATATTTATATAAAGTGTATCCACATTCGCGCGAAAGGAGAATGGAAAACTCTTATATAAAAACCACTCTTAGTACACCTGACTGAGTTTAGAACTTCAACCTTACCGTCATTGGCAGTCTAGTCTACTGCGATAGTAGCACTTTAGACCATGTGGTCACCGAAGCGGGTAATTAATAAAAATATCGTTAAATAAATACGTTGAAGTGATTGTGTGAACACCAGGACAGATATATGAGCTCTGGTTGTTCGACTTTTAACTTTGAGTACTCTATAAACTGAGTTATCCATATTCTTCATATAAATGTTTCATTCAACCGGATAGTTCAGCAGTCACTTCATCAGAGTGTCATCTTAAACGAAGTGTTTGTTTATATACTTAAGTTAAAATGTTTTTAATACAACTAACATGTTAATAAAATCCTCAATAATGTTTATTTTAGAACAAAAGTTTGTCAATCAAGAACGTACTAATGGTTTCTCTAAAAAAAAAAAAAAACTAGAATGTAAAAAAAATTATCCCAAACGCGTTTGAATATCCTTAGGGAAAATCTACAATGTTAAATGGGCCAGGAGTTCCTAACAAATGCGTAACAAAGGAGGAAGAGAAAAGGCTTTTTTTTAAATAAAAAAGAGACGATGCTTTTTGAATTTTAAGTTTACTTACTTAGGGAGAGGATCCGGTAGTGCATTTTAAGCAGTCCTCGTCTGATCTTTCTTTGAAGTTGTTGTTTCCAACTTTCTCTTCTAAATTCCTCCACTAGTTTAGTTTTTTTTCTTTCTTCACGTCATCCTATTTGTTCTACTTTACAATTCGTTTTCGATTAAAAGTTCCTCTCTCTCTTTATTTTTCTGTCCTTTGTTTCCCTACAGTGTCTTACTACCCGATTTATTTGAGTTATTTAATGTGCACCTATTGAACCGACTGATTACATCATCACACGAATTTATCTAAGATTACTTAAATCTGGAACAGACACAACATCCAGACCCCTGTCAATAATTTATCACTTTGTAAGGTTAAACCACATTTCACCAATGATATCGTTTTCGGTCATGCAGGAATCGAACTCAGGTGTATATACTATTAATTATGATAATGTTGTAAGGTGAGAAAGATGGATTTAAATTAAATTTAGACCCTGATTTTGGTGGGAATAACAGTATCTTGCAGCCACTCAAGTTACTAAAACCATTTTAATATATTCATACATCAAGTATGTTATCTGCAGCTCTCACTTTTGATAGATAATATTAATACTTATAAAATAACACAAACAATATAATAAACATGTTATCAATGCTGGCCGCAAAGAAATATGTTTGAATTTTCTAAAAAAAAAAAGGTAGGTTGTACCTAATTCTGCGTGACGAGGGAGTGGTAAACCATTTGGGAAACAACCCCTCAATAAACCCAAAAAGGAATTCTAACCCCGACCTTCCCGTCTACGACAATCCAGAATATTGTAAGGGGATGCCTTTAAATCATTTGAACATTGACACAGGTAATTTCTGTTCTTTACACATAAAGTAAATTTTTAACTTTAAATAAAAGAAAAAAACCAGCAGTTTTAGGCCGAAATAAGATCCATGCCGTTAGCCTACGATTGGGCTATACTGACCGAGAGGCCGCCACCGTTGTGATGATAGTGCCAACAATTTCGTATGGAGGGTGTCATGTTATCAGCACAACGCACCCTCTGGCCATTAATCTCAGTTTACTATACCGGATCTGTTTACTATTCATTCAAGTAGTTCCTAATTTTTCCTCAAGAGGCTGAGTTTGATCCCGTTCCAGAACCATACTTCACAGAAAATCTTGAAGCGCCGGGATCGAACCCGGGACGTCCAGATATGTAGCTAGGAGCTAGACCACGAATTAAAACTGAACCAAATAGCATTCGATTAAAGACGGAAAATGACGTCAAGACATGGGAATAAAGCCCAGTTCTTTTCAGTTTTAGTACGCCAATTATCTCGACTTATCTACCCAAGAAATTCATGTGTCACTCATAATTTAAGGCAGAGTCTGTGATGAATACAGGAGAGCCAATACAAACCAAATATTTTTGAGGATTTTTCAAAATCTCACAGTAGTGTGTATGATTAATTTGTTGCGCTTTGTAATATAATTAGACGGTCACTATAAAATTGATATAATATCATCACAACATTAAATTTATGTGTGTTTGTGTATGTGTAAAATTTGGGTCTTCTCTTTCACAGACATGAATTGACGGGTATTGGTATTGCTTTATTTGTAGGCCTATATTATAGATTTAAATTAGTGTGTCATTCGTGTGCTGATATCGTCTGGCTTGGAAAGTTGATATAAACTAACCCAATATAAAAATCAAAATATTTATCTAAAAATAAATATATCCATCATATCACATTACGCTATGAAGATTCCTTTTAATACAATCACTTGTTCTTTTTGTGGTTACATACAAGGCCTATATTAATTTCGATAGTATAATATTATTTATGTAAGTAAATATTTGTTTTAGGCATTAACAGGGTGCACACACACACACACACACACACACACACAAGTTTTCATCAGCACTAGACTCATTAGATAGCAACATAGGATAACAGCACTGCTTGTTTAGTCTGGTTTGATGATGACTTATCTCGGGGTTTGAATCCCAACCGGCTGTGCTAAGGGCGTATTTTATAAACTCAATTATTTAAAAGTAGGCTAACTTTCTATAAAGTAGAAACTAGGGAAACTTGACTTTTTTTTTCCAAATATACTGTTTACATATTATATAATACATACATATATAAAAAATTAAATCACAAAATTAATAAAATAACTATGTGTGAAAAGGAGGCCCCCAAAAACTCTCCTCTGCCTTCAACATCCTTAAATTATTCTCTTAATGGCCTTGACCTCGCATGTCACTTTGGGCACTCTTGTCATAGGTTTGCCACCCCTGTCATAGGGAAGTATCACGGAAGTTTTGAGCCTTGTAACGCACGCTTTATAAATCCCTATACAGCCAAACACGCCCTAACCAGTCGGCTGCACCCTCGAGCCAATGAATATTTCATGAAGACTCCCTTAATCGTCATCGGGGCAATATTATCGTCCGTTAGACCTCAAGCCGGCAGGGCTACCTACACCACTCGGTGGACACTAAGCGGATTAATTAATGTATGAGGTAATTAGCATCGCTCTTGTATTATTTAACGGTTTCGACACTTTGAGGCAACTATCGCACGCTCCCGTGGTGAATAGGGCCCGTAGGGGTTCGGATGGGTTTGAAAGGTGAAAAAGGGAGAGAGGTGAACTAGCCACAGAATCAAACACAGGACTACCCTTGCATACTGAAACACTTTAGAATTTGTAATCGCTTAATCGTTGCAAGTTTATATTACTACTCGACGAACGTTACGCAATGGTTGTTCCTATGAATTATATTGCTGTATGTTCTCCACAAATCCCCCTGCTCACACCTTTCTCGTGGATTGACTATACAGGGTGTACCCTAAAATGTGGGACCCACTTCAGTGATAGAAAGGAGAAACAAAACAATTAATAAAGTTAATTTAAACATGTGTCCCATTTGACCTTGTTTCTAAACTACAGTCAAGTGATTCCACTAAACTGTTTGTGTGACATAATCGATATCTCTCGACCAGAGGTATGTTCTATGGGTTATCCCTGATTATTACAAACACGTGGTATTTTTGAAAGAGTGCAGCATTCTATGACACCACTACTGTAGGCTTTCATTCTGAACAAAAATGGCTATTTTTATCACTTCCTATATAACACAATATATTTAAAAAGTCAAGAAGCAATGTAAATTTGTTATTGAACAAACACCATGACATGAGCCCACAAACGAGCTATACCGACTTAGCGGTTGACGCCGTTAGCGATTATAGTGCCAACATTTGCGGATAGAGGGTGTCATGTGGTCAGCACAGCGAGCCATCAGCCCGTTAATCTCAGTTTTATAGACCGGAGTTGCTAATTATTTATTCAAGTAGTTTCACATTGGTCCCCACAGCGCTAAGTTTGACCCCGTTCGCGAAGATTCTAGAAGCACTGGGGATCGAATCCAGGACCTCTGAATTTGTAGCCAGAAACTCTGACTACAGAAGTAATTTGTTGTTGAGTAAAATTTTAAATGTGGCCTGATATTGAACCTCGCCTATATATCTGGAAACAATACGAAGATAAATGCTCTAAGGGTGGTATCAAAACCTCATGATTAGTTTATAAAATAAACATTATTAAATAATAAATGATAAGAGAGAGAATTGAGGCAATGATTTAAGATGTACTATGACATAACCTCACATTTATTTTAAAGTTTGTACAGTAGACTAAGGGCAATTCAAATTAACAGCTACTTGCTAGAGGGATTTGAAATTAAAGATCTGGAATTATATAAAAAATATTTACAAAATATGTACCATGAAAATTATAGAAAAATGGTCACCAATCTTGATCAGTTATTATTTTTTATTTAAGATATTTAACGTTCACTTTCTGAACCGACTGTTGTGATCACACGACTTATAAACTAACTTAAATTTAGAATAGACACAACATCCAGCCCCCGGCCGTTAATGCATCACGGTTAAAGGGAAAACCCACATTTCACCAATGATGATTTTTTCGGTCATGCCAGGAATCGAACCTAGGACCCTTAACATAAAAGACAGAAATGCTACAAACTTATTTAAGGGGGTCCAAGCCTCCATTGATTAAAAGGAAGAACACATATTAATTAACAAATGAATTATATTGGTGCATAGTTCGTGACATATACAAAACTACTTTCTTCATAATAAACAGTTACATTTTTAACAGATTCTCATATTTCAGGTTACGGAATTTACTTTGATGAAACCCTAGCGAATGATATTCATTGTTAATGTTTTATAAAATATTTGTAGAATATATTAATTTATAAATGATCTTTGAAGGCATGTCAAAGCTTTACCAGCTATATCATATTTATGTTGTCAAAGAAATTTTGTGAATTAAATATGACTGTGTAGTACCTAATGTCGCCTTTAGACTTACGAAATCTACCCCCTCAACCAACTTTTATCCCTCCCTCCCCCACACACACTTCTATTCAATAATAAACACAACTAACAGAACATATTTAGACGGATTAGGAAAAATTACGCCCGGGAAAACTGCGCCTTCCCAGAAAAAAGGGGAAAATTACGCCCTCTTATCAATGATCACACCATTAGGTGGGAAAAGTGCACCCCACACACTGTTTTACACACTTAGAAAACAAGTACGTCCAAGGACCTAACAAAGTGTTTAAAGAGTCCAGCCTAGATTCAAAAAATGTAGTAAAAGGTCGTCAATAATTAGTTCGTTAACTTCAATTTATACGTTCACATCAAATGCTTACAGACACAAGCTAATCTTTATTTCATTGACAAACCTAACCTAAACCTAACCTAGACAACAGGCAGAGAGACAGGTGCGATGAATCGATGTACTTAGGGCCAGTTTCATAGTCAGGTTTAGTACGCCTAAAGTGCGAGTCGATACTAAATACAGGACGACACCTACCTAGACCAAAATGGAATGGGCCAGTTTCGCATATGAAACTGGCCCATTCCATTTAATTTCAGGTAGATGACGTCTTGTATTTATAATAGCGCCGCACTTGAGGCGTACTAAATCTGACTATGAAACTGGCCCTTTGACCTCTTCAAGACCTCGTGATTTGCGATGAGTCAATATGAAATACCCACCCTTCACCAACCAAAGGATGCGATGAACCGATCTACGCCGGTGAAAATGGTAAGGTCGTGAGTAAAGTGAGAAAAGGGAACCCACATGACCTTGTTAAAATTATTTAGGTGAGCCAGACAAGGTCGTGTGGGCGCACTTTTCCTACCTGTTAAGTGTGATGATTCATGTGAGGGCGCAGTTTTCCTTTTTTATTCTGGGAAGGGGTGGTTTTCTCGGGCACAATTTTCCAGACACCATTTAAACAATCTAGACGTATTCATTATGTACCTTTGTGACGGACAGTTGAAACAATTGTATATGCACGTGTCAAAGAATATATATATTTGGAAATAATTTACCCAAAAATAGAACAAAGTTAATGTTAAGCATTAAAAAAAGTATTTTTACATAGTTTCTCGGTTAAAACATTAGTTTTACTTCAGTAGATTGCTTTACCAAGAAACCTCGCGGGCCTCAAAAAAGGTATCGTGGGCCGCCATTTGGAAATTCCCGACATAATTTATGCGCTGTGTTTTATTTTCTATCCCATTGATTGGTCGATAGTTGAGATTGGATTGTCTGGGTTCAGTGTTTTCATTTTTTTATAACACCGCGTCTTACTACCCGTTCGGTTTACAGGATTATGTACTAATTACGACCCGCCTCGGTGGCGTAGTTGGCTAACGCGCTAGTCGTGTTGAGCTCGACCGCCGAGGACGGGGAGATCGAGGTTCAAATCTCGGTCGGGTGAACTGGGGGTGTTTTTTCCTAAATGGTTTTCCACTCTCCCTCCACGCAAATGAGGGTTCACTTTCTCTAAATTCAACCCTCCCAATTCCTAATCCATTAGAGTAATTAGTACTTAAGCGTATAATCCGAACGGGTAGTAAGACGCGGTGCTAAATAATAAATAAAAATAAAATACTAATTACGCTAGTGGTTTTAGGGAGGAGAAACTTTGTGGAGGGAGATTGAAAAACCATTTTGGAAATACCACCACCCTCAGTACACCCGACCGAGATTCGAGGCTCGATCTTCTCGTTATCGGCAGTCTAGTCTACTGCGAGAGCGACACATTAGACCATGTGGCCATCGAAGCGAGAAGTGTCTTTTTACATCTTTTTTAGCAGCGCGTCTTGTTACCCGTGCGGTATTATACGCATATGTACTAATTACACTAATGGTTTTAGGGATTAGGCAGCGTACCTACATTTGCGTCGAGAGTGGGAAATCCTTTATAAAAAAAACACCCAACCGGGATCAAACCATAAACTCCCAGTCATCGGCAGTCCATTATATTGCAAAAGTAGCGCCTTAGACCATGCGGCCACTGGAGAGGGTTTTCATACTTAATTCTTACAAGTCAACTATTTTTCGTAAGAGCAAGTATAATGTGAACTACTATAAAAACAATAAACTATCATGGAAACTTGTGTTTAATTATTTATTTCACTGACAAATTGTCTTACATTTGCAAATAGAATAGCAAATTCCTTGTCTTTCAAAACAAACAAAAATCTTTGATTTGAAATAAATCTATAAGTTTTATTATTTATAGATTTATTCATATTTTAAGAAATAAAATGGATTTTATATCCATTACTGTTTCCAGCCTGTGACCTGGGTCAGTTTTTTTTATTCAAGCCATATATTTTCCAATACAGGCTTTCTAGGCCTGTCGTAGCTTCATATTTATTATAATCTATCTTAAGACTAGGACAAGCACAACATCCAGTCTCCGGCCGTCAATTTATTAATGTGAAAGGGTAAACCCACACTTTCATCAATTATAAATATTCGGCCATGCCGGGAATAAGAACCGAGGACTCTTAGCTCAGTAGGTAGACACGCTACCGACTGAGATAAGATGTCGGACCTAAATAAATAAAATGAATTATTTGAAAAAATTAACTTTTAATATTCTTCATATTGCCTTTTTTTTTAATTCCAAAGAAATGTTTCTACTTTTCTAGTACTATATTCTTGAAAAAATGTAGAACTCAAGATTATGAAGGATCACGATCTTTTATTTTCCCCCTAACTCAAAAAAGTATGTCATCCATGTATGTATGTCTGTCTGTATGTCTACCTGAGGTTACAACCGAAATGGTTTGATAGATTTCTTTCAAACTTGATATTTATGTGATATATAGGTATAGCTCAAATATCATGATTTTGATCCTAGATCTAAACTTAAGAATTGTTTGAGTTTTGAAAATTCAAAATTTATAGAAAATCGCTGTAACAACTTTGTTAAATTCGTGATTAACTGGTAGTTTACTAAATAAGGAATTTTGGAGAATTTTCGGTATTTTAAAATGGCATTAACAATTTTTGTCCAAAATAGGTATTTTTGAAGGGTTTTACATAATAAATGAGGATATATGTTTGTATTTCTAAAACATATTCATATGAAGGTAGTTCGTTTCCTGATGTATGATTTTGAAAAATCTGAAAGTTTTCAAAAATGACGTTTACGATCGGGATAAAAATGTATATCTAAGAATAATAATAACATCGTGTATTGATATTGTATTTTTACGTGTTTCAAACTATAATATGAGGATATATATATATATATATATATATGATTTTGTAATATTAATTATTTCTTCTGACACAATACTATCCAATTAGCTGGTCGTGTTGGGGAAAAAAACCCAGCTTGGCTCCAACTTTATGAATCCACGGTGTCATTATTTCGCTCTACTTAGTATGTGACTCTCGTTTGATATGGAGGAAAAGCAGACGGGGATAGGGGAAGAGGAGGATAGGAGGAAGGGGGGGAGGAAGGATACAAACAGAGAACGGCTCCATATTATTCACTGAGAGCTGATTACAGAGAGTATACACAAAACCCATAATAAACTAATTAATAACTTGTCACTTTTCAGTTTGCTTGTAATTACCAGTTTGCGGGGTTGTAAATTCACTGGCATCGGCAACCTGTTGTCGTCCCTGTCAGATTACGTCGACGGTGCTGCTCCGAGGCGCGGCGGCTAGGTCAACAACTGCGTCGTTATAAAAAAAAAAGAACGGGGAAATTTACGTAGGACGTTTATTTTTTTGCTTCGCGTACTCGTTCGGACTATAAGAATTCAGTTTCACTAATAAAGTAAGGACGAGGAAAGTAGGATTTTAGAGGAAAATATGTCAGTATTGGCGTGGAGGGAGGTATGGAAACACTACTTAGAAAAAACTACTCTCAGCACAACCGGCCGGGATTTGAAACCCTGACCTATCAGTCACTGCAAGACCAGCTTAGATAATATTTGATCTTGGCATTCAGTCAACGTACCCACCGGAAACGGGGGTTTAGTATTGGTTTACAAACTAACTTAATTCTATAACAAACACAGGATCAAGTCTCCCGGAAAGATTCATAACTGTGGAAAAGGAAGCCTCAAATCACCAGCAATGTTTCGGCCATGCTGGGAATCAAACCCAGTAGCGCTACCGAAAGATCTAAGGTGTCAGAACGGTGTTTAAACTTTATTATTTCCACCTTCCTTCCCTATCTATCTAATGGGCCAGGACATGTCCAAAAACAACTCAAATATACCTAAGAGACTCTGGTTAGAATCCCGATCATGTTGAAACTTAATATTCGCCTTATGATCCCGACGGAGTTGATTGAGAATAACTTTCTACCTGCATCAATGGTCACGAGGATTAAACGTCAGGCCCATTGTTTGCCGGTAACTGGAAGGTCGGGGTCTGAATCATTAATTAGGGTGTTATTTTTCCTTAACAGTTTCCCACTCTCTTAATACAAATGCAGGTACATTTTCTTTAAATTTTACTTTCCTCAACCTATATCCCATTATCATCGCTAAGATGAGTATATTCCGAACGGGTAGTAAGAGGTGTGAGATGTAACAAACTGTCAAAACAAAGTCTCATTTTATTTCTCACTTGTCGACCGATAGGTAGGGGTTTGAATCTCAGCTGGGTGCAATGAGGGTGTTTTTCCATATGTGATTTTTCTACTCTCTTTCCACTCATGTTTCTATGCTGCACCACTTATTATTATTAATTATCATCATCATCATCATTGGCATGTTGAGATGCGTCGACACAAAAAGGTCAGTGAGGCCTACTTATTCTCAGTCCTTAAGGTGTTATTTTTATTATTATTAGTGTTTAGTGACACGTCGACACTATTAGCACCTTGAAAATATAATTAAAATAAAAGTAAAATCCTCATTGGGAGCGAGGAAGAGAACACGTCTGCTGGGACCAAAGACAAGAGTTCACAAAAATAAAATGGACAATTTTAAAATTATAAAAGTCCTTATATATATATATATATATATATTATATATATATATATATATATATATACACACTAGCGGACCCGACAGACGTTGTCCTGCCCGAACGTTGGCTTTTCGTTTAGGTGGCATAATTAATTTCGATAATAAAACAAATACTATGTGATCATCACAATTTCAAATTCACAATTAACTCAAATTAGTGAGTTACACAAATATTACAAATTCAGGGTTTGTCAAGACGACATACTAAATAAAACATATTTTCATTTGTGGCATTTCGCCCACAACTCCACAAATATCAGCTGGTGGGGGAGAGGGTGAAATTAGAGATTAAAAAAATTCCTAGAACCCGATTGCAGCTCCACCTACCGGGTTCAATTGTGAATCTAAACCATCCACGGACCCACTCAAACACACACACAAAATGTCATCAAAATCGGTCCAGCCGTTTAGGAGGAGTTCAGTGACATACACACGTACAGAAGAATTATATATATTATATATATATATAAGATAGGATATATTTAGCACCACATATTACTACCTGTTCAGATTATACGCCTATATAATAGGTACGCTAATCTGTTAGGGATAAGGAAGGTTGAATTTAGAAGAATGATACTAACATTTGCTTGGATGGAGAGTGGAAAACCATTTAGGGGAAAAACCTCAGTAGGCCTACACCAGATTGAGATTCGAACCCTGGTCTCCCTGTCATCGGCAGTCTAGTCTATTGAGAGAGTGAAGCCTTGGACCATGCGGCCACCGAAGCAAGTCTAACAATATTAAAAACAAATCTAAAAATTAATTTCACCCAAGTGAGCAATTCTATTAAAGTGATTCTCAAATGGAATTTAAAAGATTCGTATGGCGTATTAAACTGAATAAACAAATAACTACGTACGCACTTTTGAGGAATACATCTTACATCTAAAAGACAAATTGTATGACGCAACTCACGGACTTTCTCTGTTACATCAAATGGAGATATTTACTTAAAACTTGTAAAATATGTGAAAAGAAATAATAAATATGTTTGCAAAAAAATGGAAATAAGAACATCAAAAACCTGAATTATTATTATTATTATTATTATTATTATTATTATTATTATTATTATTATTATTATTATTATTATTATTAGCACCGCTTTCGGGTTACACGCACTTACGCTAATGTGTAATGGTAGGGTGATTGTGAGATGAAATGGAGGACCTACAGTTTAACGTGGGATCCGAACCACGGCGAAGACCTGGCATTACACACATTCACAAGTTGTGATTAATACACGTCTTGTCAGAGGTGAAGGAAGGGTTTGGCAATCAGATAAATCTGTGCCGGAACTGAGAATTGAACCCCTAACCCCCATCATTGAAGTCTGACACCTTACCCCTTGACCACCAGATCACCCAACCCGAATTAAAAAGTATATATATTTGCGTATGGCTAAGAAATTATTGGTTTTATAAAAATTTATTTAAAATAAACGATTTTAATCTTTAATAGTATTACAACTTTACAATGATAAGTTATTTCGTATATCAAATAGTTGCGGAGAAATGATCAAAATTAATTAATTTATCCTATGTAACGTACCCTCAAAGTAATTTTAATGAAAAAAAAGGAGAGTTGCCATCTTGTTTATAATGACAAACAAGTGTCTAGATATAAAATTTATTCAAAATCCTTGGACCAAATTTCGAGTAAATCGATTTATTCTTTT
This sequence comes from Timema podura, assembly GCA_033556935.1. Classification (NCBI taxonomy): domain Eukaryota; kingdom Metazoa; phylum Arthropoda; class Insecta; order Phasmatodea; family Timematidae; genus Timema; species Timema podura. The sequence continues at coordinate 23,042,627 of JAVRXN010000014.1, forward strand.
TTTGCCCTTCAGTAAACTACCCTTAAATCTAGGATTAAATATCTAATTCCAAAAACCACACGGGAGGGACTTTATAAAAACCCCGATACCAAATTTTAGCCCAATCGGTAAAATAGTTTCGGCTCTATTCCAAGTCACAGACAGACAGACAAACGAACATACGTCATTGTGAAAACTTTTTTTCGAGTTTTTGAGGTGTCGAGAGAAAGTAAAAGAAATTGCTCATAGCTAAGAAACTAAGGGTTTTATAAAAGTTTAATTTCAAATAAAATATTTTTACTTTTAATAGACATACATTTCTGCAATGATACGTTATTTTGCACCTCACAGAGTTACGGAGATATGAACCTATTTGGGAATTTACGGTGAAGTGAACTACCATTTAATTCATTTTCACGAAAAAATGATAATCTTGTTTGGATAAGAAATTTAATCAAAATTGTTATAGCCAATTTTGAGATAGTTGATTTTTTTCTCTATTTTTATTTTTAGGTAATCTAATTCCAAAAACTCCACAGGGGAGCCCAATGAAAACCTCATATATCAAGTTTTAGCCCGATCAGTAAAATACTACAATTTAAAACCATTTTTCGGTTTCAGGGGCTTACTGAAAGCCAACATTAATAAAAATCTCGAGCTCAAAAAAAAAATCCCAATACCTTTTTTCTACAAAGGGTCTCATGAAAGTAAAAATGAAAAAAAAAAAAAACCTATTTTAGAATGAAAAAACTTTTAAATTGTTCCCAATTTCGATAAGATCACTTAGAAACTTTTTATGGTCCAAACGTAATCCTGTATCTAATTCCCCTTTAATTTAACTCCTAAGCTCACATTCACTACTTAACAACATCTAACAAAAGTGTTTACAGCTAACTCGACATCACTTATCTATATATACGTAGGCCTATATAATATATTTCATTTAATTTACTTACATAATGAACTCACAATATAGCCATGAATTGAGTTAATTCTATGGATAGGCTAACATAGAAACACTCTTACATAATTACATCTTCATTTATTTAAAGTATTTAATGTGAACTTTCTAAGCCGACTGATTATATCAGTACACAATTCATTAACTAACTTAGATCTAGAACAGACACAACATCCAGTCCCCGCCCGTTATTTTATTACTGTGACAGAGGAAACCTATAGTTCACCAATGATAATTATTTCAGTTATGCCAGGAATCAAACCCGGGACCATTAGCTCATTAGACAGACACGCTACCGACTAAACTAAGGTGTCGGACTTACATAATGACGGATGTGAAATGGAAAGTTCTCTTCTTTTTTTCCCCCCGAAACTTTTAAAACGATTTAAATAGAGTAAATGAAATGAGATTAAGATAAATTTTCATTTTCCTTATTTCCAATCGTGTCTTACTTCACCATTAAGGTTATAGCATACAATGTTATATGTGCCACCGTGGTATTAATGAGAGGAAATGTACCCCCCATTTTCGTGGAGGGAGGGTGGAAATTATTGGCTTTCAATCCAGTCACCGGTAGACTAGAGTACGTCTGTTAAATTTATTTTAATGACGTCAACACCATAAACATCATCAAATGGTTTTCAATAAAACCATAACAATGGTGTTTCTTCTCTAACTCACCAACTACAGCGCTTGGTGATGAAACGCAAAAGTGTAGCTATCTTCAGAGTTCCAAGATCTGGTGTAGACCAGATATGTTAATACTTGTACTTGCATATTATAATCAAAACCTTTACGAATACAGTACATCCCTTTCCTTTATGATCCAATGATCTAAAAAAAAAAAAAGTTGAAAAGTTTTCTCGCCAGTTTTCATTTCTAAATATAACGTGTATCGGGTTATAAGTAAACGCTGAAGTGATTAATGAAAGCCTTCCAAATTTCTCGTGTTCCACGTTGGAATATAAATCACTAAACATTTATGTGAACGTTTATACCATTGTAAAATAAATAATACTGAATGTTTAAATCATTGAGACATCTAAGATTAATCCATCAGATTGTTTAGCTTATGAACATTTTTAATAGCAAAATACAATAACAAAACACAAGTCATTAGAACATTAAGAAACAATATATTTTTGTATTTGTTTTATTACCAATGGTCCGCGACTCACAAAATAGTCGGCCGTTAATTTATTTCTAGCAGGAATAAATTATTATTGGAATAGTTTACTGTTGGTATGAAATAAAACATATGGTCAACATTTCCCGCATATCTCATCCTATCATTTTCTGTTACTACACACATATTTAAGCTAGAACAGAATCAGGAGGGTGAATTATAATAAAATTCACCAACCTTTAGTCTTGAGATTAGAAAACAATTGTGTAAGGGACCCGTTTCGGTGGCCGTGTTGTCTAACGCGCTAATCTCGTATTGGACTAGACTGCCGATAGTGGGAAGATTAAGGTTCTAATCTCGGTCGGGTGGACTGAGAGAGATTTTACAAAAAAAAATGTTTCACACTCTCCTTCCACGCAAATGCGCGTATACTTCCTATAAATTTAACATCTCTCATCCCTAAAAGCATTAGCGTAGTTAGTCAATAAGCGTACAACCCAGACGGGTAGTAAGACGCGATGTTTAAAAAAAACTGTGTAGGGAGTTGGCTTTCTAGTTCGGGAATTTATCGAATATTTTGTTTGTGCCAAGTCCAGGGACTTATTCTGTCAACTACGTATGTCTCTTCATCGTTTATAAATTATACATTCTCAAACTCAAATTGTATTTCTACACAATAATAAAATGAAATGTTTCATTCACTGTTGATATGTTTCCTTTGTATAGCTCCATTCTTGAATGATTTTTCTATTAGATTTTATAATTCTTATTACATGCTGATATATATTTTCAAGAATGCTTGTACAGTATATATCTAGAGTTGGATTTAAAAATGAACCAAGATTTACGGAGAACAAGTTCGATAAGCAGCGAAAAAAGTTTCTATAAAATATAGGTTATTATAATTGATGCATATTATTCTACTATAAAGCCACATGGCTGACTCACACGCTCATTCACTCACTGACATTAATTAATTAATTAATTTTCAGATGAGCTAGAACCTTGCAATTTGGCAAACTTTTAGATTCTAGCCTGTAACCGACGGGAAAATTCCAAAAAGTTAAAATTTTTAAATCTTTTAACCCCCGAAAAAAATTCAAAATGGCGGAGCAACTTTAAAGTCGGTGCGGTATATACAATACAATACCTGAAATAAAGCCGTCGGTCCTTTGTCGACTGTGGCATGTAAAAGAACCCTGTAAGGTATGTGAAAATACCTTTCCCTGCAAAACTGGTACGCCCTTTTGCGCTCCCTCATAGAAAATAAGTGTAGCAGGCAACAGAGAACCAATACACTTCTCTAAATACCCCAGTACATGGAATTTCTACCAGTTGGTGCAGACACCGCTAACCAGTCGAAGGGCTAAGTGTATGCCCAGCGACGGATGTAAATAATCACATCAAACCAAACTACGGGTGGAATGCAGGCGAGTGAGGCCGATCCTGATTCTCAGATATCTCGTGTGGCAAAATTTTACAGGATGAGAAATGTGAGAGTCAGAGGAAAAGTAAAGGAAGATCCAGGACAGGATAGAGAAAGGCGCGACTAAAGTGTATGGCCATGTGAGAGGAATGGAGAGGGAAAGGGTGTGTAGGAGTATGTTGGAAATGGAGGAGGGGGTAGAAAGTCGAGAGGAAGACCAAGGGACAGATGGCTGAAGGAAGTAAGGAGGAGCATGGAGGAGAGAGAAGAGGACTGGGCCAAGGTGGAGGGAAAGAGGTGGTGGAAGGAAAGGAGGCGGTGGAGAGGATAATGTGCATATATATATATATATATATGTGCGTCATCCTATTGATAGATGGTTTGACATACATGTGTACACATTTTTTTAGTGGTTTGAAATTGAACAGGGTGTTAGTAGAGGTGGTGTTATGTCTCCAAGTCTCTTTAATGTATTCGTGGATAGGTGTATGAGGTATGCTTGTGAGCACATAGGCCTAGTTGGTGTACAAGTTGACAATGCGGACGTGAGAATGCTCTTATATGCAGATGGTTACTGAGAATGAAAGTGGCTTACAGAATGCACTAAATCGTTTGAATGTATCAAAAACAAAGGTGATAGTTTTTGATAGAGACGGATCAGGAAATGATTGTCAGCTTAGTATAAATGGAAAAATGTCAGAACAAGTGAATGATTTTGTGTTTATTGAAAACTGTTTTGTCAAAATGGAAGGATAAATAGTGAAATCGACAGAAGGATGAATGAATATTGGAGAGTAGTTGGATCTATGTGGACTATTGCAAAGAATGAAGTACCGGTAGTATCGAAAGAGGCAAAGATGGCAGTACAGGTATATAAAAGCATGTTGACGCCAACATTGTTTATGAATGTGAAGTGTGGGTTTTTCAGGAGAAGCACAAGAGCTAGATGAATGTGGTTGGAATTAAATATCTAAGAAATGTATGTGGACAAACTCGTATGGACAGAGCCAGTAATGAATGGGTGCTGAAGGAAGGCGGTTTTAAAGAGAATCCAATATGTCAATGTGAAAAAGGCATCTTAAGTTAGTTTGGGTATGTTGAAAGGATGAGAGTGGATCGAGTGACGAATCAAATATATGAAGGTAGAGTGTGTGACTCAAAGGGAAGGGATAGACCATGTTAGACGTGGCAAAATATTTTAGACGAATGTGTGAAAAATTAGAAACATTAAAGGTTTTAAGAATAAAAGAGCTGTATGACTTGGTGTATGGATGTTGTTGAAGCAAAGGCTAATATGCAAGGATAAGAAACTGCGGAGAAAGTTAGTGAGGATGAATTAAGTATGGAGTAGCCCACCTCGGTAGTGTAGTTAGCTAACGCGCTTGTTTAGTGTTGAGATAGACTGCCGAGGACGGGGAGATCAAGGTTTGAATCTTGGTAGGGTGAACTGGGTGTGATTCTCCTAAATGGTTTTCCACTCTCCCTCCATGAAATGCGGGTTCACTTCCTTTAAATTCCACCTTCCCAATTCCTAGCCCATTAGAGTAATTATTACTTAAGCGTATATCTCGAACGGGTAGTAAGATGCGGTGCTAAATAAATAATAAAAAATAAGTAAGGAGTTGTTGTTTAATGAACTATATGCATAGTTTCTTGCCTACCCTGTAAGGGAACGGTGTGATTATGTATGTATGTATGTAATGTATGTATGTATGTATGTATGTATGTATGTATGTATGTATGTATGTATGTATGTATGTATGTATGTATGTATGTATGTATGTATGTATATGTATGTATGTATGTATGTATGTATGTATGTATGTATGTATGTATGTATGTATGTAAGCTTACAATTTAGGCCCTAAGCTATATATTTTCCCCCAACCATATTCGTAATGATCTGGATGTCCAAGTATGCACGAACCGCTGGATGTTCACCGGAACGTTATCGAACATAAAACAATGTGTGCTTTTACTCTCGGGTGTGTGTTTTAAGTGGTATGTGCATGTAAGCCATAAAGGATTATATTTCATCCCAATGTAAAACATCACGTAGGTCATAAATCCTTAGGCAAATAAATAAACACATAGCCACGTAGCTCTAAATCTAGGAAGAGATTTTTCGTTTTTTAAACAGGATAGCAGTAAAAACTGCTGGCCTGATTTGGAATACATTTTAAGGATTATAATGTTTATAATAAGGGATGATCAATCAATATTATATCAAAGATTCAGTTTCACTCGGCAAATAAAATGATTCCTTGCTATTTGTGCTGTCCTTTGGTAACTGCAAACCAAAATAATAATGATCTTTGTACACAAATTTATTCAATTTTCATCATATTTTATTGTCTATTATCGGTTAAAAATAATTGATCCATTAAAATCCTAGGGGATATTTAGGAAAGTATAAATTTATATATATAAAAAAAATACACACATATTTTTCTATTTAGCACCGCTTCTTACTATTTGTTCAGGTTATACGCATATTTACTTTTACGCTATTGGGCGAGAGAGTGTGAAGGTTGGATTTAGAGGAAGTGTATTCACATTGACGCGGACGGAGAGTGGAAAATCATTTAGAAAAAACTACCGTCGGTACACCCAACCGGGATTCGAACCCCTACCTCCCCGTCATTGGCATTCTAACCTAACACAAGAATTATGCTTAAGTTATGTTTAAGGCTCCCATTGGCTTACATCTCTATATTTAATATCATCACAGTGCGGTTTATGTGTTCATAGGTGTACCCTGGGCAACGCTCTGTACCACTAAAGCGGCGAACGGTCTACAGGCCACCCAACTGGATGTAATGTCTCTCTAGGTCAGCACCTAATGGCATACGCTAAAAAAAAAGTTTATTAATACAACATATCTTACTAATCGTCCGCACTACCCGAACGCTTACAATGATGAAGATAGGACGAAGGAGTTAGTTACTATACATACAGTAAAGAAAGTGTGGGGAGAATTTAGGGCAAACACAATCACTCTCAGTGAGCCAGGTCAGGATTTGAGCCCCTATATCTCTGTAAAACTAAGCATCAGAACACTTACACCTTGGTCCGCGTGCCCACCGGTATGAGTCTCAATGATTTATTAATTTAATAGTTAATATATTATTTTTAAAACGAACAATAGTATTTTTATGATGGATTAAATAGTCAAGCTATTTGTTAGTTACGGTTAAGGCCACATATAAATATATTATTTGAATTGAAAAATGACACCTGTACACTAGAATAGAAGGTCCGGGGTTCAACCCCGTGTCCAGGTGTCATTTTTCAATCTTAAGGAATAAGTATTTATATGCTTCCAACTTTATCTTGTCAGGTTCTAAGCATCCGTGGCGGAGTTCATGAGGTAGTTTTATCCACGTAGTCAAATTTAGAACGAAATGTAAAAGTCTTTTACAACTTTTAATTGCGTTTTGAAACGAAGTGGCTGGCCCCCACCCCCTCTCCTAGCTCATCTTCCCTCCCATTCAATTACGTCTCTCGTTTCATTCATGAATCTTTATGGCTACAAATCACTAGACAAGCAACAACCAGCAGGAGTTAAAAGTGCTCTTCCTTGATGAGGAATTAATTTAGAAGACCTCATACTTTAGTTTCTCACGAGGATATTAAATACGCCCGTTTTTTTGTTTTGTTAATTTAATTCTTCAAACCATTTACTATTTAAGGACGTTGCCTACCTGTGACGTAACGGCAAGCCACGATAGGATTTCCCCATGTTAATGGATTTACGTTCTGTTTGGCGAATTTTAGAGATATAACATTAAAATAGAAACCAACAATTCTTGAATAAATTTTAAAAATAGTATTGCAATGTCACAAAATTATTTTTATAACTTAAAATAATTTTGTAAGCGTCCTTTTTAAAAAGATCATCTACAGTTCAAGCTGTTTGGTTATTCACGAAAATGGTCTATAGGAATATCCCTGACACGATATAGATTAAAAATGCTGGTGGAAGCATGATTATGTTTATCTAGAATAGGAAACAAGAAAAAAATAATTATGAAATGAGAGTCAATGCAAATAGTAATGTGAGTATATATACTTGTCAGCGGATAAGGGGAAGTGTTATCAGCAGATAAACAAGAGGCCTCACACTGTGAGCTGGAAAATTAAACTGATAATTTGTTTTAACAAAAACATAATACAAACTGGTAAACACTTGTCAATTAAGAAACACAAAAATTGGCATGTAGCCTACATTAAAATTGTAATAGATAAGAATTAGTAGTTATTGTGAGGAAATTGTGTTACAACTACTTCCTGCCCTGAACCAAAAGTGACACGCATCAGTGGAGGAGATGACTTCCTCGTGCTCATAAGTTCTCTCAGCCACACCTGTACTTGGACAGGGTCGTCTAATTAAAGCAAACCCATTTTAAAAATGAAATATAAAACCATACGATGGACAAAATCTTAATTAGAACAGTTCACCGGTTTTTTTTAAAACCTTTGATAACAACATTTATTATTTACTGTTTAAAAACAAACATCACCCAAATGAGTAGGGTTATTCGCAACGCACTGCTGCAGTCGCTGGTTGCAACGAGACGAGTCAAGGTACGGCAAAACTGCACAGGTTCTTCCCAGGACGCATTTCACCGACTGGTGACGATCCTCCGCGGTCAACGGATTTAAGGTGGGGATGCAGGGAAAGTGAGAACAAGCCATTGTTTATATAAAACACTTTTTGGACCAAATACATCAAATATCACTCCAGTAGGAACATAGGAACTTAATTTTCTACACATGGTGATATCAAGAGTTCTTGAATATCTGGAATGAGCATGGCGGAATTAGCTGACACTCTTTTTTAAATGAAGAGGAAAAGTTGTCACTAAATTTCAGGACACCTTTTACAGATGTTCAAGAAATGTTGATATCATCATATGAAGATAATTAAACTATGTTTCTAATGAAGCAATATTTATTCATTTTGACCAAAAAAATGTTTTTCTATAAAATCCGCAAAAACACTGACCTTTCCTCGCTTCCTCTACATCCCCATCTTAACAGATTCTGATTCCTTCTTATGGGATTATTTGGAAGAGAAGGTGTTTTCTCGTTGGATTCACGATTTTAAAGACTTAAAGGACAGAATTTGCCAAGAGTTTGATGCCATTTCCCCAGATGTACTTCGCAGAGTCGTTTAGTCCTACAGCTTTTACCAGCGATTGTAGCAGTGCTTTATTAAAAAAAAAAAAACCTGCACATTTGGGAGGAATGATTTTTAAACGGTATATAATTAATTTTGTTTCCAAAGGTTTTAAGAAACCTGTGAATTGTTTTAATTAATGTTTTGTCAGTTGTATAGTTTTCTATTTCATTTTTAAAATGTTTCGCTTTAACTCGACCACCCTGTACAACGCAGTCAAAATATAAACCGATACCAGCCGCCCTTTTTATTAGCGCGTCTCAATGGGCGTTGTAAAAAGGTTACGCAATCTCAGTCCGTAATTCTCAAAAATGTTTGTATTCAGCCT
>JAVRXN010000014.1:23051728-23159228 GCA_033556935.1 Timema podura
ATTACATGTGATACGGCGGTCGAGGTTTGAATCTCAGCTGAGCTCAACGGGTGGTGGATTTACACATGTGATATTTCATCACGGTTTTCCCATCCCCCCCTCCAAGCCAATGCTATTGCTCTCTCTCCAAACTATCCTTCCCACCCCTATCCCTCGAATAACATTTATATTACCCGAATCGGTGTTCACACGGTCTAAGGCATCACTCTCGCAGCAGAATGGATTAACAGTGACGAAGAGGTTGGGATTTTAATCCCTTTACGGTGTTTTGTTTGTGTTTTTCCATAAACTGTTTCATTATCTCCCTCGTCAAAAATGCGGATACATTTCCTCTCACTCTTACCTCCCTTGCCTCTATTATATTATTGTGAATTTGAAAATATCCCGGACAGGTGTACAACAAAAGTGTTAAACTTACTAATTAAATTATATAGTTGTATCTTATCATATAATACTCTATAAATTTGTCCAAGAAATAAGTTTGTTTTTTACTAAAGGTATTTAACGTGAACTTTCTGAACCAACAGATTATATCAGCACACGACTTATAAACTAACTTAATTCTATAACAAACACAACACCCAGCCCCCAATCGTTATTCATCCCTGATTAAAAAAAAAAAAGTTCACCAATAGCATATTTTTAGGCCATGCCGGAAATTGAACCAGGGACTTTTCTCACTAAGTAGACACGCTACCAACTGAGCCATGATATCGCAACAAGGTTATGCTAGTGTCTAAGATGTGTTTAGAAAGCTAACGTTAAATACTCTCAATAAGAAATAATTGGTACTGTTCACCGCACAGAATTTCTCCCTCATATCTTAAAATAGGCATTTACTAAAAACTCGTAAGATTTGTGAAACGAAATAATAAGTCTGTACATTATTGTAGATATACTACACCAAAGATCGTGAATGAAATAATATACACGGTTACTCTATGGCATTAGGAACTAGGAACACTGTTACAGAAAAATGAGAAGCATCTTTGTCCACCAAAGAACATAAGAATCAAATTCATTTTCAAAGATACAAATTAAAAAGTATATATATTTGCGAATATCTGAGAAACTATTGGTTTTATAAAATTATTTATCAAATAAAAGATGTTTATCTTTGATTGTATTACAACTTTACAATGATAAGTTATTTCGTATTTTACGGAGAAATGATCAAAATTGTAAATTTTTCCTATGTAAAGTATCCTTAAAGTCATTTTCATGAGACAATGAAAATTGAAATCTTGTTTAAAGTGATAAACAGTGTCTAAATACAAAGTGTAATCAAAAACGTTAGAGAAAACTTTGGGAGGTTTTATTTTATATGTGTTTGCCCTTCAGTAAACTACCCTTAAATTTAGGATTATTCATCTAATTCTAAAAACCCCTCGGGGGAATGTTATGATAACATTAGGTACCTAGGTTTAGCCCCCACAGTAAAATAGTTTCGGCTCTAGCTCAAGGTACAGACAGACGGAATTGCGAAAACAACTTTTTTGGTTTTCAGGGGGGTCATGAAACGTACACACTGATCAAAACCTCGAGTTCGATTTTTTTTTTACGATCACAATACTTTCTCTCCGATGTGTCGAGAGAAAGTAAAAAGCAACAGTCTTCCAGTACATTAAATATAATGTTTTATTGTAGAATGAGAGATTTGTTCGACTCTCCTCTTTGGATTATGAATAAGGCCCTTAAATCAGTAGTAAAACGCGCTACAAACTAAGTTAAAAGCGTTGGACTTCTTTGGACGGCCCTCCTTAACTAAGTATCAATGTTAATTAAGAGTGGTTAGATCCACCTCGCAAACCGAAAAGCAAATACAAACCACTTGGGCTTTCATCTCAATTTCCTTTTCAAGTGATTGGAAAGGAGAGAAGCATTCTAGAGCCAGACGAGATCACCAGATAGAAGAACGTGACGACAGAGAGAAATCGTGAAAAAAGGATAAAAAGACGAAGAAGCAATGTAGAGTAAAAAGAGGTAAGAATAAAGTGTAAATAAAGGCTCGTAGAGAGAGAGAAAATAAAATATGGGGTTAAGGTAAAAGAGAAGAAAGGACTCTCGTCATTTCGAGGGCTTACAAAATTCGGGACTAAAACACTCAAAGGTTTGGTTGATCTTGTGTTTTTATTTGCCCTTAGGATTGATCCTGCAAACCAGTAAAGGTCACTTTCTTTCTTTTGGACCTCTTCATGATCACTACGTGCCGTTTTATTTCATGTACCCTACCTACCCATATAAAGTACAGAAATCACTCGCACTTTCCTTCATAAATCTAGTTTAACTCTCGTAAAGCACATTTTTTTTATTAAATGTTTTTCTGACCCGAGCCTAGAATGGAAAGGAAACGATCATGCATATTTATTTTTTGTTTAGAGAAAGGGATTTTGTATTCCATCTTTAATCCCTTCAACCTTCATTTCTCCCACCCCTTTACTGTAAATTCATCGTTTCTTCTTTAACTCAATTATCACCCTTTGCACTACCATAGCTTTCTTTTCCTTCGTCCCTCCCCCCACACTATGTGTATAAGCATACCAGTATTAACTTAGATAAAGCCGTCAAACTCGTCTGGTCTGGTTTGCTAGATGCGGGAATGTTGAGGTTACAAACCCAGCTTGATGTACTGAAGGTGTTCCCCCCTCCTCCCCCCGAGTCATTTCCCAGGAAAACGTGGAACCAATTCCTATAAATTATATTTCCCCCAATTCTTACCTTACAAGCGAAATTAGATGGTGTACATCCCGGGCGGGTAATACTACACTGTGGGGGGAAAAAAAATTTAAAGAATAACGTTTAATCAAAGACTCCATAAAATTGAAAGATAATTTATAGCTGAAATCAAAAATAAGATGAAAGTATGCATGAATATTAAATGGAGAAGAGCCCTTCGTCTACCCATCGAGGTTGCAACCTTACTTTACGTTATTACACTATGGTGTGGCGTTTAAGGTTGGATGGAAAGGGACGTGTGAAAAGATGAGTATTTTTACAGTTTTTATGACAAAACATTTTTACGGTCAAAATAAATCAAAGATTGCTCCAGTAGAACACAAGAGTTTAATATTTTTCACACGGTGATAACAGTTGATGAATATCTGTCAAGGGTGTTATGGAATTTAACGAGAACTTTTTCTTTTTATTTAAAAGTTTCTCGTCTAATGTTGCTAAGTTCATGACAGTTATTCAACAACTTTGTTATCACCATGTGAAGAATATTAAACTATGTTTGTATAGAAACAATATTCGATTTATTTTAGCCAAAAAAAGTTTTGTTATAAAAACTGTAAAAACACTGGCCTTTTCTCGCATTCCCTTCCACCGCACCTTAAAGAGGGTAATAATAATAATAATAATAATAATATTGTCTTTATTTGAGCGAGGGCCAACACTTTTTCTTTCACTTAACTCATCGTAATAGTATAATCTGGCAAGGTAAAATTGTTGAAATAAAATAAAATAAATTATAGTACCACGTCTTACTATCCGTTCGGGTTATACGCTTAAGTACTAATTAGGCTAATTGGTTAGGAATTGGGAAGGTATAATTTAGAGGAAGTGAACCCACATTTGTGTGGAAGGAGAATGGAAAACCATCCTCAGTTCACCCAACTAAGATTTGAACCTTGATCTCACCGTTCTCGGCAGTCTAGCCCAACACGAAACTAGCGCGTTACCTTTCTGGATGGACGGAGTGTACAAGTTACAAAAACTAGATGACCTGGCGGTCTAGGGGTAAGGTGCCGGACTTTTGTGCTGGGAGTCCGGGGTTCAATCCTCGGTCCCGGCACAGATTTATCTGATTGCCAAACCCTTCCTTCACCTCTGACAAGACGTGTATTAATCACAACTTGTGAATGTGAGGAATGCCAGGCCTCCACCGTGGTTCGGATTCCACGTTAAACTGTAGGTCCTCCATTTCATCTCACAATCACCCTACCATCACACATTAGCGTAAGTGCGTACAACCCGAACGGTAGTAAGACGCGGTAATAATAATAATAATAATACTAATAGTAATAATAATAATAATAATAATAATAATAATAATAATACAAAAACTAAAAGTTGTGTGCAATATTATTTGTTCAAACTTTGTTTAGTTCTACTAATTTTGTTAGCTGTTTTTATCACATCTTAGTATTTTTTTAAATTCTACTTTATAGGACATAATTCTCGAATTTCTCACATTATTCCAGATGGCATCCGCTGAATCAATCAAGTATTTATATGATAAATTAGTCAAAAACTTTTTTTTTAAGTCGTTAACTTCTCTAGTCGGCAGCTAGAAGGAAAGAATAATATTTGGCCGTTAAACTTTGTTGGCTTTCATCTATTTTTACCACATTTTAACGCATAGCTCTCATTATTAAAACACATTTTTTTCTTTCTTTCGGATATCGGTACAGATCTTGCAGTTTTTACTTTATATGGCAAAACTTATACAACCTTTTTAATAGGACAGTTTTCCATCCATTTGTTACCAGTGGTGGTTGCACCCTCCTCTCTTATACAGAAAATAGTTAAAAATATTGAAACTAATACCTTAATGCTGTAAAGAATGACCGACTAACATCGCCCTCGTCCTATCTACAGCATGAACTAATCAATAACTCTTTCAACGTAGCCTTAACTTCTAGAAAATGAAGTGGCTTCAAACTAAACTCTCCAGTTATTTTGATATGATAACCAATTATTTATATTAAAATACACATTTTTCTTTCAATATCTACTAAAACATAAGGCCCATGTACATATTTCTTGTGATAGTGAAATTTTGTTTTATGTATTAAAATTAGAAATTTGTCAATCAAATTGTATTTTTTTCTTATAAGTCCTCATTTTTATTATAATAATTATTAATTAAATTTTTTATAAACTTATATATATAGCACTGTGTCCTACTACCCGTTCGGATTATATGCCTTTTATAAACTGGGAATATAATTATTACTTACATTTTAATCAATAAAATCTTTATTAATTTAAAATTATAAAATTTATACTTGAAGGAGCCTTATGAAAATCAATCACCCCGTCGACAACAGGCCCTGAATCCGCCCTTGTTTGCCACGTATATTTTCAAAAGGGGTTGATGACATGGAATTTCAGATTCTAACTAGAGAGTATAGGCTTCAATACCGTTTTTCGTAAGGGGACGGAATTGTATCCACTCTGAATAGCCTCCATTCAGACATTTCTCAAATGAACAGCTTTAATAAAAATCCTGAATTGAATCCACTAGAACTATTTGCATTATATCCCCTAAATTCTGATTTGTATCCACTCTGAGTGGTCTCCATTCAGAGAGTTTTTAAATAAATGACTTTAATAAAAATCCTGAATTGTATCCACAAATGGTGAGCAATGAATCTTACTCTTTAATCCATAAAGATTCACACGTTAAGAAAAAACTGTAGTAGATTAAAAAGAAAATAATGAATTAATGATAAGCAATACAATGCCTATCCATATTAAGGAATAGTTCATGACTAGCCCACTAGCCTGGTTAATTGCAAATGGTGTGTTCATATCCCGTCAGCAGTAACTTATAGAGCTCACGTTGCCTAGGACGTGAGCAAAGCACTATTGTCAACTCAAATTACCAAAATTCCGCCAGAAGGCATCAAACGGGTCTCCTTTCCCTCTAGATTGGATTAGATTAAAGCGAGTTTGTCAATGCTATTTCTTTTCAACATAGATACTATAGACAGTTGGCAAAGTAAATAAAAGTGTTGCCTCTTTTAAATTATATAAATCCATTTATGCTCAAAATATCATGACCTGAAAAAAACTCTAACAAGATAAATTTGGTTGGAGATTAGTGTTCTAGTAAATACTGCAATTTTTAAAGATAGAGAATATTTCATTTTTCTTAAAATAATTTTGGAACCGCCTTGTAAAGAGAATTAGAGCCTAGAATTCCAAATTAAGTTTAAATTTATCTTTACATTAATTTAATTACAATGCACTTTTGAAGCATCTTCTAGGAAATACAAAAAAAAAAACATTGATAATAAAATATAAAGAGATTTTGATTGATATTTATAAAATAATATAATATCTATAAAATAACACAATTTTGACAGCAAACCATGTGTTTCCTAAGGTGCTTCAAGTGTTCATTCATTTAACTGCTGTTGCCCTACAGTACTTATATTTGTTCAGTTAAATGAAAACAAATTACAATTTAAATAGTTTGATGGAATTAAATAACATACGTAGTGAGCTAAGAAAACTATATCCTGCTGCATTATACCCGAAGTGTAATGAAGCTTCTAAACTATGTCCATTTAAAATTTCTTCAGTAAAACTTAAAGTCCGCCATTTGTGGATACAACTAAGTATTTTTACTAAAGCTGTTTATTTTATAAATGTCTGACTAGAGACCATTCAGAATGGATACAATTCAGGATTTGGTGGATTTTTACTAAAGTAGTTTCTTTGAAAAGTGTCTGAATGGAGGAGACCATTCAAAGTGGATACAATTCAGGATTAGTTATATATAATAAAGTGGATACAATTTTAGTATTTTTATCATAGCAGTTTATCTAGGAAACTGTCTGAATGAAGACCATTCAGAGTGGATACAATTCAGCACCCCCTTTTTCGCAACCTTTCTCAAAGTTATTTTTATTTTATTCGCCTTTCTCATAAATTGTACTTTGCATATTACATCTCTCTGGGCAATCCGCATAATCTCTTCCATTAGGTTAGAAACGAGGAAAGTAGAATTTAGAGAAAATGTACCCGTATTCACGTGAAGAGAGAGAGAGAGGAAAGCCATTTTATCAACGCACCTTACAACCTGTTCAGGCTATATGCATAATATATGATAATTACTCTAATGGGGTAAGGATGAGGAAAGAAGCAATATAGAGGTAAAACACCCGCATTTACGTGAAAGAAGAGTGGGGAATCAATTTAGGAAAACAACCCTCAGCAGACCGGACCAAGATTTGAATCTAGATCTCCCCACCATCAGCAGGCTAGTCTAACACCTTAGTGACGCCTTAAGAGTCTTAGATCATTCAGTCGCTGAAGCAGGGGGAATCAATTTAGAATTTTTTTAAAAACACCTAACTGGGTTTTGAGTCCCAACCTACTTTGTCAACAACAAACCATAAAAGTCGAGAATGATGCCTTTATCCGCGTACCCCCCTGTGCGAGTGCTTACGCATACAGTTTATCAAATTACTAAATTTTAATCGACGTTATGAGGCAAATTTATTTGACAATACAAAAAATAAATCAAAATACAGATAAGTTTCAATCAAGTTTAAATTATTTATGCTAATACAAATATCTTTAACTACAGCTGTTCATTTAATATGCAACTAAACAAAAGAGTAAATTATATGGTTGATTCCCAAAGGTCTCGGGTTCAATCCCCAGAGCTTTCAGAAATTTTCTGTAAAGCAGTGGGTTGAGAATGGGATCAGCTCAGCCCCGTGAGGAAAGTGATGAGCTACCTAAATAAATAAGTAGCGGCTCCGGTCTAGAAAACTGAGATTAACGGCCGAAGGGTTTGTTGTGTTGACCACATGACACCCTCCATCCTCAAATGTTTTCACTATTATTGCTGACGTTGGCGGCCACTCGGTCGATAAAGATCGATCTCAAGACTCAAGCCATGGAGTTTTATTAATAGAAATGT
Organism: Timema podura; assembly: GCA_033556935.1. NCBI lineage: Eukaryota > Metazoa > Arthropoda > Insecta > Phasmatodea > Timematidae > Timema > Timema podura. Next base: position 23,059,389 of record JAVRXN010000014.1, read on the forward strand.
ATCAAAGGTGATTATTTTAACTGAAATATCCAACACCTACGCTCATAAAACGAAAGGTAGAGAGTTTGACCGTAATTAAAATTACAAAGGGTCTCGTTCAAAGAAAAGTGAAACTAAAACATGGAATCACACTGGTGCAACATATAATAAATATAGCCCACTCACAGTAATAAAAGTAATTTAACAAATATTCACAAGCGTAATCGTAAAGTTACTAAGGTAGATCTCAAATATCAATTATTATTATTATTGAGAAGAAATGGAGGACCTACAATTTAACGTGGGATCCGAACCACGGTGGAGGCCTGACATTCCACACATTCACAAGTTTTGATTAATACACGTCTTGTCAGAGGTGAAGGAAGGGTTTGGCAATCAGATAGATCAGTTCCGGGACCGAGGATTGAACCCCGGACCCCCAGCACAGAAGTCTGACACCTTATCCCTAGACCGTCAGGTCACCATATTAATTTTTAATTGATATTACTTGAATTTTTACGTAGGGATAACGCTAAATTTAGTTTTTTAAGGGGAGGGGGTCTCAAGGACAGGGTTAAGAAGGTGATTAGCTCTTAACGTAACACTTCAAGCCCTCATTATTAAATATCATTTTTGTTTTATTTTATGGATAGTTATATATAATATTTTTTTAGCACCACGTCTTGATTCCTGTTCAGGTTTTACGCATTATGTAATAATTAATATAATGATTTAGGGGTGAGTAAGGTTGAATTTAGATGAAGTGTACCCGCATTTGCGTGAAGGGAAAGTGTAAAATTACTTAGGAAAACCACCCTCAGTACACCTGACCGGGATTCGAACCCTGATCCCCCATTCTTTGGCAATCTAGCCTATTGCAAGAGTGACGTCTTAGACCATACGGCCACCGAAGTGGGTTTTAATATCTCAATTACATAGGGCCTATATGTGAAATAGTCTACAAGGAAAGAAGGAAAGTACCTTGAATACACGGTTTAACCAATCTAAGAAAGTAATTCGTCACATTGAACCAGAGGAAGCCTATTTAACATGTACTGATTATATCCCCACACGACTTATAATCTAACTTAAATCTAGAACAGACACAACATCCAGCTTCCGGCCGTTAATTTATCACCGTGAAAGGGCGTAAACCCACCTTTCAACAATAATACACTTTTCGGCCATGCTGCGAATTGAACCCAGGACCCTTATCTCAGTAGAAAGACACGCTACCGACTGAGCTAAGACGTCGGACGATTTAAAATAATTAGTTTCAATGCGGTATGGTGGCCATTGGCGGTTAGATATGGTTTCGAATTCTGGTTGGATGCCCTTGAGCAAAGGTGTGTAAAGCGTATTTTTCAATGGGGGGAGGAGGGGTCCGATAAAAAATCTTAGTATGCGTATCTATTAATCCCCCTCCTGATCTTTCTCCCCTTTGTTTGCCCTTACCCCTTAAGAGTGGTTTTCTTCAACGCCTCTCCAACTAACGTCGATGAACATCCTTTAAAATTCTCCTTATTCTTACCCCTTAGATTAAACCGTCAATAAAACGTGTGCTAAAATCTATTAATTTTAAAATCATGTTTAAATTGACTTCCTCCTATAGAATAATCTTGGTTTATGATTATATAATTTAATTTTTTGAGAGACGGTTTAAACTATTTAACAAACAACAATTTAACCTAAGACACTTATAAATAAAAGATACGTAGCTTATAAAATAATATGTAAGGGCCAATACTAAGTACAAGCTAAATTTTATAGGAAGAGCCATTTAGAATAAAAAAAATTCTGTCAACATTGAAAACATTTTACTATATTAGAAGCAAAGTAGCATCTGCAGAATACATAACTTAACTTATGAATATATTAAATAAAATATAATAACTTTCAAGTTTGCCACATAAGGTACTTGTGTGTTTTATGGTCTGCAGCTAATTCATTCCTGTCCTTACCATTTACATAATTACGGCGTCACTCACTTGTCTTAGGTATCAGCTGGTGGGGGAGATAATTAGATTTCATTCGCCGAGTCACCTTAAAAATATTGTTTTAATCAGAACAAAACTTGTCAAAATAACAAAATGTCGACCCTCTTTGGTTGCTGCGTGGTTCTAACGCACGACTTAAGCAGTCTGCCGGTGTGGGAGAGATCGAGGTTTGAATCTTGATAAGGTGTACCGAGGGTGGCTTTTCCGAAATGGTTTTCCACTCTTTCTCCAAGCAAATTCGGGTACAATTCATTGAAATATAACCTCCATAATCGCTAAAACCATTAACGTAACTAGTACATAACCGTATAACACGAACTAGTGGTAAGATGCGGTGGAATTAAAAAAAAATCTTGTTTACATTTCAAAGTGTTTAAGCTACGAGGAGTAGAGAAATAATTCATTTTTGGTAATTTTTCAGGAAAAAGAAAAAAAAAATCTTATTGCTTCATCATTTGTTAGGATGATTTTTTTTAGTGGGGAAATTATTTTATTTCCTGACGCTTTGGTTATTTTTAATTTCTTTCTACCCGTCTAAGGGAGAAGTATTGTGATCGTGAAAAAAAATTTAACTCAAGATTTTTATGAATGTCGACGTTTCATGACCCCTCGAATCCGAAAAAGTGGTATCGCAATGCCGTTTGTCTATGTCCTCTGTCCATTCGTCTATCTGTACCTCGGGCTAGAGCCTAAACTATTTTACCGATTGGTCTAAAACTTTGTATCTATGGTTTTCATAGGGTTTTTGGAATTGGATATCTAACCCTAAAATTAAGGATAGTTCCCTTAAGGGCGAAAAAAGAAAAAATCGATTTTATCAAAATCGGCTCTAATAATTTCGATTAAATTTCATTTCTAAGCTTTGATCAATATTTCAAACAAAATGGCTACTCTCAATTTTTTGTCGAGATGACTAAGGGTTCCGGTCTGATGCGTAAATTCTAATTTTTTTTTATCGTATCTCCGTAAGTCTTTGAGATATGAAATTACTTATCATTGCAGATATGTAGGTCTATTTATAATAAAAATATTATATTTGAAACATATTTTTATAAAACCAATAATTATCAAGCTATACGCAAATATATATATAGCACTATTCGAACATTAAAGGTAAAGTATTGCGACCGTAAAAAAAATCTACCCCGAGATGTTGATGGCTGTCGACATTTCATGACCCCCTGAACCCTAAAAAGTGGTTCAAATTCGTATTCCAGGCGTTGATTAAGATAGTAAATAAAATTGCTATTTTCATTTTCCCATAAAAATTACTTTTATGGTACTTTACAGCAGTGGAAATTTCCCTATCTCCATAACTATTTGAGATACTAAATACGAGTAACTCATCATTGCAAAATTGTAGTACTATTGAAATAAAAAACTTTATTTGAAATATATTTTTATAAAAGCAATAGTTTCTGAGATATTGGCTAATATATTAACATATTTTGTGATATTTAGTTTCAGAGATACTAATTACGTTTTAAAACACTAATTCTTTAATGCCATAGAGTAATTAAATCATAGTAAGTCTCGCAAAAATGTATTTTCTTTTTACTTCAACCTCTTAGGGGCAACTTTTGTGCAACAATGATCTATCTCCTTCATTTTAGACTCAATAGTCAATCTTTACATTATTTTTTATTGGTCAAAATATATAAATGAAGAATCTAATAGCAATGCGCTGACCTGAAGATTTGTAATAACTAATAAAATGTCTAAAATGTTAACTGGAAGTAGAAATTTTAGTACGAAGTGTTGAACCTTGTGAACCCAATATCGATCTTTTTTATTGGTCCAAATATACAAATGAGGACTTTATTTCTTTAAAAATAAAATCATACAATTTAAAACAGAGGGTCAAAAAATGTTTTACGTAAGTAAAGCGCAATGTGTGTTCGCGTTTGCTAGTGCATATTATTTCGTTTCACATATTTTACAAGTTTCCAGTAAAATCTCCATTTTTAAACAGTGGAGTGAGAAAGTCCGTGCGTAGTTCTGTATTATTTATTTCTCCTTGGATTTGAAGTAGATAATATTTTCCCTTGCTGATAAAAATAGAAAATAAATTAGTACAATATGCCAAAGTGTATTATGTTCATAGAGAATTACTGTTGTTCACGTGGTTTAGGACGTCAGTCTCGCGAGATATGCCAAACAATTTTTAAAAAGAGACGCCCGTGGTAGTCCGATTGGTTAGAGCATTTAAATGGAATTCTTATTTCTGAGTTAGAGGGAACCACCGAACCTGAATTGCCCCGGGCCCCCTCAAGATCTAAATCCGGCCCTGGTGTGTCTTCTTAACGTGATAACAGCAAAATTTGTCTCAAGTTAAAAAACATCATTTAAACTTTCTTTTCGTTTACATTTTTTTTAAAGATAGAACTATTTCACAGGTTTCAATTAGAGTGTTTTTTAAAGTAGAATATAGATAACCGTACTAAGGTCCGACTTTTGGTAACAACTGTGTGACCTCTATCTTAAAATCAGAGTGCTATCGGTTTATTTAAAAAATAAAGTTACCCTACCCCTTGAAATTATTACCAAGCATTCCACGCTGATTGTATAATCTCTTAATCACATATAAACTTGAAAATCAAATTAATAAACGATAGTGAAAGATGGAGATTTTAGTCAATAAAACGGCTTTTTTTCTGATAAAGCAAGGGGTATGAGGGGAGAGAGGGGGGGGCACTTGTCGACCTTGAGCGACGTGGAGTGGCTCGTTGATTGATTTACTCGGTGTCGTATCATCAAGTGACTCACCTCTTCACTCCCATTATTAAAATATGAGATTCGAGATTTTTGCTTCCGGCGATTCATCATCTACCTCCCCTACCGACAATTGACCGGATCTCTTACAACATTTATTTTCACCACTTATCGCTACCTTACGGGTTATACTCATATAAATATATGCTCGTACTAATTAAGCTAGTGTGGTATGGTGGTCAAAGGTATACTGTAGAAGAAATGTAGCCACATTTTAGTGTAGGGATGATAGGGAACCGTCTAGGGGGGGAAAAACACCTTTGGGATGGTGAGTTAGTGCCCTTCTTCATGGATATCAGAGTAGTAACTCATATACTGTTTATAAAATTAGGATAAAAATTAGTTTATTTCGTTTTATTTTCGCAAGTCGAATATATTTTTTAAATTTTGAGTATTTTCTATTCATTAAAACAAATATAATCATGACACCTGGCTCTTACTGTAAGTGGTTTGAGAAGCTTAATATGATTAAACGGTCATTAGTTTAATCCCAGGTAGGGTATACATAAATTTAGTACATTTTTAATAAAAATATATTGTAGCGTCGTTCCGATCTACAACGTATCAACTTAAAAGAAACATAATATAATAGTCAATAGGGTAATATTATGTACAATCAAACTTACTACAGTAGCCCATGCTTCTTTGGTGCTGAATGACAATTCACAGCTGACTTCTGACAGTCAACATTAGTATTACCTAAATTGACTGTCAGAAGTGACAGCTGCTAAACACATGTTTTGCAGATCATAGGGGTTGGGCGTAGGGTACATAATTTGGTCTGGTAACTTTTCAAAGCTGTGAGCTGTCACTCAGCACCAAAGAAGTCATGGGGCTACTGTACGTGCCCTCATTTCGTGATGTTCTCCCGAACCGCCTGTCGGCCTCTCCTAGCAGCCCACGATGCGTACGTCCGGCCACAACATGATCCACGGTTATAACTGGCCTACTCAACTCCAAGACGAGAGTTCCCGCCAAGAGTACCATGAGGCGCGTCTGGTGCTAGAACCTGCTACTACCTTCGAGAAAAATCTAGGTGACTATTCTAGGATGTTCCAGTCTGATAGACCACGTAGAACAAGAGACGTCACGTCCGGTCTCGTCACACGTTCCCCTCACATGTGATACCTCTCGTCACCTGTTTTCCCATCCCCTACAACCGCTCTCTGAGAAACTGTACAGAATATAAATACTGACAGGAGCGCTAAGGAAAAACCACTCTTGGCGGGATATTTACTGGGGACGTTGCTACCTCCAAGTATAATTTAAGAACAAAATTCATATTTAGGTAAATGTAATTCTAAATTCCTCATCGTCTTATTTAAAAAAAAACTTTATAAATTTAAATGTAACTAAGATGTTTGGCTTTTTTTTTGACATAACAAATTAAAAGTAATTTAGAATTTACTGTGGGACGATACTTAAATCTGTTTGACTTGATAATATTTAAATGTTAACTTTAGATCTTTGTGCTCTTAATCCTTCTGAGAAGATGAAGTAAATTAAACTTTATTAGTTCTTTTGACGATAGTAAGATCTATAACGTAGATTTTGTGATCAATTGTATTTTGGCCAGATTTAATTCACAGTTCTAAAATTAAAACACATGAACTGGTATTTGTAGAAATATAATATAACGCTATTCTTTCACTTAACTTTTAATCCAGGTTGATATCATTTTAACTCTTTCTGAGAGTATGTCATTAATTTTGTTTATTGAGCAAAATTAAATTGTAGTTTCAAGTTTTGTCTTAAATAAATATTTAATATGTATTTCATATTATAAATTGTTAGGGAATTGATAAACTAGGTAAAAAATTGTAATACCTTACAAGTTCAATAGTTGTAGGTTTGGCTAGGTGATTCCTTAAATACTTAATATTACTTACTTTTATAAATTCATACATATCTTTTATGTAAATAAATAAAACATTTACCTCTGGACTACATATTTGTTGCCTTACAATTAACTTTAATTAAGTTGATTTTATTTCAACGGTCTGTAAATATTGTTTATGAATTGCTAGTTCAAAATATTAGTTTTCCTTTTTTGGTGTAAACTAAAGTGTCTGCAGAATGAATTGCCCGGTTCCATGGACGATTATATTATTTGCTAATATAATCAAAACAAAAGAGTCCATACAGCTCGCTCTGAATTCATCCCTCCTTTCTTTTTTAATGCTGTACGCCGGCCTTTGTCCTGAAGAACATACAAGGGCCTACAATATTTACAAGCACTCTTTGATGCTTAGTTTTAAGTTCACTGAATTATGTTGAGTTAATTTGATATGTAAAATACCAATTGTGATGTTAATTTTGTTAAAAGTATTACTTATTTAATTTATTTAATAATAAAATCTACCTACCTTACAAAATAAAAGTGGTTGATAGTTGGCGCCCAACATTATATTATTATAAATTAAAATAAATTAAATTAAATTAAATTCATTCGTATATTCATACAGAATAAGAATAATAATTAAGATAAATAAATATATATATATTCATTTTTTCACCACACAATATAACAATGTATTTAAAAACTAAGCGTTAGTACTCCAATTTAAGAAATAAATATCGATTATCGTAGTTAAATATAGCTAAAATATTATATTTTATGGAAGTCAATATTTTTAAAACCAGCAAATCTAATTTATATGTTATCTAACTTAGGATAATTAATATTAGAAATAAATACATTAATATGAGATGAATACTTAACAATGGTTTTATCGCGTTATTATGGGGGCACAGTTTATAGCTTATACTCACGTTAAACCTCATATTTACAATAGAATGATATCATAAAACACTGCAAAATTAATATACATTTTTATTTAGCATAATATTGTTTTAAATGGAAAACAATCAAAGAATTGACTTATACTTTAAATAAAGTGATCAAATTTTGAGTTATGGGATGATTGTGACTTTTTCAATATTTAAATAATTGGTTAGACCCAACATTTAACTTTGATATAAACACGTGTGTTTATTAATATGGCATCTAAATTTGTTGGATAGAAATTGTTATATTATTAAACTAAAAATATGTGTTTCCTTTGTAAACATACTAATTATATTCAAGTGTTTATTGTTTTATATTTTGTTTATTAGTACATTTAAGGTTCACTTTCTAACCACTTTTGTCACTGTAGCACTGCTTCTGTCCACCCGGACGTACTATCCACATATATTATTATTATTATTAGTATTATTTAGCACCGCGTCTTAATACCCGTTCGGATTATACGCTTAAGTACTAATTACGCAAATGGATTAGGAATTATGAAGGTGAATTTAGAGGAAGTGAACCCGCATTCACGTGGAGGAAGAGTGGAAAACCATTTAGGAAAAACACACCCCAGTTCACCCGACCGAGATTCGAACCTCGATCTCCTCGTCCTCGCATCGAGCTCAACACGACTAGCGCGTAGCCAACTACGCCCCGAGGCGGGTTATCCACATATAATTTAATTAACAGTGTAGGGTGATCAAGGTAAAGTTTAAGAATAAAATACCAGCATTTGCGAGCAGAGAGAGAGAGAGAAACAATTCAGGAAACACCAACCTCAATACATCCTACGAGGATTCGAGCCCCGACTTCTGTCCCCGGCAAACCAGGTTAGACGATACGAGCTTGATATCCAATCTACGTTCTCACAGATGTGACAAATGTATTTTATAAGTGACTTTATGGTAGAGTTCTTCTTTGATGGCATAATACTCTAATATATTCAGAGCAGTGAAGCGACTCGATTTTCTTTTCTGCGCGTCTTCGAGGTCATCCATAAACCATGTAATGTTTTTTTTCTATCTTTTTTATTTTTTGACCTTTCCTCCCTATATGTAACACCAAGTAGACATTTAATTCAAACCACCCACACCCCATTTACAAACTGCGTTACGTAACTTTTCACATCAAGATTAAATGTCATTATTTCTTGAGAATCTTTTGTGACACTAAAAGAAGGACTCAGATTTAACACTACTTAGAGTGGGTAGTAATAAATAAGTGTGTTTACCAACTATGAAAAACACGAACAATAATATTATTGTTTCAACATTATAGTTTACCCGCCTCGGTGGCGTAGTTTGATAACGCGCTTGTTTCGTGTTCAGCTAGACTGCCAAGGACGGGTGAACTGGGGGTGGTTTTTCCTCAAATAGTATTTCACTCTCCCTTCAGCAAATGTGGGTTCAATTCCTCTAAATTCAACCTTACCAATTCCTAATCCATTAGAGTAATTAGTACTTAAGCATACAACCCGAACGGTTAGTAAGACGCGGTGTTAAATACAAAATAATAATTTAAGTATAAGATCTGTGTTCTGTAACACTGTGATGTAACAACATGAGGACATTTTGTCACCCCCTTTTCCCCTCTCAACAGAGCTACGGGGTTTGTGGATGACCCATTGGTCCCCTTTAGGTTAAACGCAAACATTAATTTACGGTAATAAAATAGGAACAGGGAAGATGAAATTTGATAGGAGATGTACCCGAGTTCCCCCTAAACACATACGACTGACCCGCTTCAGTCGCCGAACGGTCTAAGGCGTCATTCTCATGCTAAACGGGCCTGGTGATGACGGGGAGATTGTAGTTCAAATTCCAGTCAGGTCTACTGAGGTTTTTTTTCTATAAATGGTTTCTCACTCTCCCTTCACGCCAATGTGGGTACACTTCATCTAAATATAGCCTTCCTCATCTACATATTCATTAGCGTAATTAGTACTTAAGCGTATAACCCGAATGGGTAGTAGGACGAGGGGCTAAAAAAAAGTAGTAAGGCACACTGATAAATATAATACACCCGACCGGAATTCGAAACCTGATCTCCCTATCACCGGAAATCCAGTGTAACGCAATTGTGACATCTTAGACCATGTGACCCCGATACGGGTAGAGACACTAAATGCTCACAGAATCCTTGAAACTATCGTTGGCTCCAAACATCGGTTCTACTATCTCCTTTTCCCGAACCAACAAACTATAAAACTGGTCGTGTGATAAGCGATACCCTCTCGTAACGGCAAACTGATGCTTGTGTGGTAGTTTTCAGTTTCGAGACAACGTTAAACTTTGTGTACACTTCTGTCTAAAACCCTACAGTTTAATCGTCTCTGGCCCATAGTCGAGCACGTAGAAGTTTAATAAGCCCACCTTACGGGCCCCCCTCATTGGCCTCCTGCTTACGTCATCTTATAAAGCACTCTTCCATCATTAGCGGAGAACCTCTAAAGCGCTCAAGAGGGAGAAACCTCGTCGAAAGCCCATGAAGATATGGATCGAAAGCGCACAGCTGCATAACGTGGCACGCATGCATTTTAAACAACCCCCCTTACGTTGAACAATAATTAAAATAAAATAATAAAACTACAGGTAACAAGGGTGACCTGGTGGTCTAGGGGTAAGGTTTCAGACTTCTGTGCTGGGGGTCCGGGGTTAAATCCTCGGTCCCGGCACAGATTTATCTGATTGCCAAACCCTTTCTTCACCTCTGACAAGACGTGTATTAATCACAACTTGTGAATGTGAGGAATGCCAGGCCTCCACCGTGGTTCGGATCCCACGTTAAACTGTAGGTCCTCCATTTCATCTCACAATCACCCTACCATTACACATTAGCGTAAGTGCGTATAATGCGAACGGGTAGTAAGACGCGGTGATAAGTATTTACATAACCTAGCCTAACAAACGAAACTCACGGTACTTGTAATTTCTAAAAAAAAGTTTCATTTCTTGAGGTGTTGTCATATAAATTTAGTTAGATTTTAAATATATATGTATATTTAATAGTCTGTAGCGTGTCTGTCTACTGAGCTAAGGGTCCCACGCTCGATTCTCTGCAAGGGCGAAAAAAGTATCATTGGTGAAATGTGGGTTTATCCTTTCACAATAATGAATTAATGGCTGTACTAGTCTCAAGTTAGATTATAGGTCATATGAACTATTTATATACTTGATTAATTTTTTTAATCTAAAATCACTTTTAAAAAAAATTTGTAGCCCTACCTAGTTAAATATCTTAGAAAGTAGATAATGTTGGAAGCCCTTGCTGAAAAATATATTTATAAATGGGTATCCTTAACAAGTTATAATTATTTTTTTGCACAGCGTCTTGCTGCCCATCCGTGCTATATCCATTTAACCACACCATTAAGATAGGAATGAGGAAGTTATGGTTTATCAGATATAGATATATATGGATAAATGAACCTGTGAATTCTCTGATAAAGGCATCAGTTACGTCTTGTTTGATTTTAAACTTACGGGGATGTTAAAGGCCGGGTGCTATAAGTAGATATTTCTTGAATTGTGTCCAAACTTACTCTCCGCGCAAATGCGGGCACATTTGATCTAGATTGTATCGCTTTCTTCCTCAGCCTGACCATTAATGTGGCTCGGACGCGATGGATTAAAAAACACACTATAAATTACATGACTAGGTAGTCTATTTAATCGAACGAGCCCCCTTCCCCTATTTATTGGTATCTTCATCCCCCCTGCAACCCCCTACGTCACAGGAAATACCTACATTTGAGTAAACATGTGGTGAAGGTTTTCTTAAAGACTATTCGTTGAGGCCAAAAGACGTATAGCTCACATCTATAATTTATAACCTTTGTTATTTCGGGGCATTCTTCTTGGTAGTTGTATATAATAACCAAACATTTGTGTTCGCTTGCGTCAATCGAATGGTTTGTTTGCATGGACTGGGATAAAATGATGACAGTTTCAAGTACACGATAAGATCTCCTTACAAACACAAGTGAAACCGTCTGAAATATTAAGACACGTCTCGTTAATAAATGTTTCTTCTAGCCGCAACAGTGGCCGAGCGCTCTTGGCTGTTAGGATCACATTGGATTGATGTTTTGTTTTATCACCGCGTCTTACTACCCGTTCAGGTTAAACGCCTATGTACTAATTAAACTAACGAGTTAGGGATCAGTAAAGCTTAATTTAGAGGAAGTTCACCCTAATTTGTGTTGAGGGAGAGTGGAAAACCATTTAGGAAAAAACACCGTCAGTGCACCCGGCCATGATCGAACCCCAATCTCCCCGTCTTCGGCAGTCTAGTCCAACACGAGATTAGCGCGTTAGACCACGCGGCCACCGAAGCGGGTTGGATTGATGTTAAAATTTCATCCAGAGACAATGGGAGTGGTTTTTCCACATTAAAGTTAAAAGGGTAAAAGAGGGAAAGTCCAATTTTAACTCCAAATTGAGCTAGTGCTGCCATCTGTTAGATAATCATGAGACCTTTCTAATGATCTTTATATTATGGTTGAAAGAAGTATCCATCATATTTAAATTAATTTAAAAATAGTATTTATATATTTAGAATCTCAATATCCCCCCCATCGGCAGTCCAATCTATTGCAAGAATGACGCCTTAGACCATGCAGCCACTGAAGTGGGCTGTAATGATTTAATTTTACACATATTAATATAATTTAACATCCTGTGTTTGATAATCCTACTAAAATATAAAAATGAGTTAATGCCTGTTACTCTTTAACGCAAAAATCACTACATTAATTGTTCGGGAATTTCGCATGGTCATAACTTGGACGTTCGGTTAACATATAGACTAATTATCCGCTGTTTTGTTTCAAGATGGTGGTTACAAAACCCTACCATGCGGCAATTTTTTCATATTCTGTTTACCAGAATTTTATTTGTTAAATTTTGAAAAGTTCCTAATTATTGATAGGTATAATAAAACACACAACCTGCTGATAGCCAGCTATTGGCACGTTATGGTTAAAATTAGGTGTGAATTCAATTAACAGTAAAACAATTGTTCTTCGTGTTCATAATATACATTAATATTTTTAATCAACCTATTTCTAAGTATTTTGACGTAAATTTCCAAGTTCACACATTTATAAAATTTTAGCGACGTAAATTTAACTAGATGAAATCTTTTTTTTTTTCAATGTTTATGTTTCAATTTTCAAGTTCAACTCTAACTTGATATTAGTAAAGTAACAAATACTTTTCCCATACTAAAATGCGTACAACCTGAACAGGTAGTAAGACGTTGTGGTAAAAAAAATCCTAAAATATAAGCAAAGTACTGCACAATTAAATGATTTATTTTCAAATAAAATTTGCATTCAAAGAAAATTCAATTACTATCTATGGAAGAGATGAAATAAAATAAAAAAGCGGAAGCATTATACCTTAACCAACGAAAAAGATTCATTCACAAAACAAATATGAATTTAGATTATATCTTAAGTAAAGTAATCTCAATGAAATAACACAAAAAAATTTGTAACTTTTTATAGTAATTTTGTCTGGCTTTGTCAAACATTGTAATAATGTTGATTTGCTAGAAATTTAGTTTGAAATACTACTAATTAAATGTATAAGCACACATTAAAAGAATGATCTAAAAAGCAACGGAAAAAGATAGTTTTTTTCATATTGAATTAGTAACTTAAATATATCAACAAATTGTAAATGGATGTTGTCACCAGGATAATTTTGATACTAGAATGAAATTCAATTAACCAAAGTGAAAGATGTCCCTGGATACGAGGCGAATCAGAATGGCAAAGAGTTGGAACGCAAAGTCCAAGATACCGGTTTCATTCCTGTGTCCAGACTGCAATTTAGCACTAAATTGAATTTAAATTACCACTTTTTTAAAACACTGCGTCTTACTACTCGTTTTGGTAAAACGCATCTGCACTAATTACTTTAATGTGCCAAAGATAAGGAATGTTGAATATAGATAAAGTGCACCTGCATTTGTATGGAGGAAGGACTCCTTCAGTACAACCGACAGGGATTTGAACCCCAATCTCCCCGTGCATTGGCAGTCCAGTCTATTGCTATAGCCACGTCCCAAACCATTCGACCACCAAAGCTGGTGAATATTAATCACTCAAATAGACGGTAACAATTTTTAATAACCTAATCACAGGTGGGTATCATACATTAGGGGGTACGGAACAGGTAAACAATTAATATTATCAAAAACTACCTGTATCAATGGGCACGCGGATTAAACGTCAAGCTAGCCTAGTCTTTATTTCCAGTGACAGGAAGGTCAGGAATCGATTCCCATCAGGATTTTCCATAGATTATTTCCTACTCTCTCCCCCACGAATTTCTTCTTTTTATTTTTATTTTTATTTAGCACCGCGTCTTACTACCCGTTCGGGTTATACGCTTAAGTACTAATTACGCTAATGGATTAGGAATTGGGAAGGTTGAATTTAGAGGAAGTGAACCAGCATTTGCGTGGAGGGAGAGTGGAAAACCATTTAGGAACATCCACCCCCAGTTCACCCGACCGAGATTCGAACCTCGATCTCCCCGTCCTCGGCAGTCGGGCTCAACACGACTAGCGCGTTAGCCAACTACGCCACCGAGGTGGGTCAATTTCTTCTAAATTCTACCTTATTTATATTACTTTAGAAAAGGTATTAGGACGCGGTTTGGAAAAAATAAAATGTTGAAGCCAATTTTTTTCTTAACTTGTCAGAAGTGGCGTGACTGGGGTGAGACCCACCTGATCTGGGCACCAAATTTATTAGTAATATTAGTAACCATACAAACCTACTTCAGTGGACGAAGTTTCTAAGGCGTCACTCTCGTGTTGTACTGGCCTGCTGATGACGGGGAGGTCAGGGTTCGAATCCCCCATCAGTTCTACTGAAGGTGGTTTTTCCTTAAGTGGTTTCTTCATTTTATTTACATGCAAATACGGGTAGTTTGCCTCTAAAATGCTCCCTTCCTCGTCCTTGCCCAATTAAGAGTGATTATCATGTATGTGTATAACCTGATCACTTATTAAGATAAAAGATAATACAGGTTTAATTTTTTTAACAATAAAAGAGTATTTTGCTTTTATTGTTTTGTAACTATTATTATTATTATTATTATTATTATTATTATTATTATTATTAGCATCGCGTCTTACTACCCGTTCGGGTTATACGCACTTACGCTAATGTGCAATGATAGGGTGATTGTGAGATGAAATGGAGGACCTACAGTTTAACGTGGAATCCGAACCACGGTGGAGGCCTGGCCTTCCTCACATTCACAAGTTGTGATTAATACACGTCTTGTCAGAGGTGAAGTAAGGGTTTGGCATTCAGATAAATCTGTGCCCGGACAGAGGATTGAACCCCGGACTCTCAGCACAGAAGTCTGACACCTTACCCCTAGACCACCAGGTCACCAGTTTGTAACTAGTAGGCCATTTGAGTACCAATATAAAAATCAAGCCACATTTTAAAGAACAGTTTTAAAGATGCGCCATTTATTTTATTATTCCTGTGCGGTTGCAACCCCCATTAACCCCTAACTACGCCTTTGGGTTTTCGGGATCTCAGATTGTATTGAAAATATTGCAAATTCCAAAGATTATTTAAGACATTTTCTTTCATGTGGAATGCTTTAAATTTATTTACAGATTGCAAGGACAAAATACATCGATAAGGTGAATTTGTAACTTTTTGTAATAAAACGTTACGAAAAAAATTACCATTTGAAGGACTTGGCTGTGTTCCTGGATCACGGACCATCTAACCGAGTCTGCCACTCGAAGTGACTATGTGCTGGTGCAACAACAAAAAACATACAGATGCGGCAGAAGATATACATAGAATAATTTGATTTTGTGGAGCTCTGGTCTGACGATAGTTCGGTTCAACATCGCGTGTCATGTTCTTCCCTCTCACCCACACCTCTGTCCTGTCCTGTTCCTGTTGGTCTCTAATCCCACGATCAAGAATGTATTACCTTTTATGAACATGTTTTAGAGTAGCACAGCTTTCTCTGATATATTCTCTGTATTGGCTTGTTATCATGGTTTTTATTGACAATAACACTTGGTTCTAGACGGCTATGGGGGCCACCCTTGTGTTATCTCTTGGTTGCGCTTCACGCTCCACGATGCTAGAAGACAAGAACATAAGAGGCTAGATAATACCTTTGTATTAAGGAGTCTGTTTGCATTTGGTTATAATTTTATATATATATGTATATATATGTATATATATATAAATGTACAAGCGTGAAGTGCAAGAAATATATGTCTGGTCAATTATAAATAAATCCATACAGTAACCTAAATGTACAATGTGATTATATATATATATATATCATGCGCTTCACTGTATGGATTTATTTATAATTGACCAGACATATATTTCTTGCACTTCACGCTTGTACATTAAGGATACAGTTCGCATCTAGCTGCTATATGGGAAAATTTTCCCTAGTGATGTTCTACAGGACACGTTTCGCTAGAGCTGGTTGGTTATATTAACTTAAGGGGGCTTTGTGCTCAAGTTTTGATTGTCATAAATTCTAAATTTCGGCAAGCCGCGCTCAACGCTACATGTGTACTCTAGTCAGTGCAGCCACGACTTTGCCCCAAGTACAGATTTGTTTCAAATGTTTTATTACATTAGATCTGAAGAGCTATCTATGGTTATATTAACTTGTTTTATATCCTCGGTCCCGGCATAGATTTAACTGAATGCCAAACCCTTCCTTCACCTCTGACAAGATGTGTATTAATCACAACTTGTGAATGTGAGGAATGCCAGGCCTCCACCGTGGTTCGGATTCCACGTTAAACTGTAGGTCCTCCATTTCATCTCACAATCACCCTACCATTACACATTAGCGTAAGTGCGTATAACCCGAACGGGTAGTAAGACGCGGTGCTAATAATAATAATAATAATAATAATATAATAATAATAATAATAATAATAATAATAACTTGTTTTATATAATACAATGTATCAATTTTTGATTTGAAAATAAAATTGTTACCTAGAAGGTTGTTTTTCCTTTTTGGGTACAAATTGTAAGATTTCTATTACCTACATATTTGACTCTTTATGAAGTATTTTGGAAACTTTAGTTATACTTACCTTAGCACATGATTTTCTGGTGAAGGGGAGGTCTAGGTTCGAATCCCAGTCATATGTACTTAGGGTTTTTTCTTAGATAGTTTCTAAATCATTTTCCACAAAAATATGGGTACATTTTCTTTAGAGATTCTACCTTCCTCAATCCCATCCCAACAGTGTAATTGGGTGACCTGGTGGTCTAGGGGTAAGGTGTCAGACTTCTGTGCTGAGGGTCCGGGGTTCAATCCTTAGTCCCGACACAGATTTATCTGATTGCTAAACCCTTCCTTCACCTCTAATAAGACGTGTATTAACCACAACTTGTGAATGTGTGGAATGCCAGGCCTCCACCGTGGTTCGGATCCCACGTTAAACTGTAGGTCCTCCATTTCATCTCACAATCACCCTACCATTACACATTAGTGTAAGTGCGTATAGCCCAAATGGGTAGTAAGACGCGGCGCTAATAATAATAATAACAACAGTGTAATTTATATTTATTTATATATACACACATACAAGCGAGATGGTTGGCGAGATGTGGAGGAACAAAAACATTCAATTATTAAAAAATGAACTTTTCTAAATCGTTAATAAGGCAAAAAAATCTTTTTTCATAAGATCTTTCTAACTATTTTACCAACTAAATCATTTAATTTTATCTTTATTAAATTTAAAAATCTTTGTAAACTAGGCATTTATATCTAAATGATTTATTGAATGTGTGTCTATTCCGATAATTTGTTGAAACTGTGGACATGTGGTTTGTTTGTTTGTGTGTAAAATTATGTTCTCTACACGTTAAATTTTCTCTCTTTAAAAACATCCATGCATACATAATATCTTACGCTCATGCTTTTTTAAATAAATATGTTACCTAAATCCAGACAGTCATATATTATAATATTGCTAAAAAAAACTTCTGACGTTTACTTTGAAGTCATCATACACCCAAAAGAGGATGGAAGGGGTAGGAGGGTGGGGAGCAGCAACAAAGCTCTTTCTCCGTTTTGATTTCCCCAAGGAGAGTGAACGGTATCTTTTGAAAAGCCCTACAATGAGTTGTCTCTTACCGTCTCTATTTTTAGAATATATATTAATTACGTAACATATAAGATAAACACCCCTCTTTAGACAGATGCAACTTAACAGGCGGGGGAAATTAGATGATTCCGTTTTGACAGATAAAGTAAAACACAACATGTGTAACAATTGAGCCTCTCAGAAGCCAAGAGGATCAGCTACACAAAATAAAAAGTGGAAAAAAGTATGGTAACCATGATTTGTGTGTATTAGCTACATTCAGAAGCCATGGACGATGCTGCCACTTTTTGATAGGATTATAGGTAATAGAGTAGGTCGTTTTGTTTTCTGAGAAATTCAGTTCTTTTAATCACCACGTCTTACTACCTGTTCAGGTTTATCGCATATATAATAATTACTCTAATGTGTAGGGATGATAAAATAAGCATTTAAGAAGTAATCTACCCACATTTGCGTGGAAGGAGAGTAAAAAAGAATTGAGGAAAAACCATCCTCAGTAGACCCAACCGGGATTCGAACTCCTATCTCCTAACTCCCCGTCTTCAGCTGGCCAGTCTAACATAAGAGTGAAGTCTTGGATCAGTATTTTATCGAACGGAACCCTATAAAAGCTAATAAACCTACTGAGGAACCTTTATATGTTCATGTATCATCCCTTTCCCTCTACAACTACAGGCCTACTAAAAGTTTTTGAGCTTTAACTAAAAAGTATATCCTTGAGTATTAAGCTTATATTATACAATTTAAGAGTCTAATATAAAATATATTTATTTATTACATTTATGTTAAACCAGTAAACCCTTGCGAAACTTTCACACATTTAACCTCCCCCCGTCCCCCTCCCCAAAAAAATATTTAGTATTTTATTGGGTTGTTGAAATTAAATACTCAGAGAAGTGTATACACAAAATAGCAAAGAGAGTTTATTTTCGGCAATTTATATAAAAATATTGTTAGATATTTCTTTTAGCTTAAATTTTAAACAAACAATGTGTTTTAACGTAAACTGAGTATGCTATGTAAGAAGTCGGTAAAAAAAATCCTATCCACTGATACCTTATTCATCGCTGTAGGCTTTGTATTAGTTGAGAAAAAAGGATGTTGACAACAGAAATAATATATAAGATATTTTGCATGGGAAAAAATTTAATAACCTCAAAACGTACTGTTACTTTTTAATACATTTTTAAAAAGATTTTAATAATGTTATAAATTAATTTCATTTTATTTTTATAACTAAACGGATATGCTGCTAATGAGATGGATGTTTATGTATTCGTAGCATACAAATGTAGAAGCATCAATAAAGTTTGTACCGCCACTACGCATAAACGTTTCAGGGAACCCTTGACACCCCTTCACGGAACCAAGTTTGAAAACCACTGCCTTAGAGCATTTGGCCACTGAAGTGAGTCTGAAAAAGTTACTATAATTAAGAATTTTCAAAGAAATGTAGTTGCTAAGTTGAGCTGCTGAGAAGTCCAAATATGCCTGAAATATATAGTGAAAATTTACTCATGTAACAGTTTTTTTTTTGCACTTCCCTTAAGGATGATCCGCATATAATTAAACTAATGGGGTATGGATGAAGAAGGAGGTAGAATTTTGAGGAAACTTACCCGCATTTACACGAAGCTAAAGTGGAGATCCCCCAATACACACAGCCATAACTCGAACCTCGACTTCCCCAACGCTGGCAAACCAGACGAAGAGTCTGGCCTCTATTTTTATTTTATTTTATCTCCGCGTCTTACTATCCGTTTGGGTTATACGCTTATGTACTAATCACAGCAATGGATTTATGGATTAAAAGGTTATATTTAGAGGAAGTGTACACCCATTTGCGCAGAGGGAGAGTGGAAAACCATTTTGTAAAAATCACCCTCAGTATATTCAACCTATATGTAAAGCACGACCTCCCCGCTATCGGCCGTCTAGTCTACTGCGAGAGTAGCGCGTTAGACCATGCCGCCACCGAAGTGGGTGTTTTTTTTAATTATTAATACGCTTGGCACTAAGGTTATTATCAACTAAAATTGGGAAGGCACCCTGCGCTCCATTGTATTTGATGGTTGTACGCTAATAGCTGTTTTCGACTTAGTTTTTTCTTATGCTGACCAGAAATGTCATCCTCTCCTCCTTATCACGTTCCATTTTTCAAATTATCACTTAAGATGATGTGAAGAATTGTATTATTTAATGCATAAAGTTGGTAGCAAACTAGATCTTCCCACGTTGGCAGCCCTTCCTTCAATCGTTTCTTGTCCTTGACTCTTGAGAGCCATTCATCAATTTTAATAGTTTTGACTAGACTGCCGTAGACGAGGAGATTGGGGGTTCGATCTCGGTCGGTGCACTGAGGGTGGTTTTATTAACGATTTTCTACTACCCCTCCACGGAAATGCGGATGCATTTTCTCTAAATTAATCTTTCCTAACTCCGAACCCATCAGTGTAATTAGTAGGCCTATATAGGTGTATAACCCGAACGGGTAGTAAGACGCGGTACTAGAATAAAAAAATAAAAACCAGTGAGAATTCAGTTATTTTTGAGGTTATCGTGTCCTACTAGCGATTAAAAAAATTAGTATTTTATTCACGCAAGTGCAATCCGAATTTATGTTATTATGTTTATGACAATTATGTAGTCATCAAGTGAAGCGAAGATATTGCAGAGTTTTTAAAATAATGTACATTATACTTATTTTGGATTGATGTAGTTTACTAAAGGGCAAAAAGGGAAAAAAAATATTCTCAAAATCAGCTTTAACGATTTTGAATAAATTTTCTTTCCAAGCATTGTTTAATATCATAACAAAATGGCTACTCTCATTTTTTTTCGTAAAAATGACTTTAAGGGTTCCGTTCTGATACGTAAATCCTTATTTTTTTTATCACATCTACATAACTATTTTAGATATGAAATTACTTATCATTGCCAATATGTAGGTCTATTTATAATATAAATATTTTATCTGAAGCATATTTTTATAAAATCAATCATTTTCAAGCTAAACGCACTTATATAAATTTTTTAACTTTTCGAACACTAAAGGTCAAGTATTGCGACCGTAAAAAATTAATAAAAATAACCCGAGATGTTGATAAATGTCACCGTTTCATGACCCCCCGAACCCTGAAAAGTGGTTTTTGCAATGCCGTCTGTCTTTGTGTTTGTTTAACCCTTAAATTAAGAGCAGTTTAGTAAAGTGAGAAAAGAGAAAAATCAATTTTCTCAAAATCGGCTCTAACGATTTAAATTAAAATTCGTATCTAGAAGTTGATTAAGATTATAAACAAAATGTCTATCTTAATTTTCCTATGAAAATGAATTTTAGGGTACTTTACAGAAGTGGAAATTTCGTTTTCTCCACAACTATTTAAGATAATAAATAACTTATCATTGCAAAGTTGTAGTAGCCTACTATTAAAAATAAAATATTTTATTTGAAATATATTTTTATAAAACAGATTGTTTGAGATATTGGGTAATATATTAAAACAACTTTGTGAGCTTAAGTTGTACAACGATACTACTTAAGTTTTAACACAATAATTCTCTAATTCCACGGAGTAAGTAAATAAGTAAATCTCTCACAATTTTATGTTTTTTTCTTCTTTAACCTCTTAGAGGAAATGTTTGTACAGCAATCTCTATATCATTTTAGACTCAATAGTCAATATTTACCTTTTTTATTGGTCTAAATTTTTAATGAGGAATTTAATAAAAATGTGTTAACTATAAGATGTGAAACCCCCTAATAAAATGTCGAATATTTTAACCGGAAGTAAAAATTTTAATACTAAATGTTTGACCCTAGTGGGACCACTAATTTTTTGGTTCAAATATACAAATGAGGACTTTAATTCCTTAAAAAAAAATCATAACATTTAAATCCGGAAGTCAAAAAATGTTTAACCTAAGTATAAGGCAATTTTTGTTCAAGTTTGCTAGTGTATATTATTTCGTTTCCATATATTTCGAGTTTTGAGTAAATATCTCCATTTTTAAACAATAGAGTGAGAAAGTCCGTTCGAAGTTCCGTACCGTTTGTTTTTAGTTGGAAACTACGTAACCGAGAGAGAGAAAGTGTTGACAATTATAATACTTTCTCTACACTAAGAATAGAAAAAAAAATCAAATGTTCAGTTAGTGACAAGACATAACGTAATAGATAATATTGAAAAAAGTTACTATAAAATATTCTGTTTAAATAGTTGCTCGTGTATAAAGTGTGAGAGTCCATTTTACAAAGTAAATAAGCTTTCTTTGTTTCCTCTGGCGTGGACTATTCGCTGTAGATAATTAAAATAGGTTTTAAAAAAAATATCTCCGGGGGTTTTCCCCGCACTTTAAGGCTCGTTCGTCACGAGCGAATATAACAATCTACAAAGAGAGATATAAAAAAAATATATAGATCCCATCAGAAATTCACAATAGATGTTTACTTTTAGCAGCCATCGTATTATTCTGTGCTTTCCATGCTGTTAATATTTTGGGACTGTTACAGTTTCTTTTTGAGCGACATAATAATAGAATCACTGTTTACTTAAGGCAGTAGGGTAGTTTAAAACGGGGGGGGGGGGGGGTGAAATAAATGCTGCAGACTGATTGTTAACACCAACAGCATCCCAGAAGTACCTTTTCTAGAAACCCTTTCATCTTTATGAATCTCAATCGTATTTTCAACCCAAATATGGCGGCGGCTTCTTTCTCATATTTACTAACGAAATGCGACAAACCGGCACTTTAAGTCTAAAGGTGCCCTGCATTTAGTCTGTGAGATAGCAAGCTTACCTTAAATTATTTCATTACGGTATTGGTTTGTAAGGACACCAACTTTTCGCGAGCCGTGTTTTCACGAAACATGTGAGGAATTATTTTTATAGGCATAAACATTTGTTTGGAGTTAAAAGTAATCATAATTACATATTTTTTAAGTTCACGAAATAAAAATTTATCGTGTTTTTAAAACGATATCTATGTTTTCTATGCAATATTTTATGCAATAAATGTTCGCGGCTAGCATCTATTTTGATTTTAAAAATTGTTTCTTAATTCCATCACAATATTTCAGTAGTGGAAATATCTCTACAACTATAACCATCGATCTTTACATATATTATCAATTAATCGATATATATATATATTATATATTGAAAGAGAGAGGAAAAGAGAATGCTGTATCGCAATTTTGATTGTTATTTCCATCTCGTCATCATACACTAGACTTGAATACATGTGTTTAACAACCTGTTATTGTGATTTAGTTTTTTTAAGAGTTTGATAAGTCGACACATTTTTGTTGTTTTTTATTGAGGTATTTGTGTTGGCTTTTTTAAATGCTTTATAACTAGTCATATAGCTAAATTTATTTTTATTTGAAAATTTTTGAACCGAAATTAATTATATTTTAGGAATAAATCTCTAATATGTATTTACCATGATGTCTTGAGGGTCATAATATAATCCATCAAGGTGAGACTTCTACCCCTTAAAGGTAAGGCGATATTTCGACACTTTGACCGCGAAAAGATTCACAATAAGCCACATTCAAGTAAGAGACTGGGAAGGAGGAGGGGGGGGGGTCAAATTCAAACCGAGTGCCTTGGTTAAGAGTTTCATACACACACACACCACATGATTTATCACTTTGTTTTTCCCATCCTCTCTCCTCTGCTAATAGACCCTACTGATACACGTACTTTTAAGCTATCCTTCTTATCCTAACCCCTTACCGTAAAATATATGGGTGCTAACTCTACTAATTAAAATAATAATAAATAAAGCATTTAGATTGAGGTAGGTGGGAAAGCAAGTTACAAAGTCTGCATTTCTACAGCATTTTTATAGCAAAAAAACTATTTTGGCCAAAATATTAAATATACTGCTCTAGTAGAAATATAGAGTTTAATTTTCTTCACAAGGAGATATCAACAGTTGTTGAATATCTGTCAATAGTTTCCTGTAATTTAATGATAACTTTTTCTATTCATTTAAAATGTTTCTCATATTATAATGTCGCTATGCTCATGACAGATATTCAACAACTCTTGATTTTATTTATTTTAACCAAAACGTTGGTTTTGAAATAAAAAAAACTGCAAAAACACTGCCCTTAGCTCACACCCTTTACATCCCCACCTTAAATATCTCACATAATAATAAAGCAGCGAAGATTAATTACAGTTACGATTTTTTTAAAGGATTTAATCTTATTTGATACCAGCAAGTTGAAGCTTTGATTTTGGCTGATTGCATCGAGGCTGTGTAAAGTTTAGGTTTACTAGGCAAGCTAGGAATATTTTCAAGAGTACCGTATAATGTTTCCATTCTTCGACAAAGTCGTGGTTTGGTTACCCCTTCCTATTCATTCGAAGCAACCTGCTTGGTAAACATGTCAAGAAGGTTGCACGAATAATCATAGACAGGCGGGCCTTGTTAAATTCACGGTTTTGTCCGCCAATAACATCGATTTTAGATTAGCATATTTGTTTTTGTCTTAAGATGGGAGCAACCTAACTCAATCGCTTCGAGTTACATCAGCGTTACAAGCGTAAAATGGCTGGCCGCCATATTATAAAGAAAGTTATCTGAAAGTTCAAAAAGGAAGGACAAACCCGCTTCAGTGGCCGAATGGGCTAGGGCATCACTCTCGTGTTAGACTGTCCTGCTGATGACGAGGAAATTGGGGTTCGAGTCCTAGTTCAGTGAACTTAGTTTTTTCAAAATGATTTTTCCACTCTGCCCAAACAAATGCGGGTACACTTCCTAAAAATGCAACCTTACACATCCTTGATTAATTAGCGTTTTCAATACATATGCGTAAAACCTGAACACGTAGTTAGACGGAGTGATAAAAAACTAAAATAAATATTTAATGTATTTAATGTGAAAAAGACCTCCAAAAATTTCGTTGCCTCACTCCCTCTGAGTTTTGAAGGGAGCCCTGTTTCCACGTGTTATTTGGCACTTATATTTTTCAATCCTCCCATCAGAATACTTCAGCCTGTGCTTCTTCTTAAAAACTACCCCTTTCTATAACTACGTACAGATTACAGGGTTTAGATGAATGTAAATATTTTCAGTTCACTTAAACTGTGTATATATTTATTTATTTTATTTTTAAAGGTTTGTCAGTTAGAAATTCCTAGTCTTCTACTGACGGTGGTGGATATGTAACAGTTTTATGAGGTTGTGACACTATGTAAGAGCTGTTATTCACCCAAATGAGATGATTAATGTTGATAACTATCATGTTATGCCAGTGGAATTCTTACCTCTAACTTAGGCCTAAATAACCAGAATAAGGCGACCATAATAACAGTTATACACCTTCGGGAAAAAAAATACTATGGTACCACCGGGAATCTAACCCAGGACCTCTAAATTAGTAGCCAGGAGTGCTGACAGCTAGACCAAGAGGCCGTTTCTAATTTAATATCATAGTATATCGAAAATTGTTGGTGGTATAAAAAATAAATATAAAATAACAAACATTTACCAAAGGTTAGTATATTCAGGTAGAGACTTTTATGGAATGGAATTAAGTTTTTTGTTGTTGTTCCAATGGTGGTGCCACTTCCATCACTTTCGAGTAACATCGACATTTTGAAAGAGACAATAGGTCGTACGTAACACCAGAAACTTTAGTGAGGTGGTAGGTGTCTGTGGATTGAACGTTAACCCACTAATTACCGATTAAAGTTTCGTTAATACTTCAATAACTAAAACAATAATTGGTCGTTAAGAAAGGGGGGAGAGAGTAACTTCAGAACTTGCAGCTCTAGGAGAAAGAGAAAGAGAGGCTTTTGGTCATCCAATCAAGGGATAAAAGGGGAAATAATGAAGCCACTGACATTAGACTCTAACATCCATGTACCGCAGTTACCTGGTTCAAGTTACCTATTAGATGATCGCTGCTGAGGTTTCGGGCAGAGGTAAAAGTAATAAAAGGGACACCACTGTTAGAAATGACTCCTCAATTTGGGATATAGAAGTACCCTCCGGAAATAGCTTATTTTTTTACGGCGAGACGTTAACTGAAAGAAAAAAGGTCTCCGGTTTATCTCTTGAGAGATTACGTGTTTCTTTTTTTGTTATATCGTAGAAAAGCTGTTTTTATAACATGACGCAGTTTGGTGACTTAGCTTTGTCGGTAATGTCTCTCTTCACTCTTTCTCTATTCTTCATCTTTATCTCTTTCCTCTTTTCCCCTGTTTATCCTTCTATTTTTCAATACACATCCCCTCTCTCTTTTATGCCTTGATCCCTTCCATCTGTCTTTCTCCACTCTGTTTTCTCTCCTCTCTTTACCCTCCTTCTCCCTTTCTTCTCGCTCTCCTTTAGTTATCTCGTGGCTATCCTTCTTCCCTCCCTATTTCTTTCTCATACCTTTCATCCTGCCTCTTTAACTAACCCCTTTCTCTCTCTCTATTTCTATCTCATTCCTCTCTCCCTACCCTCTATTTCTTCTCCAAATTTCTTTTTCTCTTCTACCTTTTCTCTCATCACTATCTCTATCAACCTCCCCCTTAATTTGTTCCCCCCCTCTCTCTTATATATCTCTCTTGAGCTTGTTTTTATCTGTACGTTCAACATCTATCTAAGGAGCAAGGATTTAGATGGTAACAAAGAGTAAATGGACAGGGGATGGGGAAAACACGGTGATATATTATCTCAATGGTAATCAATTTCAGTACACGGCCGAGATTCAAAGCCCAACTCCCTGTCGCGTGTCACCCAGGATTGTTAGATTCAAGGTTGTCTCTATCCTTATACCTGTCCAATATTTCCCTCCACACGCCTCTGCGTGACGTCACTGAAGACCTACGTTGCTTCGTGACAGGTTTCAGTTCAGTAATTATATTACTGGTGTTTTGGGCGTTCTTCATTGTCTCATATATAGTGATTGTTTCAAATAAGTTCAAATTAAAACAAGAATGAGTGATTTTATATTTTTTTACTATCAAATTGTGTCTAAATATTATTTTAATGTTTATTTTTCCAGGCATTTTACAAAGCTGTAACATTTAACTTTTTTTTAAAGCCATTTTGTACTCTAAACAGATAATTGAAATCTCTTAGTAGCGGACATTTTGAGAGTTTAAAAAGTGTCCGTTATTTGGAAAAATATGGTGTTTAAATCATGCTCTTTGTATATGGTTTATTTTTTATGAAACTGTATAATGTGCATAATGTATTATAAACATTAATTACTGCACTTGTACAGTATTTAATCAGTGTAATGATTATCAATTAATAATTGAATTAATAATAATTACGTAGCCTACACTGTAGTTTTAATAATACTCAAAACATTGGTTGTTCTCTAGGGGTGAGAAGGTGATCTATACCTTATATGACGAAAAAAATAAAAAATAGGTGTTCGAAAATAAAGTGCTTACGAATATATTTGCTCCAACAAGGGATGGGCTATGGGGAGTGGAGTAGGTTACATAATGATGAGTTACATACCCTTTACACATCACAAGACATTGTTAGGATAATAAAGTCTCGTAGATTAGGGTGGGCAGGATATGAAGCACGAATAGGAGAATCTAGAACAATTTTCAGGGTACTGACTGGAAAACCCAATGGAAAAAAAATTGGGAAGACCTAGACGTAGATGGGAATATATCATTAGAATGGACCTGAAAGATATAAGGTGTAATGAGGTGGACTGGATATAACTTTCGATCTACTAATGTCATAGAGTAAGTAAATAAGTAAAACATACAAAAATAACACAAACAAAGAAAATACTCTATACACCTCAAAATAATAAGATAAGTAACCTATATGTTTGGAAAAAAAGGTTTATTTAACCTAAAAATAAACATTAAAAATGTTCAGTAAGATCAAAACTTTAAAACCCATTTAATTGATAAGCCTGTGGATTAAGTAAGTCAAACTTTTTGTCAGTTTTTTATGTCATTTAGAAATTTGTTTTCAAGATTGTTAGAGCATTGGGACTGTTTTGCTAGCAGGGAAGGAGATAATGCTAGCAATTCTCTCGTGACAATAAATGACATTTCTAGGATGTTTACTGTAACATATTTTGTACATAAATTTTGTCCACCATTTTCAGAGTCTTATGCAAGTAATATACTTTTCTAGTTCTGTTCGTGTTCATTACTGAGAAAGTTCATTTCGCTTAAAAACCCATGTTGTTTGCCGGGGAAATTTAAACTGTCCTTTATGAAAGGAATTTGTTATTGAGGTTTGTCCGTTAAGGGGTGTTTCACTATGCTGTCTGGGATTAAAACATTGTGTACACTGGAGATATAGGAATATTGAGGATAATTTGAGTTATAATCATCCAGCTACTGTATGTCGTCTGTATCTGCTGTATTCGTAATCTCTGACGACACAAATTATCAAACGACAAGGACGTGTTCATTTAAGTAACGGAAGAACGTTTAACGTTTTTTAAATTATGACGGAGGAGAATGATCTGCTTGAATCGAATAATACAATAATCACCCGCATTGGTGGTCAAATAGTCTTAGGCATTACTATCGCAATAGACTGGACTTCTGATAATAGAGCGTTTGGTGTTAGAATCCCGGTCGGGTGTACTGAGGGTGATTTTTACTAAATAATTACACTCACTTTATGTAATTGTGGGTAGCCTTCCTCTAAATGCAACCTTTCTCATCCTTAACACATTAGCGTAATTTATACATACACGCGTGGACCTAGCGGGTAGTAAGAAGCAGTGACGGAAATAATTGCTTCAGCTCAATTTTCATGGAAAGGTCCTTTTGGAAAATACATTTTTTTTTACTGTCAATATTGATAACATTTTACTTTATTAATAGCGTTATTTAAAAATATTGATAATAGACCTTATGTATAAAAATTGACAGCTAAATATAACATGACATGACGTATGAATACGTGAAAGTAGATTAATAACTTTTCTAGATATTCTACAAAAAATTTATTTGTAGATTTGTTCCTGACCTTTGCACTGCTCACAATATTTTTAACGATGTTGCTTACTCGATAGTTCAAAGCTATTTTGTGAAGCGGGCTGCAGCTCTAGCTCTAAGCCCTTAAGCAGTCTAAGCACTATCACACTTGGACGCCAATGACAAAATAGCAAGAGAGGGAAGAAAATTAGAATTTCACCCAACGAGGGCTCTTGGCTATGTGCTGATAACCCTTTCCTCTAACGAGTTTACAAAGTCACGTTAATATTTGTGCCTTGAAAACATCGACTTGCTTTATAATTCTACCTTTTCCTTGTTTCCTATTCTAGATAGATATATTCTACCACGGACATTTTTAATCTACATCTTGGAAGGTAGATTCTTACAGGGCATTTTTGTGAACAAGCCAAGTAGCCTAAGTTGTAGAGGATTTATATAAAAAAAAGATTATAAAAAACTACTTAAAGATAAAAATAATAATTTTGTGACACTGTAGGAATATTTTTTTAGATTTGTTTAAGAATTTATAGTTTTTGTTTTAACGTTATGTCTCTAAAACTCTCCGAATAAAACGTAAATTCATTAACATGGGAAATCCTATCTTCACCGGCCGTGACGTCACAGGTAGGCAACATCTATAAACATAATGAATTGTAATCATTTTTAACCGATCCGTCAAGGTAATATTTTGAATAAAAATAGAAAATTTAAAGATTCTCGAATCAAATTGAGAGGGTGTTAAAGATCTAAAATCAATTGTTAGCTACGAGATTAAAGCAAGATTAACGATGTTTAAATAAAAAAAATACACACACACGTCGTAAATCTGCCGTTGGATATTTGACTGCACTTGTTGAACGATAGCCCGCCCGTCGAGACGTTTCTATTTATAACCTCCTCCCCTTCAAACAAAGTGTCTCTTTTCAAGGTTGATTTCTCGGTTCAAAGAGATTCAACCGATATGTGTGGGTCTGTTTCAAGAAATCTCCCACGGAGATGTATTTATTTGCTCTTCCTTCGCTCATGAGAAACATTCCGTTGACCAATGGCGGACCCGAATGTGAAGTCCGTTAACGCGACGACTCGTCGCTCGGCAGGTCGACTCGAATAAATAAATGAAATATCTGTTCAGTGTTGGAAGAACTCTTTCTTTTATTCTAGTCTTGCTTTTTGTATCACAATATTGATAAATCTACCCGCACAGATGGGCACGTGGACAAAGGTGTCAATCTCATTTACTGGTATCCCGGAGACAGAGTGGTCGAGGTTCAGATCCTGATAGGATCAACCGAAGGCAGTTTTCTCCACCACGCATGTAATATTACCAGTTTTATTTTGCTGTGACCCCACGTTGGGCACCAAGTTGTAGTGTTGTCTTACTTCACCTCACATCTTTCCTCAGAAATTAAAATTATTACTTTACTTTTCTCGGGTTCTCTTTTCATGTTTGCCATCGGATTAGTTATAATTAAGTGTAACCGTAGTTTTTCATACTTTCACATTGTCTTTTTTATAATGGAGACACAGGTTTATACATTATATTTTTAATTTATTCAAATGGAATGACACTCGATCATCCAGATATTATCACAGTCGGAATTAAATGTTTGTAATACGTGGCAGCCTTAAAGTTTGAAATTTGGATGTTTGCGCGTCGCGGACCTTAGTTACAGTGGGGTTGCGGGCCGAGTGACCTGGAAGAACCCTTTCCCTTGTTTATAGTCATACGAGAAGGTTTCTAGAATCTTCAACTTTCATGGGACCTCATCATTATTTCTTTATCTTTTAGAAACGAGAGAAAGATAAAAACAACCGTTAAAAAAAATACCTGGGGGTGACTTTTCACAAAATATTTGTAAACCTGTTAACAAAGCTGAGATTTTAAGATAGTGAAACATAATCTTGCCAGCAACATAAAAAATAAAATAAAATTACCACCCAAGTTTGTTAAACCAGAAGAAATTTTTTTATAGCACATATGGATTCATTGAATTTAATATTATAAAATAGTTCATTAACTTGAAATATATTAAGGGTGGGAAATATTATTATTAACACTCGCCTTTTCTCCCGTCGCCTACCGTAATATCGTACATTTGAACCGTTAAAAGAAATATTACTCGAAAACACGTGTTGTCATATTTGATCTCACATTCGACAACGACGTGTGCCATTACTTCCAATTTCACTGAGAGGTATAAACAACTTGTTTTCAACAAAAACAATCAGCATGCATGCCAATGTATATTTGACATTCTCGTTGTGTTAGTACAAGGTATAAAAAGTAATCACCAAAAGCAATTTTGTTGTAAACTGTAAAGTGAATGTTATTACAACGTTTTCCCCCCCCCCCCTCTACGCACCAGCTATTTGATCATCGTGGATAAGTGGAAAGGATGTTCTACTTCAGACATAGGTGACCGTTTATTGACATCAACATTTGCTGGTTTCTAGTTTGTTTTTTATCACCGTGTATTATTACCGTTCGGTTTATACGTTTATGTACTAAGTACGCTAATTATTTGAGGGATTAGAAAGCATATATTAATAAGAAATGTACACGCTTTGCGTGGATGGATCGTGGAAACCCATTTTGGAGAAAAAACTCAGTACACCGGACCGAGATTCGAACCTTGATCTCCCTGTCATCAGCAGTTCAGTCTATTTAAACGCTTTAGACCACTCGACCACCAAGCGGGTGTATTTATTTGATTTTCCTAAATGGTTATCGGTTTCAAGATGGCGTCTGTTCAATCAGTGTTATATTTAATATAAAATCTTATAGTGATTTGAATTTAAAATTCTAACAATCGATCGAGCTCCTCGGGCATTTTTTTTCTTTACTTTCGACATCTATTGCGAGACTAACGTCTTAAATGACGTGAACAACAGTAATTCTCTATGAATATAATGTATTATTGAATAAAGTATTCGTTTGTTTTCTGTCTTACTTGATCGTTAAGGGAAAATACAAATTTCAAATAAATTGGCAAATATCAAATAATATTAGCTTAGCAAATGTGGGTGGTAAGACGCGAAGCATGTCTAAAAACAACAGAGGAAGCTAGGGGAGCGAGGAATCATGTCAGAAAGACACATACAACAATAGAACTCCCTCTGAACGAATGTTGTGTTTGTCCTTGTCTTGGCTTCCTCCTGAATTCCTCATGAGGGAATAAACATTACGTCCGTAATTTGGATTCCTGAAGGACCGGCGCAATGAATATTAATGAGTCACCATCTGTGTTTATGTTCAAGCTATCAGTAAAGTTGAAGATATTCTCCAGAGGAACTTGTAAAAGAAGTTGAATACGAAACACCGGGGGATACTGAAGGAAGGGACTAGCGTCCGCCGTGACTTGAAGTCCCCAGTTTGATTTCACAAAAGTTAAAGGCTTATTCAGATTTTTTATTTTTCCACCGCGTTTTAGTACCCATTCGGGTTATACGCGTGCACTCTAATATAATACGGATGAGGAAGGTAGAAATTTAGAGTAAATTTACCCGCATTTGCGTGGAGAAAGAGTGTTGAGCCATATAAGAAAGACCATCCGACAGGGATTCAAACCCCGATCTCCCAGTTACCGTCAATCTACTCAAACACGAGAATGACGCGTTAGACCATGCGGCCAACCAATGCGGGCCTTTGAAAGACAAACAATTATTAATTTAAACCAATTTTTAACAAACTTGATATACACTTAGTAGTATTTTAGCACCTCATTATTATATAGTTGCCTGGTTATTGTAGACCATATTATTTGATTAGAGGACCGTTAAATTAATATACAGGGTGTACTATAACACATAGGACCCACTTCATCGGTGGACCGGAGACAAAAACAACTAAAAATATAATAGCCCCTATAAACAGTCTCCCATTTGACCTTGTTTCAGAATTATAGTCATGTTAAAATTGCCATTTTGGACAACATTCTCCGTACCGTAAGAAAATAGGCCTACTGATAGGTTTTTTCAGAAAATTTAAAATCCACGTTTGAAGTAATGTATAAATTATTAAGATAACACCTGCTTCGGTGACCACATGATATAAGGTGTCACTATCGCAAACTGGTGATGACAGGAAAATCTGGGTTCAAGTCATGGTAGGGTGAACTGAAGGGAGTTTTTTCAAAATGGTTTTCCACTCTTCCTCCACGCAAATGCAGGCACACATTCTATAAATTCAAACTTCCTCATTCCTCACTCATTAGCGTAGCTAGCATATATGCGTATAACCTGCACATGTAGCGCGCACGCGGCGCTAAAAAAAATTGGAATAACTTTTCTTATATGATTTAGAGAATTCAATCAGTTAGCATTTTATTTATGTTGTTCATTTGGCACGAAGCAATTTTTATTTTCTAATTTAAAGTTAAAATGGATTAATTCTATTCCCACCAATAATTACAATAGGTTGTTGCGACGGCTATGCTTAGAAATATCTATCAAATAATGTTAAAAAAGGTTAATCATGTTTGTTTTTTGTCAACGTAAGCTCATTAGTACAATCAGGTCAAATAGAGCTTATAAAAGCTCAACTTTTGCCGGGTGTATTTCAATTTAACTCCTAAGTCCACTAGAACTATGGAAGCTGAAGGGTGGTACGTGGTTTCTCAGCCACATTTTACAGCTCTATTTCTCTAAGGATGTTTTTTTTTACAAGGTTGTCAAGAGTGTTTAACTGGTCTACGTAGCGTCCCCTTTCATCTCGCCAAGAGCCAATTAGATACTTAGAGTAGCTTCTTTATTCTGTTTGTGAAAAAGAGGTATTGGCGTCACCTCGTTTGTGGGAGTTCTTTTTTTACACGCCGTGTGTTTTTTGCGAAATTCCGTCTCACTCTAAAATAAAATATATATGATAAGAACTTGTGGAAGAGGAGAGGATAGATAGAGAGAAAAGTAAAGTAACACGCATAAATAAAAAAAAAGTTTAAAAACAACCCTTCTATGGAGGTTTGGTTTTATTTCATGTTGTGTGTGTGTTTAGCACCTGGTCTTTATACCTGTTCAGGTTATACGCATATGTACTAATTACACTTATGAGCTAGGGATGAGGATGGTTGAATTTAGAGGAAATATACCCGCATTTGCGTGGATGGAGAGTGAAAAACAATCTTGGAAAAAACCACCCTCAGTACACCCGCCCAGGATTCGAACCCCGATTACAACAAACAAACGTAAAAAAAAGGAAAAGCTTCCAATAGTAAAAAGCCTAACAGTGAGGCCAGAAATATTTTTAATCTGGTTGACTGGAGGAACCACCACACTGGGTTACTTATTTTTTTATCACGGTTTCTTACTGCCCGTTCTTGTTATACGCTTATGTACTTACTACGTTACCCGCCTCGGTGGCGTAGTTGGTTAACGCGCCAGTCGTGTTGAGCCAGACCACCGAGGACGGGAAGTTCGAGGTTCGAATCTCGGTCGGGTGAACTGGGGGTGGTTTTTCCTAAATGGTTTTCCACTCTCCCTCCACGCAAATGCGGGTTCACTTCCTCTAAATTCAACCTTCCCAATTCCTAGTCCATTAGTGTAATTAGTACTTAAGCGTATAACCCGAACGGGTAGTAAGACGCGGTGCTAAAAAAAACTTACTACGCTAATGGTTTTAGAGATTAGGCAAGTTACATTTCAAGGAAATTTACCCACATATGCTTTGAATGAGAGTAGAAAAACCTTAGGAAAAACCAGCCTCAGAACAAATGACCAAGATTCGAACCTCGATATCCCCATAGTCGGCAGTCTACTCTATTGCGAGAATAGCGTCTTATACCATGTGGACATTGAAGTGGGTCACCGGGATATTAATATAGAGAGTGTACACAAATTAAAGCGGTTCCATTTTATATTGCGACTCCTAAAAATAAAACAAGCTGAAATTGTAACACGACAAAAGTCGTCTGATGCTTAATTTGCTAGATAGGTGACACCGTCAATAATTGAACGATGCTTGTACAAACATTGAAGCCGGCATGTGCCGTATACAGGATTTAATAATGTGACACATTACCGCCGGCTTCGAAATGTATGGCGGCCGTTTTTAACACCTACTTTAACCATGGATGGGGCACTATTTTGGGAAGAGAAATATAATAAATTAATTAATTGCCTATATTATGGCTTTAATTGTCTGTCCTATCTATATGGTTTTGTATCTGTACCTCAGTTATTATTATTATTAGCACCGCGTCTTACTATCCGTTCGGGTTATACGCACTTACGCTAATGTGTGATGGTAGGGTGATTATGAGATGAAATGGAGGACCTACAGTTTAACGTGGAATCCGAACCACGGTGGAGGCCTGGCATTCCTCACATTCACAAGTTGTGATTAATACACGTCTTGTCAGAGGTGAAGGAAGGGTTTGGCATTCAGATGTACCTCAGTTGATTAGATCATCTATTCCGAATAGTAAGCATCAGACGTCATTCGTCGTTTTACATTTTCGACTCGTTTTGTCATTAAAAAATCGCGCTCTTAAAAAGAATTGCGTGAATATGTATGTATCCTGTATATTATTAAATTAATGTATATAGATAGACCTTCTACCATCTGGGATAGAAATAAGGGGCTTCATACCTTTATTCGATATTTATAACATACAAATGTTCCTACATTAGATACTGAGGTCCAAATAGGATTAACAGGCTTATATAAAGAACGTTTTAAGTTAATTGTAAAACAAAGATATTAATTTGAATTATAGTAATTCGAAAAGGCCTATTTTATGGGTATAAACATATATATATATATATATTATAATAACTGTACAAGTGGCAGCATTTAGCCAACTACCGAGTCGAGGGTGGCTGCGTTATCTGATAGCTCGTGATCTTAATAAATCACACATTTGTAGCCGACGATTTCCGCACGTCTATCATAGACTCTGTCTTAAAATATAAGTGAAGAATTACCCTGGGCACGGGAAGATTCCTGGATAGCTCAGTGGTTAGAGCATTGGCGTACTAAGCCAATGGTCCCAGGTTCGATTCCCGTGTCCAGGTGTCATTTTTCAATTATCAGAATATGATATCTAGATGTGAGTAAATACTCACTAAATAGCTTTTTATTCTTATATACAGTAGTGGACAAAACGGGACACTTAAGTTATTTGCTCGCTACAAGTTGATTGCAGAGCTCGAAATGGCACAACATGATCGAGTGATACACAAGGAGAGTTGGTGGTACAAATTACTGTTATTGTTTGGAAGTAAATGTTGTTGTTGCCGACAGTTGACAGTCTTCTTCAGCCATATTTACATTACAAAAGTTGTAAGATAGATGAGTCATCAGCGAATACTGCTGACACGGTTATGTTAAGGAAATAATTTAAAGTTATGAAATTATTTTTAAAATAAAGTTTGATGATCTGATACAAACGGTTGAGCGTTATGTGATATTTTTAGTTCAAACTTTACTTATGTTAAAAACATCATATGTCTTGTTCAGCGAATGTTTGTTTAAGCTCAGTGCATGACAGTAAACAATATTTTAATTATATTCTTCTTTATTATTATCTTCAATCTACACTTTAGAATGTTTCCTAAAATACTATCAACTTCGTGTTTATTCACGTATTGTGTAAAAAGCTGGTTCTTAAAGCAGTGATTGATACTCAAATATTGTTCTTATGATTATCTATCTTTGTCAACTCTATTAAAACCAGATTAATCTACAGAACATCAACATTTTACCTGAGAGAAATGATTTATTTTACCATTTATATTTATTTGAGATATTTAACTTGCACTTTCTAAACCGACCGATTATATCAGCACACTAGAATTTTTATGAGCGAGAGCGAAAGAGCCTACCAATTTTGTCTGGAAGGTATTTTCAAATACCCTCCAGGGTTTTTTTTACGTGTCACAACTGACATGGAACCAATGATTTTACTTTTTGTCGAAGTAATTTGTACTACGGACTTCAATAAATGAAAATCAGATTGGCCCCGGCTGGGTTTGAACCCACGGACATCGGGTCCTGAGGTGAATACCTTACCACAAGACCACCGGGGTCGACTAGAGAGAATTTAAATGGTTTATTCTTCCAATCTTCATAATTATGTCCTTTGCTATGTATGGAGCTCCATGAAAATACGATAATTTGATTTTTTTTAAAGAGAGAAGATAGCATGACACTACAAAGAAGACCTTTGACCATCTCTTTCAATTCGTACTGATTCCAACATAAACTAAACAAATTGGAGCTTTTTACTTTACCATCAGACCATGCAATGATTCATATCTAAGTCAGATGCATCAAAAGACTGGGTGAGTCAAAAAGATGTTACCACCTGTATGGGCAATACAAAATATACATTTTCTTTCCTTCTTCTGTTTCAGACCAAATAAGGAAACATAACTTAGTTTGGAAGAAAAAAGTGTACCGTGCTAAAAATTCATTTAGCCCAACACAAAGACTAATTGTCATCAAAAGTACTAACCCTTATGTGCCACATCTACAAAATGTGAGTATTCACCATTCCTTCCTTCTGTTAGAGCAGTGCTATGTTAGCGTGTCCCATTAGACTGAGCTGCACTTAGCACTAGCCGTAGCCGACAATTTCCGCGCGTCCATCACAAACTCTGCCTTAAAATATGAGTGAAGAATTACCCTGGGGGGTGACCTGGTGGTCTAGGGGTAAGGTGTCGGACTTCTGAGCTGGCGTCCGGGGTTCAATCCTCGGTCCCGGCACAGATTTATCTGATTACCAAACCCTTCCTTCACCTCTGACAAGATGTGTATTAATCACAACTTGTGAATGTGAGGAATGCCAGGCCTCCACCGTGGTTCGGATTCCACGTTAAACTGTAGGTCCTCCATTTCACCTCACAATCACCCTACCATTACACATTAGCGTAAGTGCGTATAACCCGAACGGGTAGTAAGACGCGGTGCTAATAATAATAATAATTACCCTGGGCACGGGACGAATCCTGGATAGCTCAGTGGTTAGAGCATTGGCGTACTAAACCAAAGGTCCCGGTTTCGATTCACGTGTCCTGGTGTCATTTTTCAATTTTCAGAATTTGTACAGAGAGTCTCGTATCATCGTTTATAAGACAAGTTTCGCAAAGCTGGGTCAGCGTATGGGGCCCTTTAATGATGAAAA
Source organism: Timema podura (assembly GCA_033556935.1). Classification (NCBI taxonomy): domain Eukaryota; kingdom Metazoa; phylum Arthropoda; class Insecta; order Phasmatodea; family Timematidae; genus Timema; species Timema podura. The sequence continues at coordinate 23,097,133 of JAVRXN010000014.1, forward strand.
GGTCAGGGTTATAATCCTGGCGAGGTTACTAAGGTGTTTTTTTATAAATTGTTTCTTAATCCCCCTTCACATAAAACCGGGTACATCATTCATGAATTTAACCTTCCTAATGCAAAATGTACGGTTAAACCGGAAGTCTAGAAAGACTCAGAGCGTAGAAAATGGTTCCCTTGGATTAAATAATTACTTAATTTTTTTGACCACGCTATTATTTACATCATTATTTCTTCAATATCCAAACATTTTACGTAATGAGTAAAATTTTGTAATGAACCATTATTTCCTTCACTTCTTTAAAAGTAATATGGAGTTAGAGATGTTGATAGGATCCATAAAATAAAACAAGATGCCATAACTTTGGTGCTTCAGTTCATGCGGCACGTAACTTAGGTTCAGGGGCTGCAAATTTATGACTTTGAAAGAAAGTGATGAAAGATGAGACAATTTAAAAAAAATGGTACGTGTAAAAAGTCGATGAAGGACTTGAGGTATAAAGAAGGGTATGAAAAAAAAATTACACCATGAGCTTGCATTAATAACACTTTTTTTAAAAAAAAGTATACTTAAAGGCGACTAAAAATGTGTACATATAAATCTCTGAAAAATACAAAATACATTAGTTTCTTGATAGTTTGAGTTTCCGTTTAGTTCCGACGAGTGGGTACGCGGAAAAACAACGATCACAAGTACAAAAAAAAATGTTAGCCTGCACCGCGCATTCTTTCTCACTTCTTTACCTATTAAAACTGAGACATGAAAACTTCATAAGATATGTAAAACGAAGTAATACACGTTGTTGCAGAAACATATGCTTATTCCACCAAAGAGCATAAATGAAACAATATTAATTGTTACAGAAATATATTGAGTAAAAAGGAACATCACTGTTCACAAAATACCATTAATAATACACTCCCCATTTTTCAGACCTCCCCTTAAAATATGTATTTGCTTATAGATCGAAATTTTGTGTTCTATAAAAATTATATTGCAAATAAAAGTGTTTTATTATTTTAAATAGGTAGGCCTACAATTTTGTAACAGTAATTTATTTCGTATTTCAAAGAGTTGTGGAGATAAGATTAAAATTTTAAGTATCCGTTTATGTCAAGTAGGCTACTCGCCAAGCCACTTATCCAGAAAAATATATATATATATTTATGTACCAATTTATTTATAATATTAAACAGAGTCTAGAACGGATTAAAAAAACACATTTTTTTTCTCTTTCAGCCCCTAAGTAAACTACCATTAATTTTTAGGGTCGGAGAGATAATTCCAAAAAATCTTATGAAAACTCTAAACATTCAAGTTTCATGCCGATAGTAAAACAGTTTCGACTCTGGCCAAGATTCAAATAGACAAGACAGACCACATCGCGTAAACCACTTTTTCGAGCTCTGAGGGTCATGAAACGTCAACATCCATTAAAATCTGGAACTATTTTTTTACGATTACAATCTTCCTCTCTTCAAGGAGTAACGAGAAAGTAAAAACAGAAAACATTAGTTTAAAAAAAATTCTAGTAATAGTAGTCTTTTAAAAAAAGGTGTTTGCATCATGTAAGTTAAAAGACCTTCTCTGTGATCCATCCTGGCTACAGATACAGAGGTCCCGGATTCGATCCCCAGCTCTTCCAGATTTTCATTGAAGCAGTGGGTCAGGAACGGGGTCAGCTATGCCTCATGAGAACAAATGAGGAGCTACATTAATATAGAAGTAGCAGCTACGGTCTAGGAAACTTAGATTAACGGCCGGAGGGTTCGTTGTGCTGACCACATGACATCTTCTATCCGCAAATGTTGGCACTATCTTCGCCAACATGTGGCGGTCGTTCCGGTCGGTAGAGCTGGTTTGAGGATTGGCGTCATGGAGTTTTTTTAATTTACCTAATTTATTAGTCCATATTAAGTGCTTTTTTCACTTAAAATCGTGTAGGTATTTTCATTTTTTACGGCTATTCCGTAAATTAGGGTTTTTGATAGCTCGACATGGGTCCGGGCCCGTTCAACTCAAACTATGAGAGTATCTACTGATTTTTTTTTCAAAGGAGGGCATAAAAACTTCACCAAAAGTTTTTTTTTATGATTGTGATTTCAGTGTCCAGAGTTCAATTTAAATCGGTAACGAAAAGATGTTTCCATTTAAATATTTCGAATTACTACATCCAATACAAGGGTTATTTACGGGATAATCTATGGGGTAAGGATGAAGGAGGGTAGTCGTAGTAAATTTACCGACACAAGCTTAAAAAGAGTATGGGAAGAACTGATCAGTCATATGTGGAAAACCACACCTAATATACCCAGCCGAGATTCAAATCTCGCATATTTACACTATCAGCGATCTAATCTAAGGCAAACCTGACGCCTTAAACTACATGATCACCGGGAAGGGTTTCAATGCAGTGGGGTTATAGTTACACTCCTTGCGAATGCTGATACTTATCCTTCAACTCTCCTCGTCTCTTTCATAGATACATTAAATCACCACCATCCAGTATTATTAAAGACGACAAGCCTCTCGATTAAGTGGTCAGAACCCCTGGTTACCGATCTTAAAGTACTAAGTTCGATTCCCGGTGGTACCATAAGTATTTTTCCCGAAAGGAAAAATATTCCCATGTTCGCCGTGGTCTGGTTAATTAGGTTTGAATTCACTTCGGTGGCCGCATAGTCTAACGCGCTACTCTTGCAGTAGACTAGACTGCCGACGTTGTGGAGATCGAGGTTAGAATCTCGGTCTGGTGTACCGAGGGTGCTTTTTCCAAAATATACACACAGGTGACCGAACTAGATACGGCATTTCTCACGGACAAATATGCCGTACGCTTAAAAAAAACTTCGAAGGTATCGGGCATGATAGGGATCGAGGCGACGCCTTTAAGAAGTTTAGCTTCAAATCTTGGCTTTAGCTTTCCCGTAATTCGGCGCTCACTATAAATTAGACGCCGGGCGCTAGAAACTTCGCTTATAGTGAATACAATCCAAACCAAATAACTCTTGTTGAATAATTAACCAACTCACCCTTCTCTCACAAAAAACAACAACAAACAAGTAACAAACGTAACGGAACTCCCTTTATTACCATCGTTATTAGATAGGGCTCAGGGTAGTAACTAATGACGTCATATTCTTGAGAGGGATGTTGAGGCAAACATCAAATGAGATTTTATTTATAAGAATTAATTAACAAATTATTGATAAAACACCTCTCGCTCTCCTCAATCTCGGAAAAGATTTCTTGATAGTTCTTGACTTTATTACAAACGGAAATTTGGAGCACCTTTTAGAAAATAGAAATACATTTTTTTTCGGCCAAAATTTATAATATTTTATTATATGATTAATATTATTTTATAGGTAGAACCCCTATTGATAATCTCTATCAAAATTTACAGCTACAGCTCATATGACCTGACGTATGGATACGTGAAAGTAGATATAGTCACTTATCTAACTGATAGCCTTTCCTATGACAATTGGACTGTAACGGCTTAGTCTAAGGGATAAGGATGAGAAAGATAATTTAGGAAGCGTACACATTTATCGTTGTGTCAAGAGAGTAAAATATAAACTAGGTATTTAAATATTTTTTTCTCACCGCGTCTTACTACCTGTTCAGGTTATACGCATATATGATCATTACTCTAACGTAGTATGAATGAGAAAGGTAGCATTTTAGGGGTGATCTATCAGCATTTGCATGGAAGATGAGTGGGGAACAATTTACGATAAATCACCTTCAGCACACCCAACCAGGATTCGAACACCGATCTCCCAGTCATCAACAGGCCAATCTAACAGGTAATTGATACCTTAGATCACTCGGTCACTGCAGCGGATAATATTAATACTAAACCAAATGTATTACAACTAATAAAAATTACAATTCGTGTTTGTTAAGACTCAGAATATGCAAAAAGGAAAACTTCAATTTACACGACTGTAAAACAATCAAGTAGAGATCGTTTGAAAGCGCCCGAGAGCATTGTTTTAAGACAAAAAGCATTCATAAGATATTCATTGATGTCTTTTGAGACTTTAAAGCGTATTCAAGTAGCAAAGTTTAAGAGAGGATAAGAAGTGAAGGAGACGACTTATTTCTTTGCCAGGATATCTAGTTTCTCATTTCGAGATGCGGCGGAGCGTACACAATATTGCTCTTTTATCTCCCAACGACTTAAATTGTTTCAGAAAGATGAGATGTAGACTTTCTGGAAGGTTCACTCTTGACTTTGAGTGTGTAAGACTGACATTATTTACGGTACAATCCCATCCATTGAATATTGCCACTGCAATTCTCATAGTGATTGGCCTATTCTATAGCTCATTTCACGAACTGGGCAAAAATTGTATTAGCTCTTGCCCATTTCTGGAAATGGAACTTATTGTATTAAGAAAAATCAGGGGCCTAAACTGTTTTCTTAATTAAGACCTTAAACTTCAAAAAGAAAGCGTTTTCATTTATTATGATATAAATATAAAAGATTAAAAATCATTTGTATGAAACTTTATTCTGCGCAATCTCAAACCTACCGTTAATCTCGATTTTATAAATAATTTAGGTTTGATTTCCAACCAATCTAGTGTGGGCAAAGTTGATTTAAAAAAAATGATTTTTTATGACTATGTAGGCTAGGGTATGGGTTTTTAAATTATTTTCAATACTATATAATATATATATAATATATATATACATTACATTGGATGGGTAAAACCGGTTTTGTGTTGTGCAAAATAACGGTTTATAAGATTCAAATTTATCTGGAGCTACATTTTAAAAATATTAATTTCTAAAAAAAAAAAAAATTACTTGCTTTGGTGGTCGCATGGTCTAAGGCTTCACTCTCGTGTTAGACTAGACTCCCGATGTCATGTAAATCGGGGTTCAAATCCCGGTCGGGTGTACTGAGAGGAATTTTTCCAAAATGATTTTCCATTCTCCCTCCATGTAAATGCGGGCACATTATCTCTAAATTGAATCTTCCTGATCCCTTATTCATTAGAATAATTAGTTCATATGCGTATAGCCTAAAAAGGTAGTAATACGCGATGTTAAAAAAATATGTGTACAAAATAAAAAAGTGCTTTCTCTATTAGACTCATAACTTAGAGAATCTATGCAACCCACTTAAAAGATTTACTTTTGATATGCTAGTGAGTATAAATGTTTATTTTTTATTATAATAATAATAATAATAATAATTAGGACTGCATCTTACTACCCATTCGGGTACTAATTACGCTAATGGGTTAGGAATTGGGAAGGTTGAATATAAATGAGGTGAACCCGCATTTGCGTGGAGGTAGAGAAGAAAACTATTTTAGATAAACCATCCCCAGTTCACCCGAGCGAGATTCGAACCTCAATCTCGCCGTCCTCGGTAGTCTAGATTAACACGAAAATAGCACGTTAGTTAACTACGCCGCTGAGGCGGGTGTGTATTTTTTTTGTAAGTTTGTCAGAAAGCGTTTGTATAAAGTCTCATGTAGAACTTCTTTGCTAGACTGAGTTGAGAGTTTAGAATCATAAGAAGCTCTGAGCTATCTCATATCTTCACTCCGTCAAGTCTGTTTTACGTGTATTTCTTTGACAGTCTGGGAAATATTCTACATACGAAACATTTTATAAAACTCCTTTATGCAACAAGAGAAATGCTTCTGATTTAAGTTTATTTGATCTTTTTCGCCTTTCTACCGTTTGTTTTCGTAGGAAACCGTATGACGTAGGAGCAAAGAAACATCCTATGTAAATATTTGATAATAATAATAATAATAATAATATGAAACCATGTTTATTTAGTTACAATTTATTTTGATAGTATTTTAAAAAACTTTAATAAACTTACTTTAATCTTATGTCATTTCACCAGCAGGAAAACACATAGCTTAAGTAACCCGATTCGGTGGTCGAATGGTCTAAGGCATCACTCCCGCAATAATCTGGATTGCCGATGGTAGCGTGATTGGCGTTTGAATCACAATCAGGTGTACCTTTTTTTTTTTTACTTACATGGTTTTTTCTACTCTCTCATTATGCAAATGCGGGTATAATTATTTTAAATTAAACCTTCCAGATCCCTAACACATTAGTGTAGTTAGTACATTTGTGAATAACTCGAATAAAGAAGCGGTGCTAAAAAAAAGGTTAGGTAGTACAGTTCGAACCAGACGTCGTAGTGTAGCGCGGTTTTCTGTATTCTTCACTATAAAACAGTGAAATAGAGTGTTTTCATTTTTTAAATGAGAAAAACTATTTCACTGATTCACATTAAGCTGTTGTCAAGTGAAGAAAAACCGCACTTGGATACGAATTCTGCTTCAAATGTTATCTTGTATCTAATTTATTGATTGATAGGCTGTGAGATGCACTCTTAACGACGTTGTCTAATTGGAGATTTTTAAGCTATTTTGCGGCGCGGGTTGCATCTTAACTTGACGCACCTAAGCAGTTTAAGTACTATCACACTTAGATGCTAGTTTACAAAATATAAAGAGGGGACAGAACATAAAGAATTTCACCCTGAGAAGGCTCGTGTTTATGTGCTGATAACTCTTTCCCTCTTCCTCTGACGAGTTTACACAGTCACTAAACTATTTGTACCTTGAAAACAGTGAATTGCTTTTTGATTTTACTTTTTTCATTCTAGATAGACATACGCTACCACGGACTTTTTTTAATCTACATCTTGGCAGGAAGATTCCTACAGGCCATTTTCGTGACCAAGACAAATAGCCTGAGTTGTAGAGGATTTATAAAAATACGTTTACAAAAAAACTACTTAAAAATAAAAATAATAATTTTGTGACACTGTAGGACTATTTTTTGGAATTATTTAAGTATGTATGGTTAATGTTTCAACGTTATATCTTTAAAATTCGCTAAATAGAGCGTAAATTCACTAACATGGGAAATCCTGTCTTGACTAGCCGTGACGTCACGGGTAGGCAACGTTAGCTTTATCTAGGACTATAAACATTTTTAATTTTGGACTTTGCCTTTAAACAATAGAGACGCACACATTTTCAAAATTATCAGTTTCAAATTTAAGGCCATCACCTTTAATAATGTTTTATTTTTAATTCAAGAAGCGCTTCCTTTTGGGGCAGACTAATTGAAGTAACTTATTCAGTGCATTCATGTTTATTTGAAAGATTTTAATTAATCCCACATCTCATGTTGAGGATTATTTTAAAATAGCGTAAATCCGTTTGGATTAACTCTATTTATTATAATGTACTATGTTAATTATCATGGTTTTATTTCGATTTCGTATAGTGATGTGAACCTTATATCTGTCTGGTTTGTTTCAGGATTCCTCAATTGGTCGCATAAGCTACGGCGTCAGGCTCGTAATGAGCTAGATTACTGGTAATGAAAGTAATATAGGATACGCGTTCAAATATCAGCTAGTGTGATGGAAGTTGTTTTTCTACCTGTGGTTTACCACTGTTTATCAACCCCTTCACCGAAAAATTCGGGTGCATTTCCTCTAAGTTACTATCCCAATCTCTATAACTTAGAATAAGTCTGTATTAGCCTTGGTAGTTGAACGTACATCAATAAAAAATACTCCCCCTCTTACAAAGCATTGTTCAAATCTAACAGGCTATATTTATTGAATTAAAATTTTAAAAACGCGAAGATTTAAATATATTTTATGTTTAATTTTAGGTTATAATTTAAAAATTCTTAAGAGGATATTGAGATTTATGAAGGAACAACAACGTTTAAAATTTCAAAATATTCTCTAAAAGTTTAATATCAAGTTAATATATATTATATATTTATTTTACTCATATATATAATCCTCTGATATAGTAGTCAACACGTATGTGCGCCATTAAATAAAAATAACACTAGGCTACTCCAAGTTAACTTTTATGCTTTAATATAATTATGGAAGGAAAACATGTGTTTGGTGTAGAATAATTATAAAAGTGGCTTTTAAATATCAAATCATGGATGAAATACAGCTTCACCACATTTATTTTGCATCAAGACATATATTACGTTAATGTTATTATTTGGAACGGCAACCATTTGCTTTTCAATCTTATAAAATAATTAGGTAAACTAATATTTAAAAGTACAAAAGCGCTTTTGTGAGAGGTTTAGTAACTTAAACGTAAGAGGTAACCGGACACACTGGCTCAGTTGAGAAATGTTTTTGCTATTCTTATAGACAAGACTGTGGCTCATTTTTAACTAGTCAGCATTAAGATATCGATGTTTTACTGTGTAATTAGTTATTACAATTCACGTCATAAAGTTTTTACCTAAGAACGTTTTCAGTCAATCATTAAATCTATGTTTAGAATTTATTTATATTCATACCAAAAATGTTTTTGTTAAATTACACAAAATTAAAATAGTTGTATTAGACCTAGGTTTTTTAGTTTGCCTTACATCAAAACTTTACCAAACACTTTTTACACAAAATACTATTTAGTTTTTATTTGGAAAACTTACAATTTTAAAATAAATTAATATCAAAATGTTGTTACATTTTTATTCTTTTAAAAAATCCTACAGGATAGCATAGTTTAAATTTATTGTTTAAACCTCTAGATTGCGACCTAATCAAAACGTTTGTTTCTTTTCCTGGCCCTAGCCCAAGCTTCTAATTTTATTTCCACATTATTTTTATTTTTTTATTGGAATTAATGTGAAAGCTAAGTTTATACTAAGATTATAAATCTGAAAAAATTAAAAAAAAAATACAAGCCTAAAGTTGAAAACAAATTAAATTTTAACCCCCCCTTCCTGTCCCGTTCCCGAGGGAAAATGATATTTCCCACCCGAAATTTCCCAAAGTCAAAATGTCATTCCCGCACAGGCCTAATAAATAGTACCACACAATCTTACATACTTCATTGTATCGTCCATTACAGTTTGGAGCAATATTTAAAAAACACATATCACCAAACTTTAATAAAATTAATTAATCTCTAAAAAAAATACATACACTCTTATTTATCATGTAAAAAATAGACTTTCCAAAAAAAAAACTGTTTGAACAGAAAGAAAAAAATTAAAAACTCAAAAAATTTACATTTTTCAAAAATCCATCCCCAGTAAGGTTTTCTTCAATGGATCCATGAAAAAAAACATTTTTAACTGTCATGTAATTAACTCCCCAGACACACAGTTTAATCAACAAAGTCTAAAGCATTTTTCAATTTTTTTTTAATTTTCAAAGATCTGTTATTAGTAAATTAGAATTAACTTTAGATTTGGAGTTAAAATCACGATTTATCCTCAAGATATGACCATGTAAAAAAGAAGATAAATATACATTCGGAACAAACTGAATCAGACCGCTTTTATTTTAGTCTCAGGTATAGACATAATAAGAAAAAAAAAAGTTTTTGTTCAAGGGAACATAAAACGTTAAGATCCATCATAATATTGAGGTAAAAAATGTTCATGATGATCTACAATATTTTCTCCAAACGAGAAGGTAAATAATAAAACCTTTAATTTTCAATGTACAACTTTACTTTTTTTTAGATAAAAAGAACACTCCAGTTTCCATCTGTTGTGGCACAACAAATTATTTTTCTTATAATCGTTGCTATCAGTCTTTTTAACAATTTTTTTCTAGCTCTTTCTACGCTCACGTTTTTCTTTTGGTATATTTTCTTTGTCTTCCTATTTGGCGTCACAAAGGGAAGGGAATGGCATCTTTCACTTGGATCTTATTTAGTGTTCTACGAGATCTTCAATCTTGAGAACGCTGGGAAAAAGGTCAAGACAAGATGACACAGAGATATTTGTCTTCGGAATGTTGTCAATCGTGGTATATTAGCAATGTTTAGATAGGAATGTAATAAAGTGGTTCTGTTTACTTCTCTGTGTCACTGATAAATATTGGTGAGTCAACTTGAAAATTCAAAAATAGAATTTGGAAATATGAAAGCGTTTCTGTGATTGCATGTAACTTATTTAATAAGACACATATTTTTACAAACATTTAATCATACTTATACTTACTTTACTCTGTCATTTAGAAATCAAACTTTCATTGCCGCACTTACTAAAGTATGCCACCTATCCCTGTCTTAAGCTAGTTTTATCAAGTTCATCTCAATACAACTTATCCCTATCTTGAGCTAGTTCTATCAAGTTCATCTCAATACAACTTATCCCTATCTTGAGCTAGTTCTATCAAGTTCATCTCAATACAACTTATCCCTATCTTGAGCTAGTTCTATCAAGTTCATCTCAATACAACTTATCCCTATCTTGAGCTAGTTCTATCAAGTTCATCTCAATACAATTTATCCCTATCTTGAGCTAGTTCTATCAAGTTCATCTCAATACAACTTATCCCTATCTTGAGCTAGTTCTATCAAGTTATCTCAATACAACTTATCTCTATCTTGAGCTAGTTCTATCAAGTTCATTTCATTACAACTTATACGAATCCTTAGCTAGATCTATCAAGTTCTCCTCACTACACCCCATCTCTTTCAGGTCCATTCTAACGTTACCTTCTCATCTGCGTCTAGTTCTTCCAAATGGTCTCTTCCCATTGGATGTACCAGTCAATACCCAGAACACAGTTTTAGTTTCTTCCATTCGCACTGGATGCCCTACCCTTCGTAGCCTACGAGATGTGATTACCCTAGAATTGTCTGGTGATGAGTTGTGTAACTCATCATTATTTAGTCTCCTCCAATCTACACTATATTCATCCCATTTTGAACCAAATATTGTGTCTATAATTATATTTATAGCCCCAGATAATTTAAGTAAATTCATTAAAACAGGTTTATCTGAGAACAATCTTGTAGGATTTAGTAAAGTTATAATCCAGACCACGAGTTCCTGTGACCGTATTTTTTTATATCTATTGGTAACTGATAATTGCACACATCCATCTTCGACTTTTCCTTAAAAATAACAAAGTATGATGCTGGCTACAAGACGTAAGCCTACCTGAAAATGTATGTAATAGAGCATAGACGCAATAAGCCAAAAGCCTCTGGTTGTATTTACATGTCATTAAAACAGTTTTTTTTAACGTGTCCAAGTGTTCGAACACAAAGTGTAGACCATGAAAACTGTCGTTCTCCTTGGCATTGTTAACGGACCACTTCTCAACTAACATTGTTTATCTTTAAGTTTGCGTTATGCTCTGAGAAAAGACAATAAAATAAAATATTATTACTCAAGATAAAGGAAAAAACTAGCTGTAAAATAACCGGTTGGATCTCTTTATGAGCTGAAATCTACTGCGCAGTAAGATAGCGTGCTGCGGCGTGTGAAGTGAAGATAGCGTAGTGGTATGATCTTTCTTTCTCTCTTTTTTTGGCATTAGATACGCTTCGCCACTACAAGAGAGAACAATATTTATTATTAGTCTACAGCCGTACTAATTACGCTAGTGATTTTAGGGATTAGGGAGGTTATATTTATAGGGAGAGTACCCGCATTTGCGTGGAGGTAGGGTGAAAAGTCATTTTTGGCAAAAAAACTTCAGTACACCCGATCGAGATTCGAACCTCGATCTCCCCGTCATCGACAGTCTAGTTTTCTGCAAGAATAGTACGTTATACCATCCGGCCACCGAAGCGTGTAGCTCTAAAAATTGATTCGAGTCTTTTTAATGAACATTTTAGTGACCCTCCTTGCACAGTTTTACCGGATGAAGGTAGGGTTAAGGAGATTGGGGTGGAACGGTAGGGGTTCTGACTTCACATTCTATGGCTTGGGTTCAAGTTAAGGCATAGATGGATGTGAAACTAACGTCACGTTTTCACAAGGGCGAACTTAAGAGGTTATTCTTAACGCACTTGAGTGCAAGTTAGAGGAATTACTATATTATTATTATTATTATTATTATTATTATTATTATTATTATTATTATTATTAGCACCGCGTCTTACTACCCGTTCGGGTTATACGCACTTACGCTAGTGTGTAATGGTAGGGTGATTGCAAGATGAAATGGAGGACCTACAGTTTAACGTGGAATCCGAACCATGGTGGAGGCCTGGCATTCCTCACATTCACAAGTTGTGATTAATACACATCTTGTCAGAGGTGAAGGAAGGGTTTGGTAATCAGATAAATCTGTGCCGGGACCAAGGATTGAACCCCGGACTCTCAGCACAGAAGTCTGACACCTTACCCCTAGACCACCAGGTCACCAGGAATTACTATACCTCACTCCTTGAGCTTAAGACCTATAAAATGAACCATTTCCTACCATCTTACGACTTGTGTAAGTGCCAAAATTTTTAACTGCATATTACAATTCTTACGGAACTATGGCCTGAATTTGGTAGTAAGAACAGTTTAGAAAATTTAAACATATTTCTTTACGGTGAACAATGAAATCACTTTACTATATTATTTGTGTTATTTTATAGGTATTTTTTATCATCAGTGACAGCTGCAGACAACATTTACTTTAAGTATGAATATATTAAAAAATGTTTCAGTAGGTATAATAACTACTAGATACTCTTCTTGCTACCCAAAGTTAGGGTACCTGTATTTTTTGAATATTAAAAATATTTTATTTAGTTTTAAATAAGTCAAGCTAGAGTTTACTTTGGTTCATTCATGGGTCAAACAAGTATATATTCATGGGAAAATAACACCTATCCTATACACCAATAGGTTTGACAGGAGTTAGGTCTGTTATTGAAAAATATTGCCTTGCCCTTCAACCGGAACGAATCATTTTGTCGGTTCGTTTGTTAAAAAAAAAGGGTTGGAAACCTGTGGACTAGTTTATCTAATACACAAGCTTACTGGTTTTTTTGTTGTTTTTTCAAGTTTAGTCCATGCACGGTGTTAATAAGCGTATACACATGAACAGCTAATACCTGTCGGGATTACCACATGTCACACATAGGATTAGACACGCACGCAGTTAACGTGCTTGATTCTGACACGAAGCATTCAAACTCAATTTTTTTTTTACGATTATACTTTGTATGGTATGTTTACCACGAACTGTTTCACGTCTTTCAGCTTGATGCTATGGCAGTACTTTAATCAAAATTAAACACGCTCCATTGGTCTCATGGTCTAAGGCGCTACTCCTGTGTTAGACAAGATTGCTGATGACGGGGAGATAGGGGTTAGAATCTAGGTCGGGTGTAATAAGGGTGGTTTTTTTATCAAATGGTTTTATACTATCTCTCACCCCAAGATTTCGGTTAAACTTCCTCTAAATTCAACCTTCCTCATCCCTAACCCATTAGCATAATTTTTACATAGAAGTATAACCCTAACAGGTAATAAAGACGTGGTGTTCTAAAAAAAAAATCCAAATTAACTCTGCTCACCTTGTTAATTTGGATTAAGAAATAAATAATACATGCCTTAGCCTGTACGAGTAAAATAAAAATTTCAATGCTGGGCAAAAATATTTTGAATGAATAATTTTAAAATGTTATTCAAAGACCAACTATTATTATTATTATTATTATTATTATTATTATTTGAATTTAAAATAAAACAAAACCACACCCCCACTCCCCGAATAGTTGTTAGAGTATATAAAAGTTTAGTGATAAATAGTTATCACGTTTTAGTATTTTTTATACCATTTATATTTTTGTATTGAGTTATTTGACGTTCACTTTCTAAATACATATTTTATTATATCCGTATACAGCTTATAAACTAATTCAAACTAGAATAGTTGATTTTATAGTATTCACACATCACTAGTGCCTAGATATTTACTAATTAGTTAATTAATTAGAGAGTAATAAACTTGTATGTATGGGATTGTGGTCTAAGTGTAAGCTAATTTATTCTAGTTTGCCGATTACATAGAGTTCATGGTTGTATTTATCCCAGTGTCTTACTACCCGTTAGAGTGGTGCACTTTTATAATAATAATAATTATTATTATTATTAGCACCGCGTCTTACTACCCGTTCGGGTTATACGCACTTACGCTAATGTGTAATGGTAGGGTGATTGTGAGATGAAATGGAGGACCTACAGTTTAACGTGGAATCCGAACCACGGTGGAGGCCTGGCATTCTCACATTCACAAGTTGTGATTAATACACTCTTGTCAGAGGTGAAGGAAGGGTTTGGCAATCAGATAAATCTGTGCCGGGACCGAAGGATTGAACCCCGGACCTCCAACACAGAAGTCCTACACCTTACCCCTAGACCGTCAAGTCACCTAACGACAAACAAACAACAAAAAAACTCCGTGTGGCATATGGGTCATGGAATAAGGGGAATGAGGATGAATGACTCTCCTTTTAAAAGTGGTTTACAAATATTCCAAGCGGCGATGAAAAGTGCACGTTAAAAATTTACCATGAAATTGAAAAAAAAAAAAGGGGGGGGGGGGAGGGGAGGAGGAAAGTAGAGACAAACCGAAGAGTCGTGAACGCACGTAGCGTTTTTGGGGGATGTAGGGGCAACTATGGGTGACTCATGAAGGTTGGGTGATAGAGCGTGTGAGGGAGAGGGAGGGTGAAGAGACACGTGTTTTATGTGGCGTGTTTACCTCGCACTCCGCTGAACAAACAAGTCCGGTCAGTGATGCACTACTCCATAGCGTCCGCGGGCAACAGTGGCATAACTCCACACCCTCTCAGGTAGTCACACGGTCTAAGGCACCAGATTCGAACAACTAGAGTGCCGTTTACGGGAAAGTCGAAAGTTAAATCCAGGCCGAGTGCATTGAGATAGATTTTCCAAATGTGATCCATCCTACCGCAAACTCTCCACGCGCGAATGCTGATGCACGCACTCTAAAACTACCCTCCTTATCCCCACAACTTAAATTAAAAAGTTAATGTTAAGAGTTTTTTTATTACCAATGCATCTTAGTACCCGTTCGGGTTTGACGCATATGTAGGGATGAGGAAAGTTGAGTTTATAAGAAGTGTACAAGCATTTACGTGTAGGGAGAGTGGAAAAACCTTTAGGAAAAATAGCCCCTCAGTACACCCGACTGGTACTCAAATCTTTAACCCCCGAAAAAATTCAAAATGGCGGAGCAACTTTAAAGCCGGTGCGGACCTTTCTTTGGAGGTCTCTTGTGGCTAAACGGTAAGACCTATCAAAAAACGGCTCTGGAATTACATTAGTTAACCTCCACTTGCAAAGAAAACGCAATGGGGGTTTGAGGGCGTAGCCCCCAACGAGCAAAGCGAATATCACGTATAATTTGACTACTATTAGTAGTGTCGCGACCTACCCCCCGTGGGCTCGATCTTGCAGGATAGCTTGAAATAATATATAGGTATCCTTTTTTTTAATCGAAATTACTAAAAGATAATACAAAATGTGATATTAGATGAAAGATAAATAAATAAAAGACTGTACACCCGCGCTGGTGGAAAAACTGACTAACTCGTGGAAACTCAGACCGATGGAATCGACTGACAATGAGCGTGACCCGTACATAGCTCGATCTCGGACCCTGGGCTCGACGGATGCCATCTAAATAACAAGTGCTACTGATGACCCGAAGATTTAGTCTGATATGGTACGCTCGGGCGCGTAACTGCTGCAACTGTAATATACAGCTCGATGCCAAAAATGAAAGTCTTTCACACCCCGCAATGGCCCCTTTCCTGGCCAATAGTTCAATTATTGTTACGAATTGTCAGAGTTTTATTAATTTATATTGCTAAGCAATAATATTCATAGAAACAATGTTTATCAAAGAACAATTTATAATACAAAATATACCTATAAATATGCTGGTCAAATTGTTTATCCATTTCAGAAGTAGATGGACAAATTTATTTTTTAAAGTATTATTTTCTTTCGAAACACATTCACATAAACCTCATAAGTGTTTTTCTTCTTAGAATTACAAGACTGTCTTAGTACTATGAGTAAGATTTTTTTTAATACAGTAATTTATTAAAAATAAATTAAATATAGGTTTATGAGTATACGTTCAATGGCCGTTTGATATCCATCTCAGATTAATTGCGGATCGTGTTAAGTTTAAAACTGGTGTTTAGCTTTGATACACTTTTTTAAAGTTATAATATATCAGATAAAAAATATTGTGTTTACGTTGTCGTTGAACGTCTAACTATAAAAGCGATATATACCTCTGTTGAATACACCGGTTGTTAGAACTTGGGTCACATGACCTATCATTGAGGGGTTAAACTTCCGTACAGTGATAAGAGGGAAGGGGCTATCTGTTTTCCTATCACGTCCTGCTAAAATAGGACAGTGATTTTCAATCTCCTCGAGACACGTACGAAAATACGTATGGGCAGGGGCAAGTAGAAGAGGGAGAGGGGGAGAGGGTAAAAGGTGGCACCTAAACTACGAACTCACTTTCTTCGACGAGTGACAAACTACCTCGTCTACTGCAAACTTACAAGAAGCTGTTACGGCAGGAGAGTACCGTTTATGATTGTTCGTTTTGTTTTCTTTTTTTTAAATATGAATTGATTGCCCCAACAACTAATTTTGAAATAATGCTTGCCTACAAATCAAACGCTCTTCATGTGGGGTTTTTTCTGTGCAATTTTTTTACAGAAAAAAGAACAAAGTTTTTTGTATTCAAAAATATATTTGTTCTCATTTGTTTCGGCAATGGTCTGATTACCCACCCGGGATATTCATATAATAATAATAATAATAATAATAATAATAATAATAATAATAATAATAATAATAATAATAATAATAATAATAATAATAATAAGCAACGCGTCTTACTACCCGTTCAGGTTATACGCTAAAGTACTAATTACGCTAATGAATTAGGAATTGGGAGAGTTTAATTTAGAGGAAGTGAACCCGCATTTGCGTGGAGGGAGAGTGGAAAACCATTTAGGAAAAACCACCCCCAGTTCACCCGACCGAGATTCGAACCTCGATCTCCCCGTCCTCGGCGGTCGAGCTCAACCAACACGACTAGCGCGTTAGCCAACTACGCCACCGAGGCGGGTGATATTAATATATAATTACACTAATGGGATAGGGACAAGGAAGGCAGAATTTAGAGGAAATATACTTGTATTTTCGAGGATGGAGAGTGGGAAACCATTGAGGGAAAAAACTCGCTGTACACTCAGTTTTGATTCCAATTCCGACCTTCGTGTCACAGACAATACATACTAGATTAGCTGGCACATTTATTTCACATGCTCATTAATGAGGGTTTTATTATTTAAAATCATCGAATTGTGTTCCCAACTTGATTGTTAAAATATATTAACAAAATTACTATCTTTTTTCCTCATATTAATTTTTCAAATCCATTAATTCGAAATTAGTCTATTTGGAGTCCATACTAATTAAAATGTATCATATTTTAAATTCACAATTTTTTAACCCTATTAAATAAGACATATCATAGTTGAATTTCGTTGCCATTAGTTTGGGCCCAGCAATGACGAAATGAATGATAGCTAGCTATTTCGTTTGTAAAAACTGATCGTATAGTAACTTTGAAAAATTAGAAATGCAAGGGCAAAAGAGCATTATTTAAAATTGTAACGAAATATGTTTCATTGCTGTTAATGCTAAGTGCATCCAATTTACACACACATTTGTAGAAATTATAATTGGAATGGTATACTGGTTAAATAAATGATAATTTAAGGAGCAATAATTAACAATAATAAAGAGTTGTCTGAATTTTTTAAATATATTAATTTTACAACTATCATTTTTTTTAAAGTTTAAAAATCTTTCTGTGGTTTAAAAAATTGACGAAGGATTTTGATTAATCAATTTTCAGTTAATTCGTGAAAAACATATATAATACTCATATGTAAAGAACACTACAACCGTTTTGCTAGATTTGTTTGAGGTATTTAACATGCACTTTCTGAACCGATTGATTATACAACCACAAGATAATTTCTATGAGCGAAAACTAAAGGGCCTACTAATTTTGCCAGGAAAGTTATTTTCACATACCTTCCAGGGTTCTTTCACACAATCGACATGTGACCAACGCGACGGCTTCACTTCGCTTCACTTCCCCTCTGAAAAAAGTTGTGCTACGGATTTTTATGATTTTTATCTCTTAAGGAAAAAACCGTGGACCCAGGCTGGATTTGAACCCACCAACAACGGATCCTGAGGTGAGCACTTTTCCCCGAGACCACTGAGGTTGACTGTTTTATTAAAAGTGAATGGTATGAAACAATCGCACAAAATTTCTCATTTTGTGTATTATAAAGAGGAAGAATTTTTTTAACTTGATTCTCCCCATAAAAAAACACCATCTTGTCAATAACAATAAACACTATACCTAAATAAATTGTAAAATTCAATTTTAATTAAGTAGGTTATATGTTCTGTTTGATAAAAGTATATCTATATTCTTTTAAGTGAAAAACTATATTATGATTACAGCTTCAAATGAAAAAATTAGTGATAAACTATGAGTTTATTTTACACAGACTTCAACGTCGTAACATACAGTTCACTTAACAGTACAAATAGTAAACAAGTGACAAATTTGTTAATATACTATCTATGTAAAAATGTTAAAAATTATTAATATATTACTAATTATAAAGTTGGTAAGTAAACAAATGTTATGAGTATTAAATTTGTGTGTTATTTAATATGTTAAATGATATTAAATTATTTACTTATTAATTGATAAAAAGAAAGACAATTGTTAAAATAATAAAATTCAATTATAAACAGGTGGAGAAAATTTGTTTTGTTTATAAAATGTCTTATTATATACTATTAAATAACAAACACATATGTAATTATTTAAAAAATCTTGAATTTGAAATAATACTGTAAGTTAAATGGCAATGATTTAGTTATTGTGACATAAAATACACATAAAACATATATAGTTCGTTCATAAATTGGAAAGAACACGTTAAAATAAAATTATATATTAGAACTTCCAATAGGTTGAAATGCACATCATTTGGTAGGTTTAATAATATATAAAGTTTATAGTATTTGTTCTTAAATGTTTGTCAATTATGAATTTGAAGTCTTATGTAAATAGGAAACAGTCGATGTATTGAAAGAGTATAGTTTGAGAAAGTTGTAATTAAATTGGGTTTAATGAAAAATTAAAATTGAATTATTTCTTATCTTATTCCCTTGTTCTACCAAACCTACCAAACCTACCAAATGATGTGCATTTCAACCTATTGGAAGTTCTAATATATAATTTTATTTTAACGTGTTCTTTCCAATTTATGAACGAACTATATATGTTTTATGTGTATTTTATGTCACAATAACTAAATCATTGCCATTTAACTTACAGTATTATTTCAAATTCAAGATTTTTTAAATAATTACATATGTGTTTGTTATTTAATAGTATATAATAAGACATTTTATAAACAAAACAAATTTTCTCCACCTGTTTATAATTGAATTTTATTATTTTAACAATTGTCTTTCTTTTTATCAATTAATAAGTAAATAATTTAATATCATTTAACATATTAAATAACACACAAATTTAATACTCATAACATTTGTTTACTTACCAACTTTATAATTAGTAATATATTAATAATTTTTAACATTTTTACATAGATAGTATATTAACAAATTTGTCACTTGTTTACTATTTGTACTGTTAAGTGAACTGTATGTTACGACGTTGAAGTCTGTGTAAAATAAACTCATAGTTTATCACTAATTTTTTCATTTGAAGCTGTAATCATAATATAGTTTTTCACTTAAAAGAATATAGATATACTTTTATCAAACAGAACATATAACCTACTTAATTAAAATTGAATTTCACAATTTATTTATATAAGTGTTCCTTACTAAACAATCTCTAACTATGTTTTTCAAAAACTATACCTAAACTTTACCAAATTTTTCAAATATTTAAAAAAATCAAGTTTTCAAAAAAAATAATTTTAAACTATTCTAAAACTATTTTTAATTTGTAAAATAATAAGTATTATTATTTATGAGGAAAATCTATTCACATATACCGATTGCGAACTCTATAAAGGTAATTTTAAAAAAATATCACATTTACTATAGTTTGTCTTAAATAAACCAGCGATAAAATAAGTTATTTTGGAAAAAAATAAACATACGTTATTATTTATTATGTAAAATAGCCCCTATTAAAAATTTGTTAGAACTACTTTCAAAAAAATTCAAATTTATTAAAATCAATCATCAATAAACGAATATAAAATTACTTTTTTTCAAAAAAACATATATACACCTATATATATATATATATATATATATAATGTAAAAATAACTTCCCCAATTCAAACTAAATGGCTTAAACAATTTTTTTAATATTCAAATTTAAAAAACACACAGGTAAACTACCCTTAAACTAATCCCCCTCCCTCCACAATAAGTAAACAGTTTTATTTGCATGTCAAACACCTCCCAGATATATATTTCAAACAAAATCGTTAAAGCCATTTTCCAAATATTTCGAATTTTTGAAAATCACTCGATAGTAACGAATGTTTACCCCTAAATCAAGGTTGCTCTCTATGAGGTAAAATAATCCCTAAATATTTATTTTAAACAAAATCGTTAAAACCCAATTTCGAACATTTGTAATTCAAAAGAATCACGCACCAGTAAAATATCCTTAATTTGAGGGCTTGGGGTCAACATAAAATAATTCTCAAGATCCCTCACTATAACATATAATCATCAAGGTTGATCAAAATCCATCAAACTGTTTAAGATTAGACAGACAGACAGGATTGTAAAATCCACTTATTTTGGGTTCGGTACATAAAACGTAAATATTCGTCATAATCTCGTGACCGAAGATTTTTCCCAACTACTATACTTTATATGAAAAGTTAAAAGTGAATCCCCTTTAGTTTAGGCTAAGTGTATTTACAATTTACACAACCCTTTATTTAATTGGATCTGACTATCATGAAGATTATAATAATGGCGATGTCTTTCGGCAACATTGCTGTTGTGAATAGTCATTAGAACAGTGGTTCTAAACCAGTAGACCTCAGCACCTAGGTGTACCAACAGCCCTTCAAAGGTGTTCCGCCAATATGTATTGATGTGTAAATGTCATTTCTATATAAATTGAGATTCCCAGCTTTTGCAAACGTCAATTGTAAAAAGGGGATAATAAATCAATGAATTCGAACATGTAACGAGAATAGCTTTATCATCTATACGCCCTAATATTAACGAAATAACTAACAATACAATAAAAATAGGAATCTCTCATTAAAATTACGCTTAATTAATAATTTCATTTACCCGCTTCGGTGGCCGCGTGGTCTAACGCGCTACTCTCGCAGTAGACTAGACAGCCAATGACAGGGAGATCCAAGTTTCATTCTCGGTTGGCTGGTATTTCAAAATAGTTTTTCACTCTCTCCACGAAAATTTGGCTACATTTCCTGTTAATATAACCGTTATAATCCCCAAAACCTTAAGCGCAATTAGTACATAAGTTTATAAACCAATCGGCTAGTAATACGCGAAACTAGAAAAGAATATAATAATTTCGATTATAATTATTATTAATATAGCTAATTATTTTATTACTACTTTGATAGTGTAAAAACCACTAATAATATAAAAGCTTGAATGTATTGATTTAATTTTAATAATAAAATAGGCTTTGTTTTTTTCATATTTTCAACACTTCCTTTTATTCAACTGGTGTTTACTCTTTAAGTGTACCGCCAAAAATGTTTTTATTGGAGAGTGTGCTACGAACACCAAAACCCTGTGTTATGACATAATATTTAAAAAACAAAGCCATAAACAAGTCTATAAAATAGATTCGCAACATCAATACCACAACGCACAGAAAATAACAAACCACTCTGCTCTACTTTAGTTTCCAATTTATGTGTCGGTAATGAAAATATGTTTTTTCAACGATACAAAATATTGGAACTTGAGAGATAAAAACGAATCCTTTGATATTCGATAAGAACCTCGATCTGTTGATCGGGGAATTGAGAATACTCGTAGGCCTATCGGATTACTTTTTTTTTTTTACTAAACTTAACCTGCTAGTAAAAGAGTTTTTAGTACATAAGAGATGGGTGGGATGAGGAAGGAATCATTTTAGAGGTAATCTACCAATATTTTTCTTGGAGAGAGTGTGGGAAACATTTAGGGGAAAAAACTCAGTAAACCCAACCGGGATTCGAATCCCGTCTCCCTATCTTAAACAGGCCAGTCTAACACGAGAGTGATGCCTTAGGCCATTCGGTCACGAAAGCGGGCTCCCTTCCCTATAATCATTCCTTATCTAAAGCATATCATGTTTAATCTATTGAACACTACCAAATCTATTTTAATAGTATTCAAGAGTCGACTTCGGTGGTCTTTTGGGTAAAGTGGTTGTTTCAGTACCCGGTGTCCGGGGGTTAAAACCAAGCCGAGGCCAACGTATTTTTCTTGGGCGATAGAAATACATAGCACAACTTTCTTCGAAGGGGAAGTAAATCTGTTGGTCCCATGTCAACTGTGGCATGTAAAATAACCCTGGAAGGTATGTAAAATACCTTTCTGTCAAAATTGTAAACTCTTTCACTCTCACTCATAGAAATTCCGTATGGGAGGTAACAGAAACCCCCACACTTCCTAAACTCAATATACATGGGATTTATACCAGATGGTGCAAGCAGCACTAACCAGTTGAAGAGCTGAGTTCATGCCAGCGTCGGATGGATATAAATCACATCAAAACCAGCGTTTGGGTCGTGGAAGAACCAACCCGCCTCGGAGTCAGATGTACCGCCAGCATCGGTGATGTGATAGGACAAGCGTGACTCGATCGTTGAGTGATCGGGCTGACCTACTGGTGACCCGGATACTAATAAGTCTAGTAGGACCCTGGCGGCTCGATACACCTCCTTGTCTCTTCCCCCTCTGTAACCTTCCGTTGGACCTATAAAGTGTTTCTTCCATCCCTCCCTTAATAAAACACCCCGTAAATCCCCGAACGTACGTGACATATTGTGACTGGTCCACCCCTAACTCCCCAATCCCAACCGTGCGGGCGTCACAGGAGTAGGGATGTAAAAATGTATAGATACTTTACTAATATCGATATTTTCCCTTTCGATACTAGTATTTTTACTCAATACTTTTACTGATATTAGTACTCACACTCCGGTATCGAAAGAAACAATCTTTTGTTAATTCCACTCATGCTGGGAGACTGGGACTGTATGTTTACTAGGGTGGACTGTGGAGGAACAGGAAGAACAATTGACGGTGCGTTTGGAGACCATCTTACTACCCCTTCCTTTATCAATGAGCATGGTCAACACAAACTAAACAAAATAATCTTTTGTAGAGCTCAAGGGTGTCCCAAGCAGTCGAAGTATAAAAGGGCGTTCATTATTCTATTGTTTGTCAATAATAATTAATAATCTATCTTGATAGATTATATAAACGAAGAGTGTAGTTAAAAAATGGCACCACCCAGAAGTGAATTATGGAAGTTTTTTTTAAGAAGTTGGATAGCGAAAAAGCATCTTGTAAAATTTGTTTTAAAGTATTAAAAACCATTATAATTTTCAGTGTTTAACTAAATATGAAAATACAATTATGATGTAAGAGTTGAAATTATTATTACTAGATAAAAAACTTTTTTTTTTCAGATTAAAATTTTTATACCGATACTTACTGTTATCGATATTTTTCTTCCGATAATTTTAATGAGTACAGAATCGATATTTTTATTCCGATACTTTTAATGAGTACAGTATCGATACTTTTCTTTCGATACCACATTCCTACACTCGGTAGGGTGACAGGCCACACAATACAATGCCGATGAGGAGGAGGTAAAGGCTAAAATATCAGTCAAGTGCACTGGCCATTTGAATTATCACTGCTGTTTCCATATCATCATCTCTCCACTACCTTGGCCACTCTTACCCCATTGCTATCCACCCCTTATTTTAAAATGTATAAAAGAATTAATTTATTCTACTGTTGGACGGAATATAAATATATTTACATTTTTAAATTTCCATTTAGATTAAAGTGTGTTCATGCCAATTTAACGATTTTATAGCACAGCATCTTACTTACCGTTAGGTTATACGCCGATTTACTGATTACACTTACGTGTTAGGGATTAAAAGGTTTAATTTAGATGAAGTGCACCGAATTTGCGTGGAGGGAGAGGGGAAACAATTTAGAAAAACTCGCAGTACACCCGAAGGGATGAAACCCAATCTCCCCGTCTTCGCAATAGTACGCGAGTAGCGCGTTAGACCATGCAGCCACCGAAAGCTGGTTTAACGATGTTATCTACTTGATAAATTCGAAGCGAATTTTTTGCAAAGCGGGTTGTATTTTAACTTGGCGCACCTAAACACTCGACTATCACATTTATATACCAATGTAATAACTAGAAAGAGAGGAATGAAAATAAGTGGTTGATCAGAGACCTCTTGTTTACCGACTGATAACACTTTCCCTCTTCTTCTGACGAGTCCACCACTCACTCTAATAATTGCGCCTTGACAGCATTCACTTGCATTTCAATATTACCTTTATATTGTTTCGTATTCTATAGTGACATTCTTCCACGGACCTATTTAATCTACATCTTCACAGGAAAACTTCCTATAAGACATTTTCGTGATTAAACCTTAACTATATTTAGTTGTAAAGGATTGAAAAAAAAACTATTACAAGAAAACTACTTCAAGACCAAAAAATATTTTTTTGGGCAATGTAAGACTATTTTTTATAATTATTTAAGGAATTATGGTTTTTGATTGAATGTTAAGTCTTGGAAACCCACAGAAAAAAAAAACATTAACATGGGAAAGGTTTTTTTAGCTTGCTATGACATTACTCGCAGCCAATGTCCTTTAGGGGGTCTTGATTTAATCATACCAAAGTGTACATTATATCAGACACGGTGCAAACAAATGTTCTCGTTAGAACTATTCTAACTTTTAAATAAATTGTGGTGAAACAGGAACTGATCCAAGTTCCCAAACCCTAGTCAGTTTCCTAGGTAAATACACGCAATACCGGTTAAATTATTCTGTTTCAATTTACGTGAGCAGCCAAGGAGAATAGAGTGAGACAAAATAAGAGGAACAAAAAAAGGGGAGGGAGGGTTCCCCTCTAGAACTTTCAACCCTTATCATCTCAACGATTTAATACATCAAGAGCACTCTTGTTCCCTGCTACCTCTGATGTAATCAATATTTCACGTTGGGTCAACCATATACCCCCTTTTCTCACTGGTTATCCCCTCGGTAGTATAATTTCTGAGATGGCTTTCAACCCTTTCCCCCATTTCCGTCATATTGCCCCAAGGGCACCAAAAGAGGGGAATTCAGCAAACGTCAAAGGTACGCCAACAGTTGCCGCTGTATAAACTCGTTAAAATGTTATATCAAAAACAATCTCGTCAGTTTGATGATACTAATTGGAGTACATGGCTTCAGCCGAAACTATAAAGACTATTAATTATTATTTTATATGTTGCAGGGTTCTTAGGATACAATTACCGGTTTTAATGAAAGAAAGAAAGAAATGGCACGGTGCACCAGACAGAATTTCTCTCTAGTTTCTCTTAAATTAGAGATATTTACTAAAAACTTGTAAGATTTGTGAAGCAAACAATATACATTGTTAGAGAAACACTTCACCAAACAGCATAAATGAAATAATATACACTGTTACAGAAACATTGAGAGAAGAAAGACATCTCTGTCCACCAAAGAGCATAACAATCAATTTCAATTTAAAAGTGCTCTATAAGAAAAGGGGTGTGCTTATAGTTGAGGAACTATTGGTTTTCTAAAAATATATTTTAAAAAATATATTTTATTTTTAATAGTATTACATCTTTCTAATTATAAGTTATTTCGTATCTTAAATATTTTGCGATCTAATCAAAATTTAAAATTCCTGCTTGTGTAAAATACCATCAAAGTCACTTTCATGAGAAAATGAAAATCTCCATTTTGTTTATAATGATAAACAGTGCCTATATACAAAGTTTAATCAAAATCATTAAAGTAAATTTCGAGAAAATCAATTTTTCTCTTTTTGGCCTTCAGTAAATTACACTCAATTTTATGGTTTGATATCTAATTCCAAAAAACCCTTTGAGGAAACTTTTTAAAACTCTAGACACAAAGTTTTAACCCAATCCGTAAAAATATTTTCAGCTCTAGTCCGAGATACAGACAGACGACTTCGTGAAAACAACTTTTTCGGTTTCAGGAGATGATGAAACGTTGACATTTATTAAACTCTTTAATTCGAGTTTTTTACGGTCACAATACTTCTCTTTCCGAGGGGTTAGGGGAAATTACAAAGATTATTCCAATTTCTATTATTACTTTGAGTTTATTTAAATGTTCTCCTAGAAAAGGTAAACTACTGATTTATTTCAGAGTATTTAGAGTGAAACTCAGTGTAAAAGTGGAAATAACACCCGATGTATCATAGTGACGTATTAGTAGTGACGTATCCATAGTTGTGCACACGGGTGTGCTCCAGTAGAGCCTAACGCCTTAAGAAAAAGTGTATTTGCCTTTTTAATTTAATCCCAGATATGACCTTTGAGTTTCTAAGCACAGACGGTATGCAATATGCATTAATTCCCGAATTGAGTCATATCGACTATAAAATGTTCAGAATTATCGGTTTTAGTCAATTTCGATTAGATCATTATGGATCTCATTTTTACCTTCTCTCAACTACTCGGAGAGAGAAGTATTATAATCCTAAAAAATTATCAAACTCAAGATTTTGGTAAATATTGACGTTTCATGACTCCCTTGAAATCAAAAAAGTTGTTTTTGCGATTATATCTTTATGTATATCTGACTAGAGCCGAAACCATTTTACCGAGCGGGCTAAAACTTTGTATCAAGGGTTTTCATCGGGTTTTTTTCCGAGGGTTTTTTGGAATTAGATATCTAACTCTAAAATTAAAGGTAGTATACTGAAGGGCAAAAGGAGGGAAAAAAAATCAATTTTCTCAAAATCAGTTTTAACGATTTTGATTAAACTTTGTATCTACACACATTTTAACATCATAAACCAAATAAAATTTTCATTTTCTCATGAAAATGACCTCAAGGGTACTTTTCATAAGTAGAAATTTTCAATTTGTATCATATCTACGCGACTATTTGAGATACGAAATAATTTATCATTGCAAAGAAATAGTACTATTAAAAATAAAAATAAAATTTTATTAGAAATATATTTTTATAAAACCAATAGTTTATTAGCTATAAGCAAACATAACCTAACTATTTTTTTATGGAGAACTTTTAAATTTAAATTGATTTTTATGTTCTTCGTGAACAAAGATATTCCTCTTTTTCTCAATGTTTTATTTTATTAAGTTAAATTTAGCTGTTGAATAAAATATAATATATGAGGTTAAGTTAAGCTTTATTTTGTTTTAGTTTATGAATACAAATCGTGTTCTATATACTTGAAATGTGTACTTTAATATTTCCCCTCTTTCACTATATATATCACCGTCTCTTACTGCCTGTTCGGGTTATACGCCTAAATACACTTGTTAAAATTGCGGAATAAAATGTTTACTGTAGAATGAACAAGAGAAAATTACAACGTGAATAATTTAAAAAATACAAACACGACACGTTTTCTTACACTAAAAAAACCAATAATGAAAGTTTTTACTACAAAGATTTTCTACACAGAAAGTAATTTGTTGATTTTTAGGAAAAATCAAACTTTAGACAACTTCATAGTTTTTTTTTAGCACCGCGGTTTAGTACCCAGTTCGGGTTATACACTTATGTGTAATTACGCTAATGGGTTAGAGATTAGGAAGTTATATATAGAGGAAATTTACCCGCATTTGCGTGGTGAGAGAGAGTGGGAAACTATTTAGGAAAACTTAGTACTTTCAACCGGAATTTAAACCCAAATCTCTCTGTCATCAACAGTCTAGTCTTGCAGAGCGTAGCACCTTAGACCATGCAGCCAGCGAAGTGGATCTTAAATGTTACTTTTATCTTAGAATATACGTCATGTTATTATGTATCTTATAAAATACTTACACTGGTAAATAAAATAAATGAAGGTATCTTTGATGGGTAAATTTACTACACGGTGTCTACGCGAAAAAGGATATCATTCTAGTCTTCTTAAGTTTGTCGCTGACAAGGAAGTCAAGCGTTCAAATCCCGGTCGGATGGAATGAGGTTTTTTCCCTCATTGGTTTCTCACTCTTTCCCCTCATGCTAATTCGGGTACATGTTCCCTACTCCATTAATTTTTATTTGGATAGTATGGATTGGAAGTAAGACGTGACGAATTAGACGAATGGACATTGATTTTGATTTTAAAAACTTACTTGTTTAGACAAAAAAAATTACTAAGATGGTGATCGACACCGTAATGTGTCTGTGTACTGAACTACGGGTCTCGAGTTCAATTCCTGGCATGGCCGAAAAATTTATCATTTGTGAAATGTGGGTTTACCCTTTCACAGTGATGAATTATTTATTTATTTTATTTATTTAGAACCGCGTCTTACTACCCGTTCGGAATATACGCTTAGGTACTAATTACGCTAATGGATTAGGAATTGGGAGGGTCTAATTTAAAGGAAGTGAACCCGCATTTGCGTGGAGGGAGAGTGTAAAACCATTTAGGAAAAACCACCCCCAGTTCACCCGACCGAGATTCGAACCTCGATCTCCCCGTCCTCGGCGATCGAGCTCAACACGACTAGCGCGTTAGCCAACTACGCCACCGAGGCGGGTGTGATGAATTAATGTGCGGGAACTGAATGTTGTGTCTATTCGAGATTTGAGTGTATATATATTAGTGGGCTGATAAAATCTGTCAGTTCATAAAGTACATGTTAAGTCCCCCAAATAATGAAAAAAACTAAATTTAATGAAATATCTAAAATAAATACGAAATAAACTTTTTCTTGATATTATTACTTTATTCTTAAAAAATTAATTCAACAGTAGTTTACTAATACTTGATTTTTAGTTTAAATGATTTAATACTTTTAAAAAAAATCTCAAACAATTTTGTTTAAAATTGATATAATATGGCGAATATTTTACCCGATAAATAATAATGTACTATGGTATTTTCTAAAATAAATTAATTTAGAACAGTTTATTTAGAAAATTTTTTTAAATGGCCTTAAATATTCTGTTCAAAATTGGTATCTGGGAATTATTTTTATGATATTTTTTTTTATTTTTTTCAAATATTAATAATTTTAGGATAATTTACGTACAACAGATTTTTGAAAATATGATATAGTTTTTTATAAAAGGTTTAAACTTTTTTAAATTTATATTTGAAGAGTGTTTATCGTGATTAACAAGAAAATATGAGTGTTTTTTTTAAAGAAAACTTATCTATGGATAATTTATTGAAAACTATGTTTAAAAGTCCTGTTTCCAAACTATAATACATTATATGAGAATGTTGGTACGATTGTGTCCTACAATTTATTTATGTTTTCATTTGCATGTCCAAATAATTTTCATTTAAAAAAATATACCAGTGATATTGTTTTATACATTGTGAATATTCCAAAGTATCTGTAAAAATAGCAATTAAAAATATCCCAACACAAAAAAACTTCAAAACAACAAAGTAATCATTAAAATGGCTATTTTAATTTTGTCATTATATACTTCGCCAGAGATGAAATACTATGGCTGTTAGTTATCATTAATTGAATTCTGGTAGTCTTTCAACTATACATTTTACTCTGGTGAGGGGAAATACACCTTCGTTTGATGGGTCTATTAATCATTCTTATTACATTAAATTGAAACCAGTTTACTGTCTTACCATTTCTGGTGTTAATTACCACCCTACTATACTTTTACTTTTATTTTTCTAGTCTGTAATAATATTTTACAATCTATTATTTTTTTGATGAGTTAAAATGTGTTTCGAAGATCGTCCATAACATAACACGCTATGTTGTCATGTAGGTAAAATACACTTTATGTCCATTAACTCTTTAAAATTTTCAATTTTAAGATTTTTTAATTATAATGCTGGCTAACAGTCGTTAGACCTATGACAGGGCAGCAATGAAAAGTACACAAGTACCTCACAAACAAGTATGATAACAAAATAAGATAAAATAAACAATCGTAGCTAAATACTGATGAATATTTACCAATGTTGAGAGAAAATAATTTTGCACTACGAGAAACCCGAGGAGAGACATGAATACCTACATGGTCAAGGGCAAATTTACAGGTTTTTTTTTCTATTGGAAATAATAATAATAATAATAATAATAATAATAATAATAATAATAATAATAATAATAATAATAATAATAATAATAATAATAACGAACTTTGGAATATGGAAGAACAATTACCTCTTTATTAAACGTATTAATTCTTTGAAGTTGTCCGTTTTCTTCTTGTTCATTTTCGTGGTCGGCCATAGCTACTACTTAAGGCATAATCAGCTGATGACAAGTGAAAAGCGAGTTTCGTTCGGAATGAAAATAAAAGAAGTGAGATATTCATTAGATTATCCCACACACGGAGAGGAAGCCTGCGCAGAGGATATTGAGAAAAGAAGATTTATTTACTTCTAAGCTATCGCAAGTTTCGATTTTGACAAATGGAAATGAAGATTTTTACCCTCTTTGACATTTTTCATATTCAATCATAAATCTTTTCAACTTTTATATTATGATAAATGTTACATAATAATTATACTTAATTCATGACCAACCATTTTAACTTTGTTATGACAATTGTATTAATTTTCTCCTTTGACTTGGAAAAAAGAACCTTTTTTTAAATTTTGTGCTAGAAGAAAGTTGGAACATTGTTTAAATAAAATTTGGGTATTTTTCTTGATCTTTAAAAACTTTCAGGACAAAATATGTGTTCATCCTCGCAAAAAATATCAAGAATTATGTACCTTTTTTTGTTAAAAGTGAATTTAAAATATATCTAAAGTGAGCTAGAGGCCTAGTACTCAAACTGTGTGTTTTTATTAAGTGAAATTCAATATTTCGACTGGAACGAAGAAATTGATCGTCTACCAATATTTTAATCATCATGAACATTATTCTTTTTCCTGATGAGATCTGACCAATTTATATGAAAATATAAATCTAACTCCATAATACAACATTAGAAACCATTAAAACTTTTAGAATGAAATTTTACTAAATTTAAGTTACTATATATTTTAATATTCTCCAGACACCATATTTTATTCAAAGAGTTTAACTCACTTAATATACTTTGTAGATTATTTTACACTGGTCAATCAACATTTATCTTTTGACCCATAACTTATGGCATAAAAAAAGGATAAATTAGGCCCTATAACTTAGAATTTAATTCTCCTGTATTATATAAATTATATATAGATCAAATACATATATTATTATTATTATTACTGTTATTTTCTCAGTTGTAGCTAATTATATTAACGTATTTACCCGTGCGTACATAGGTAGGATTGGGCTGTGAAAACAGACACAATAATAGTAATAATAATAGCCCACAGAAAGTTGCGATGTTTTTTAGTTGTAGTTGCACCTAGTAAAATTCATTAAGTGATTTCTTTTATTTAGATTGTTTAATGTTGTATTCTTTGTATTTTCTACAACTCTTGTAGTGATTTATATCGTACCATTGTTGTAGGTATTGTCATTATTAACAAATTAATATAGCATCGTTCAGAAAGCGTTCCTGAGCACACCTAATGGTCTCGAGTTTTAAAGGTCATCGTGCCACCATCATGGTTAATCAATGAAAAGTTTTTTTTTTAATTTCTACTAAGTGTAATTGCTAAGAGTGGCACTCACCAAATCCAGTTAAAACCCCAAACACAACCATTTTACTGTAAAGTATATTAGACCGTACTTCTTTTCATTTACTGGGAGTGGTAGATTATAAATATGTTCGAGTGGGTAAATTCTGATATGAAAAAACCAGAGCCATTTCGTATTTTCGTACCAAGTACAAAAATAAGCTTAAGTCAACGTTCGTGGTTGTCCAATTCACAGTTTTTTTTAAAGTAAATACCAGATGAAGTTTTGTGATTTTTGTACAAATCTACAGCTCAAGACCTTTTTATAAATACCTCTGCCACTTTTTATGGCATTGGTAACACTCTATTAATAGCATCCATTCATTCTAAGTAGTACATTCACAGACTAACATAAATTCTATATAGATGGCGGCTTTCCTATGGAAATTTTGTAGGCGTTGATCTGATAGTCCTTGAAGTAATTTTTTTTATGAAATTAAATTCAGATTTGTAGGAATAAAAAAATTTTTTGAAAGTAATTGTAATTTTCTAAAATTTCGTATTTTACTTAGAATGTTTTTGCAATTTGAAATGTGTGGGCTAATTTCTCAGTGTAAATGCTTTAGGTTTTTTAAGAAATTGATGAAAATTGGTTGGGAATCATTGTCAGGAAGAATCGTTTAACGTTTTAAATATCTATACAGATACAAACTTAACACTAACGAAAGAAAAATTAAAATTACAGGAAAGCTTATGCGATTTAGAAATAGGCTATGTAAGGATTAGGATGAAATCAAAATTGACAGTGGTAATGGATACAAACTTGTGATTGCGCAGTCTAAGTAATCAAACCTCGCATTATAATGGATTTACGAAGACGGGTTAGTTGATATTCAAATTTGCGCCGAGGGCATTAAGGGCCGTTTCTCACATGTGATTTTATCACTGTGGTTTCTTTGTTACCTCTCCACGTTAATGTGGGTACATTTAAGGTGGTAGTGTAAAGAACGTGAGTTAAGTTCAGTATGTTTGCAGTTTTTATATCAGTAAAATAAAAGGATACAGCTGGCTCATTTTGTGAGCAAGATGGCTGCTATCAACAGGTCTAGACAGTATCGTGCAAGTCTTGACAAGGTTTGTTTTTTATTGATTGAAATAGATTGATTGATTGACATAGATTGATTGACGATTTAATAGTTGGTATAGATTGCTTTATTGATTGACATAGATTGATTGACGATTTATTAGTTGGCATAGATGGCTTTATTGATTGACTGGTGATTTATTTATCGATTAAAATGTCTGAACATGTCTGGACATGTATGAACATGTTGGAAGTTCGAGTTGGTCTCGTCTATACCCCACAGTGTGATGGGGAAATCCCAGATAGCGGATCTCATACCCGACAACTCGAGTCCATACCGGTAAATCACCTACTTCTCCCAGTTTGTTTGCTGTAGGGTGTCAGTTTAATAATACTATTGAACTGGTTTGATCACTTCTTCTGACTGTATTACCTTATAAGATTATGCGATTTATTTCTTTTTCCATCCCGTTCTAACCCTGCCACTCCAGCATCTTGCGGCGGTGTCACATTTTTGATGTTACTGACCTTATTTCTGGTGTAAATACCCCCGCAGGTGTATCCAAGATGGTTGCCCCCATAGCCGACGACTCGACCCATGTCTCAACATGTCTGAAACTGTACTAGTATGTCTGAATCTGAACATTTTCGATCATGATCGATCATTACCAATCATAACCGGTCATGACCGATCTAAGCCTGTTAGGATCTATTGACTATTCAATGTATACCCTATTTCTTCTCTTTGTCTCCCTGCCACACTAGTTTTTGTAGTAATATCACTGTTTTGAGACTACTGACTATTTTTGACCTGAATACCCCAGCTTCTGAACTTGTTTGAACTGGTGATGGATGACCTCGTCTTCTTAAGGCTATGTAATCTACTTTTCCCGCTGTTTCCCTGCCATTTCAGTATATTTTCTGTAGAGAACCATTTCCACTTTACGTCTGAGCTTGTTTGAACATGTGTTAGACCTCATTTCCGTGCCAGACAATGCAAATCAGTGATCCAAGATGGCGGTTGTTTGAGATGCTATCACAGTACTACCGCTATCATCGTATTCTTCTCCTTTAATATAACTGGTGCTAATAATCAACCTGGCGGTTGACGAATCAACTAGCGTGGAGTACTTGATTATCCAGGGGCTTCTCCACCCCATCTTCCGCCATTTTAACACCTTTTTTTTTCTACCTCACACAACACCAGTAGTACGGTGGACCACCTGCAACAGACGCTGATAGGCTTAGAGCTGGTCACGTGACCACGCCCCCTCGCTCTCTGATTGGCTGTTGGTTTCCCCCCCCCCTCCCCATCCCCTCCCCTCCCGCCGCTCTGATTACAAAATCTCCACCAGTTGATTACGAAATTTCCTCCCCTACACCCCCTCCCCTACAACCCCCTCCCCCTACAACCCCAACCCCTACAACCCCGCCACACATTGAACATGTTGGTACTTGTGTGGGTCTTTTTTTCTTAATTATTAATGATTGTTAATTAAATATTCATATAAGGGTTATGGGGAAGGACATTGGAGTATATTTTATTTGGATGGTGAGCATACGTCTCTGCACGAACCTCTCGCTACGACTGCGTGGTGTAGAGTGAGGAGCATCTTATTTGGGGGAACATGCAGCCCGAGGCGTCAGGCGCTCCTCCCGTGGCATGAGAAGGAACACGGAGCAGGAACCTTTTCCCGACGGCCGCTTAGCGAAGAGTGTGGCCGCTGAGAAACTGACAGCGTATCACGGCCGTATGACCCCCTTTCACTTTTCCCCCTCACTCCCCCTCCTTCAAGGCAACCCCCTATGTGGTAAAGGGTTTTTTCCAGTGTCGCAAGCCCTTATTTGGTAATGGGTTTGCCCGGTGTCGCAACCCAGCGCAAGTTTGACGGGTTGACAAGACAAGTCGAGACAAGAATATATCACGATGTCGTAATCCTCTACCCCTATGTGGTAATGGGTTTTCTCCGACAAGCATTGACACAGCTAGGGCCTTGGAATGCTCAGTTAGGGGCCTCCATCCCCCACCGCTAAAGTCTACTAAAATTGGTTGTATGATATCGTCTGTCGACATGCGCGGATGTAGGTATCAGTCATGAGGGAAGAAATATCTACACTTTACACTGCAGGGATTCAATTTCCCTCAGCTGGAATTATATGTACCTGACATTTAGACGGCGTGCACACCGGGACTCAAACCGCGATATCTTTAGCACTGCTAGTGTCTGCTATAGCGGCCGTACTTCCTGCACCCCCACCATTTTGCAGGTCGACCAAGTAGAATGTGTACCCGCATATGCTTCAAACGTCAATCACCGGCCGTCTAGTGGCGCCTTAGAACATGCGACCATAGATGGCACTCACATATGGACTCAAACCTCGATATCTTTAGCACAGCTATTGTCTGTTAGAACGGTCGTACTTCCTGCACACCCGCCATTTTGAAAGGTTGACCTGGTAGAATGTGTACCCGCATTTGCTAGGAGTGAAAAAATCAAACGTTGATCACTCTGTCATCGGTCATCTAGTGACACCTTAAACCATGCGACCGTCGATGCATTGTGACGGTAGATAAAGTGAAAGCAGGCGTTTTATTCCTCGAGATATTTAATGTTCTCATGTGAGGAATGTCGGGCCTCCACCCCTCACAATCATCCTAAATTAGCGTAAGTGCTTATAACCGAGCGGGTAGTAAGACGTGGCGCTAATAATGATATCACTCTTACATAAATTCATAAGTAATATCGAATTTAATGTTCGCAACTATATTTTGACGTGATAATATATAACTACATAAGTAATATCAGGCTTGAGGGAGATATAAAATATATACTTGTATTTGTGCGACACGGCCGACCTGGATCCAATACCCCCTACCTCCCCCCTGCTAATAGCCAAGAAGTTAGCGCGTCACTGACAATCGAACCCTCTAACACCACCTGAATGAGAGATAAAATAATGAAATTAGTGATGTACCCTCATTTACGGAGGGTTGAAATGTGAAAACAGTCAAAGCTATTATTTATGCTTACTCCTGCTAGATATCTTTGACGGGAGTCGAACCGGGGACTTTTGGCGTAACAATATAGGGTTTGTCGACATTGAAATTTGACTAGAAATAACCAGGAGGATAAAAAAGTATTCCGGGTGCATAAAAAATATGCGTGTTTTCATGTAGAAAAAAATAGCTCAAAATCTTTGAAAAAATTGCCTGTCTAAAAAAGATTATTCAGCCCACGGGATTCGAACCAGACCCCGTGACTGATAAGCACCGATCTCTCGATAAAAAAACGGAACTAGTACAGGGTTTCGAACCCCCCTACTAGCTGTTATGTATTCAGTTCCATCACCTAGTGTTTTCTTATAACTGGTTGAAATGTTTACTCCGGCTAGATATCATCGACGGGATTCGAACCAGGGACTTTTGGCGTTTGTCGAGTCAACGTCCTTACCCCCTCCAGTCACGGGGCGAGATGTGAACCAGCATTTGCATGCCCGACTGTCATAGGATCCACCCCTAGACAGCGCTGAAGAAAGACCTCCGTCCTCTGTGAAAGCTTTAACGCAAATGAAATATAACGGTACTTACACGGATAGGGTAGGCTCCGATGCTGAAATGTTATTTTCGACCAATGAGAAGGCGCCACCTTTCATGTGGCACACATCTAGACAATCCATCATCAGAAACTATTATTAACTCTCAGAAAAGACCGCTTTTAAATTGATTGTATTTTTTTATTCTACTCAAGACAATCAATATTTTCTTTAAAGTTACCCACCTAATAAATATTGAGAATTATTTTAAACTACTCAAAACATTTTAAATTTTGATTTTTATGGCATAATAGTAGTAGAATCTAGCTTCTAATATTTCAAGGCAGCACGTTTATTTAAATATATAAATGTACTTATATTCGCCCCATACGAGCTGAACCTACTAGCTACAGACTATACTACCAGGGTTTTAGATCCACAGGTAGATTTAACAGTCAACTGTTTCCATCATTCTATTGTTTTATTTTCTCATTATCACCTTCCCCCACAGTATTTTTGAAAAGCACCACGTCCCACTTCTTATTCAGGCTATACAAATATTTACTAACTACGCTAGTGAGCGAAAGATGAGGATGGATGAATTTAGAGGAAGTGTACTAGCATTTACGTGGATAGAGAATGTAAATCAATTTTTTTTATAAACTACCCTCAGCACACCTGACCAGGATTCGAACACCAAACTCCCTGTCATTGGCATAGGCACGAGAGCGATGTCTTAGACCATGCGACCACCAAAGTAGGTAAGTATTTATTACAAATTAATCAATGAATCTTCCTAATTAAATGTGTGTATTTGATCCCTTTTCCGTGTGTGCGTGGCTATATTTTTTCGCATTTCTTTTCAAGTTTATTAAACCTAATATATATATATATGATTTGTGTTCAGTACTTTCTGAGATTTTGTTTGGTTAAAATAGTCTTTCAATGCTTTTCTATGATAAATGTAAGCGTTTCATGTTGAAATCCAACTAATATGAAACATAGTGTTTCTCAATCCGGCCCGCAAGAGAGAAAACATATATATGCAAGAATAATCTCAATAGCGAGATTTATTCCCACTGCACCCCAACGAGATTCAAACCGAATCCTAGAGATGAACATGCCAGCCGAGCACTGTCACCGAACTACAGACCCATTTTCTTAGGAACAGCCACTAGATCTAATTTCAAGTATTCATACGTCAAGTAGCCTGATGCGAGAGTAGAGCGTTAGACCATGCGGGCACCGAAGCAGTGATTACTACTTTGTTCTCTAGTATAGGCCTGTTTGCTATCTATTACTCTTTTTAGCACTGCGTCTTACTAACCGTTCGGGTACGCTTAAGTACTATTTACACTAAAGGATTAGGAATTGGGATCCTTGGACCCGCATTTGCGTGGAAATAAAGTGGAAAACACGCCTATTTTACCCGCCCGAGATTCGAGCCTCGAACTTCTTAAGTATTAATAACGCTAACGGATTGATAATTGGTAAGTTTGAATTTAAGGGAAGTGTGCCCGTATTTGCACAACAATATAGGATTTGTCAGCCTTGTAGGGATTGAACCCTCCTACCTCCTTACGTCACAGGGCGTGATGTGTACCCGCATTTGTGCGGATGGAAAAAATAAACACGCCCGCAGAGGCTCCATCGGTTAAAGAACGGCAAATTTACCATTTAGACGATATATCTCGTCTGACAGTGAACCCCCTCCCTAAGAAATAGATGAACCTGACATTTAGACGGCATGCCCATTCTAGCATTTACGTGGATGGAGAGTGTAAAACAATTTTTTATAAACTATCCTCAGCACACCTGACTAAGATTCGAACACCAAACTCCCTGTCATTCATCGGCATAGGCACGAGAGTGACGTCTTAGACCATGCGACCACTAAAGTAGGTAAGTATTTATTACAAATTAATCAATGAATCTTCCTAATTAAATGTGTGTATTTTATCCCTTTTCCATGTGTGCGTGGCTATATTTTTTCGCATTTCTTTTCAAGTTTATTAAAGCTAATATATATGATTTGTGTTCAATACTTTCTGAGATTTTGTTTGGTTAAAATAGTCTTCCCCCCTTAGTGCGAGCCTGACGTCTTGTACCCCCGCGACCACCTGTGTATAAAATATTAGTGTAACTATGAGAGGGTGAAAAAAACTTATTTGCGTGGAAGGAAAGTGGTAACCCATTTAGGGAAAAACCACCCTCAGTTCACCTGACCGAGATTTGAACCTCGAACTCCCTCATCGAAGCGGGTATATATCACTATGCACTCTTTTTAGAGAGTTAACAATCTTTACGAGGCTGACTCTTCAACCAAACCAAATATTACAACAGATTGAAAGAAGAAGCAGAACCGCGAGTCCATCTGGATTCGGAATTGGGAAGGTTTAAGCCACATCTGTGTTTTGGGGGGGGGGGGGGGGGGGGGGGGGGGGGGAGTAAGGAAATTTTCCAGCGTTTACGTGGAGAGAGAGCGGGAAAACATTTAGTGAGAACTACCAACAGTACACCTCAGCGGGTATTTGAATCCCTAACACAGATTCGAACCCCGATATCTTTTGCCGGTTGCTTCATGTTCTTTAGTTACCAAACACAAGAGAAGAATAAGGTGTTTCAACCGTTCTGACCCTAAAATACGTTGTAACAGAAAGGCGCCGGCAATATACACGTGTCAGCTTTGCCGGAATAAAATATTAAAGAGCGCAAAAGTGAGCCCGCATTTGTATAGAGGGAGAGTGAAAAACTACCCCCCAGGTCAAGACAGCACTCTCACAATATACTAAACTGCAGAGGGATTCGAATCCTAGTCCACTGGCTACCACACGCTAAAGGTTGATTAATTGGGAGGTTTGAGCCCGCATTTGCATAGAGGGAGAGTTAAAAACACCCCACATGACACCTGACAATGGCTACAAGCGTGAGATAAAAGCTGATGTCGACCAGGTGAAATGTGTAACAGCATTTGCCATGCGTTTGTTGCCCTCTAAGGGACGTCACAGGGCGAGGTGTGTACCCACATTTGCGTGTCATTGACATTCGAACCCTACAACACCGCCCGTATGAGAGAGATAAAATAATAAAATTATTGATGTTCCGTAATTTTTTTCAGGGCTGAAATGTGAAAACAGTCAAAGTTATTATTTATGCTTTCTCCTGCTAGATATCACCGATGGCGTTCGAACCCGGGACTTGTGGCGTTTGTCGACCATGCAGGGAATTTAACTCAGGACCCTTCGCAAAGTGCGTGTAATAAAATAAACTTGAACCCTAGGACAGCTACAAATACAGTCTAGGGCAGTTAATGTATCACTATGAACGGTTAAACCCTCATTTTCACCCCATATCTGGAACCGAACTAGGGTCCTTGGCTAGGCAAACAAACAAATTATCATGCGCGAAGAAACAGGCCTCGGTACACACGCACGACAGACAAGCGTGAGAAAAGAGCTGATCTTGACTAGGTGAAATGTGTAACATGTTATGTCCAAAAGGTGAAAAATCAATTATTATTCTATAATAATATTTCTGTATGTCACCAATTAATAAGTACTATGATGTATTCATAAAAAATAAACACATAGTTTTGTTGATCACAATAACCAATCTGTAATTATAAACTTTAAACCAAATTGTTCTAATATGTTTAGCAAAATTTAAATTTTCAAAAATAAATTATTTGTTAATTACCCGAAATTATTTGGTATATGTGAAAAAAAAGTATGTTATTCTTATAGATCATGAAAAAACTAATCCCTGATTTTTATTTTGAATTCAATTTTCCCGGTTAGATTCTATAATATTGAGTACTATGGCGTGGATTTGTTTAGCTTACACTGAATATTTATTAAAACTTATACACACCTCCCATCGTTCTACATGTCTAATACTTGTCACAAGAAATAAGTAAGGCTGAATAAATTAGATTTACTAAGGGAATACATCTCAATTTTCCAGAGTTGGAAGCGGAAAACGGTTTATGAAAATTTACCCCAAAAAATAGCTTGCGGTGGGATCAAACCCCCCGACTTCCCTATAACCTGTTTCTAAAATGGAAACTCAAGCGTAATTACCTAGTGATCTGGCACACATATTATTTCTAGACCACACGAGCTCGATGATATAATAACTAATATTAACGCAAAACAAATTAGCCACTTAAGCCTCAAGCCAAAATTAGAGGAAGGGTGCCCACATTTGCATAGATGGAGAGTGAAAAAACAGCCCCCGGGTCTAGGACAGCACTATCGCAAAATACTAAGTTGCACGGAGTTCGAATCCTGGTCCACTGGCTCACACCTTCTTTTGTCAGTTAGGGGTCTCCGGCTCAAATGAATATATTTGACATAGGTTTGGTAACAACATAATTACTTTTATTTTGAAAATTACTCTAGTTGTACACAAAAAAAACCAATCCTCCCTAATTTATCACTATGAAAGGTTAAACCACCATTTTCATCCATACTGGAAATTGAACCTGGACACTTGGCTCAGTGAACAGACATGCTAACGCCTCACATCAAGTGACCTTTCACAAGTGTCTTCTTAGACGTCTTGAGCAATGAAGTGAGACACTCGACAGAGATTAAATCAAAACTCTATTAACAGACAAATACCAGTCTCAAACGTCTCTTCAGAGAGAGAGAGAGAGATAGAGAGAACCATCCTTTAAGATCTAATCTCTACCACTTGTACAGAGTAAGAATGTTTCTCAACTACTTTAAGTGCACAGTCAAACTTAAGGTGAACGTACTGAACAGGAATCTCGCAGTTGCAGAAGATATTGTTATACTTTCCCAATTTTCACTCCGGCGCAAATGGGCATGCCGTCTAAATGTCAGGCTCATCTATTTCTTAGGGAGGGGTTCACTGTCAGACGAGATATATCGTCTAAATGGTAAATTTGCCGTTCTTTAACCGATGGAGCCTCTGAGGGAGTGTTTATTTTTTCCAGCCGCGCAAATGCGGTTACACATCACGCCCTGTGTTGTAAGGAGGTAGGAGGGTTCAATCCCTACAAGTTTGACAAGTCCTATATTGTTCAAATATGGGCACACTTCTTCTAAATTCAAACTTACCAATTATCAATCCGTTAGCGTTTATTAATACTTAAGGAGTTCGAGGTTCAAATCTCGGTAGGGTAAACTAGAGGTGTTTTTAACTCTCCCTCTATGCAAATGCGGCTCAAACATCCCAATTATCAATCCATTAGCGTGTGCCAGCCAGTGGACCAGGATTCGAACTCCGTGCAACTTAGTATTTTGCGATAGTGCTGTCCTAGACCCGGGGGGCTGTTTTTTCACTCTCCATCTATGCAAATGTGGGCACCCTTCCTCTAATTTTGGCTTGAGGCTTAAGTGGCTAATTTGTTTTGCGTTAATATTAGTTATTATATCATCGAGCTCGTGTGGTCTAGAAATAATATGTGTGCCAGATCACTAGGTAATTACGCTTGAGTTTCCATTTTAGAAACAGGTTATAGGGAAGTCGGGGGGTTTGATCCCACCGCAAGCTATTTTTTGGGGTAAATTTTCATAAAACCGTTTTCCGCTTCCAACTCTGGAAAATTGAGATGTATTCCCTTAGTAAATCTAATTTATTCAGCCTTACTTATTTCTTGTGACAAGTATTAGACATGTAGAACGATGGGAGGTTGTGTATAAGTTTTAATAAATATTCAGTGTAAGCTAAACAAATCCACGCCATAGTACTCAATATTATAGAATCTAACCGGGAAAATTGAATTCAAAATAAAAATCAGGGATTAGTTTTTTTCATGATCTATAAGAATAACATACTTTTTTTTCACATATACCAAATAATTTCGGGTAATTAACAAATAATTTATTTTTGAAAATTTAAATTTTGCTAAACATATTAGAACAATTTGGTTTAAAGTTTATAATTACAGATTGGTTATTGTGATCAACAAAACTATGTGTTTATTTTTTATGAATACATCATAGTACTTATTAATTGGTGACATACAGAAATATTATTATAGAATAATAATTGATTTTTCACCTTTTGGACATAACATGTTACACATTTCACCTAGTCAAGATCAGCTCTTTTCTCACGCTTGTCTGTCGTGCGTGTGTACCGAGGCCTGTTTCTTCGCGCATGATAATTTGTTTGTTTGCCTAGCCAAGGACCCTAGTTCGGTTCCAGATATGGGGTGAAAATGAGGGTTTAACCGTTCATAGTGATACATTAACTGCCCTAGACTGTATTTGTAGCTGTCCTAGGGTTCAAGTTTATTTTATTACACACACTTTGCGAAGGGGCCTGATTTCGATTCCCTGTATGCTTGAAAATGAGGGTTTAACCTTACATAGTGATACATTAACTGCCCTGGACTGTATTTGTAGCTGTCCTAGGGTTCAAGTTTATTTTATTACACCTCACGCTTGTCTGTCGTGCGTGTGTACCGAGGCCGGTTTCTTCGCGCATGATAATTTGTTTGTTTGCCTAGCCAAGGACCCTAGTTCGATTCCAGATATGGGTGTGAAAATGAGGGTTTAACCTTTCATAGTGATACATTAACTGTCCTAGACTGTATTTGTAGCTGTCCTAGGGTTCAAGTTTATTTTATTACACACACTTTGCGAAGGGGCCTGATTTCGATTCCCTGTATAGCTTGAAAATGTAGGTTTAACCATTCATAGTGATACGTTAACTGCCCTAGACTGTATTTGTAGCTGTCCTAGGGTTCAAGTTTATTTTATTACACACACTTTGCGAGGGGGTCCTGATTTCGATTCCCTGTATGCTTGAAAATGTAGGTTTAACCGTTCATAGTGATACATTAACTGCCCTGGACTGTATTTGTAGCTGTCCTAGGGTTCAAGTTTATTTTATTACACGCACTTTGCGAAGGGTCCTGAGTTAAATTCCCTGCATGGTCGACAAACGCCACAAGTCCCGGGTTCGAACGCCATCGGTGATATCTAGCAGGAGAAAGCATAAATAATAACTTTGACTGTTTTCACATTTCAGCCCTGAAAAAAATTACGGAACATCAATAATTTTATTATTTTATCTCTCTCATACGGGCGGTGTTGTAGGGTTCGAATGTCAATGACACGCAAATGTGGGTACACACCTCGCCCTGTGACGTCCCTTAGAGGGCAACAAACGCATGGCAAATGCTGTTACACATTTCACCTGGTCGACATCAGCTTTTATCTCACGCTTGTAGCCATTGTCAGGTGTCATGTGGGGTGTTTTTAACTCTCCCCTATGCAAATCTGGGGCTCAAACGCTGCCAATTATCACACTTTGCTGGTAGCCAGTGGACTAGGTTTCAATCCCCGCTTTGTAATTGTGGAGGCTGTCTTGACTGGGGTGTTTGTATGGTTCACTCTCCACTTGCTGTACTAACGAATGCGGGTCAACTGTTTGACGGGGTTTTCTCCTTTAAAGTATTTTGCGTCTTATATTTTTCCGGCAAAGCTGACACGTGTATATTGCCGGCGCCTTTCTGTTACAACGTATTTTAGGGTCAGAACGGTTGAAACACCTTATTCTTCTCTTGTGTTTGGTAACTAAAGAACATGAAGCAACCGGCAAAAGATATCGGGGTTCGAATCTGTGTTAGGGATTCAAATACCCGCTGAGGTGTACTGTTGGTAGTTCTCACTAAATGTTTTCCCGCTCTCTCTCCACGTAAACGCTGGAAAATTTTCCTCTCCACCCCCCCCCCCCCCCCCCCCCCCCCCCCCCCCAAAACACAGATGTGGCTTAAACCTTCCCAATTCCGAATCCAGATGGACTCGCGGTTCTGCTTCTTCTTTCAATCTGTTGTAATATTTGGTTTGGTTGAAGAGTCAGCCTCGTAAAGATTGTTAACTCTCTAAAAAGAGTGCATAGTGATATATACCCGCTTCGATGAGGGAGTTCGAGGTTCAAATCTCGGTCAGGTGAACTGAGGGTGGTTTTTCCCTAAATGGGTTACCACTTTCCTTCCACGCAAATAAGTTTTTTTTCACCCTCTCATAGTTACACTAATATTTTATACACAGGTGGTCGCGGGGGTACAAGACGTCAGGCTCGCACTAAGGGGGGAAGACTATTTTAACCAAACAAAATCTCAGAAAGTATTGAACACAAATCATATATATTAGCTTTA
Source organism: Timema podura (assembly GCA_033556935.1). Lineage (NCBI taxonomy): Eukaryota > Metazoa > Arthropoda > Insecta > Phasmatodea > Timematidae > Timema > Timema podura. The sequence goes on from JAVRXN010000014.1 coordinate 23,141,589, forward strand.
ATAAACTTGAAAAGAAATGCGAAAAAATATAGCCACGCACACATGGAAAAGGGATAAAATACACACATTTAATTAGGAAGATTCATTGATTAATTTGTAATAAATACTTACCTACTTTAGTGGTCGCATGGTCTAAGACGTCACTCTCGTGCCTATGCCGATGAATGACAGGGAGTTTGGTGTTCGAATCTTAGTCAGGTGTGCTGAGGATAGTTTATAAAAAATTGTTTTACACTCTCCATCCACGTAAATGCTAGAATGGGCATGCCGTCTAAATGTCAGGTTCATCTATTTCTTAGGGAGGGGGTTCACTGTCAGACGAGATATATCGTCTAAATGGTAATATTTGCCGTTCTTTAACCGATGGAGCCTCTGCGGGCGTGTTTATTTTTTCCATCCGCACAAATGCGGGTACACATCACGCCCTGTGACGTAAGGAGGTAGGAGGGTTCAATCCCTACAAGGCTGACAAATCCTATATTGTTGTGCAAATACGGGCACACTTCCCTTAAATTCAAACTTACCAATTATCAATCCGTTAGCGTTATTAATACTTAAGAAGTTCGAGGCTCGAATCTCGGGCGGGTAAAATAGGCGTGTTTTCCACTTTATTTCCACGCAAATGCGGGTCCAAGGATCCCAATTCCTAATCCTTTAGTGTAAATAGTACTTAAGCGTACCCGAACGGTTAGTAAGACGCAGTGCTAAAAAGAGTAATAGATAGCAAACAGGCCTATACTAGAGAACAAAGTAGTAATCACTGCTTCGGTGCCCGCATGGTCTAACGCTCTACTCTCGCATCAGGCTACTTGACGTATGAATACTTGAAATTAGATCTAGTGGCTGTTCCTAAGAAAATGGGTCTGTAGTTCGGTGACAGTGCTCGGCTGGCATGTTCATCTCTAGGATTCGGTTTGAATCTCGTTGGGGTGCAGTGGGAATAAATCTCGCTATTGAGATTATTCTTGCATATATATGTTTTCTCTCTTGCGGGCCGGATTGAGAAACACTATGTTTCATATTAGTTGGATTTCAACATGAAACGCTTACATTTATCATAGAAAAGCATTGAAAGACTATTTTAACCAAACAAAATCTCAGAAAGTACTGAACACAAATCATATATATATATATTAGGTTTAATAAACTTGAAAAGAAATGCGAAAAAATATAGCCACGCACACACGGAAAAGGGATCAAATACACACATTTAATTAGGAAGATTCATTGATTAATTTGTAATAAATACTTACCTACTTTGGTGGTCGCATGGTCTAAGACATCGCTCTCGTGCCTATGCCAATGACAGGGAGTTTGGTGTTCGAATCCTGGTCAGGTGTGCTGAGGGTAATTTATAAAAAAAATTGATTTACATTCTCTATCCACGTAAATGCTAGTACACTTCCTCTAAATTCATCCATCCTCATCTTTCGCTCACTGGCGTAGTTAGTAAATATTTGTATAGCCTGAATAAGAAGTGGGACGTGGTGCTTTTCAAAAATACTGTGGGGGAAGGTGATAATGAGAAAATAAAACAATAGAATGATGGAAACAGTTGACTGTTAAATCTACCTGTGGATCTAAAACCCTGGTAGTATAGTCTGTAGCTAGTAGGTTCAGCTCGTATGGGGCGAATATAAGTACATTTATATATTTAAATAAACGTGCTGCCTTGAAATATTAGAAGCTAGATTCTACTACTATTATGCCATAAAAATCAAAATTTAAAATGTTTTGAGTAGTTTAAAATAATTCTCAATATTTATTAGGTGGGTAACTTTAAAGAAAATATTGATTGTCTTGAGTAGAATAAAAAAATACAATCAATTTAAAAGCGGTCTTTTCTGAGAGTTAATAATAGTTTCTGATGATGGATTGTCTAGATGTGTGCCACATGAAAGGTGGCGCCTTCTCATTGGTCGAAAATAACATTTCAGCATCGGAGCCTACCCTATCCGTGTAAGTACCGTTATATTTCATTTGCGTTAAAGCTTTCACAGAGGACGGAGGTCTTTCTTCAGCGCTGTCTAGGGGTGGATCCTATGACAGTCGGGCATGCAAATGCTGGTTCACATCTCGCCCCGTGACTGGAGGGGGTAAGGACGTTGACTCGACAAACGCCAAAAGTCCCTGGTTCGAATCCCGTCGATGATATCTAGCCGGAGTAAACATTTCAACCAGTTATAAGAAAACACTAGGTGATGGAACTGAATACATAACAGCTAGTAGGGGGGTTCGAAACCCTGTACTAGTTCCGTTTTTTTATCGAGAGATCGGTGCTTATCAGTCACGGGGTCTGGTTCGAATCCCGTGGGCTGAATAATCTTTTTTAGACAGGCAATTTTTTCAAAGATTTTGAGCTATTTTTTTCTACATGAAAACACGCATATTTTTTATGCACCCGGAATACTTTTTTATCCTCCTGGTTATTTCTAGTCAAATTTCAATGTCGACAAACCCTATATTGTTACGCCAAAAGTCCCCGGTTCGACTCCCGTCAAAGATATCTAGCAGGAGTAAGCATAAATAATAGCTTTGACTGTTTTCACATTTCAACCCTCCGTAAATGAGGGTACATCACTAATTTCATTATTTTATCTCTCATTCAGGTGGTGTTAGAGGGTTCGATTGTCAGTGACGCGCTAACTTCTTGGCTATTAGCAGGGGGGAGGTAGGGGGTATTGGATCCAGGTCGGCCGTGTGTCGCACAAATACAAGTATATATTTTATATCTCCCTCAAGCCTGATATTACTTATGTAGTTATATATTATCACGTCAAAATATAGTTGCGAACATTAAATTCGATATTACTTATGAATTTATGTAAGAGTGATATCATTATTAGCGCCACGTCTTACTACCCGCTCGGTTATAAGCACTTACGCTAATTTAGGATGATTGTGAGGGGTGGAGGCCCGACATTCCTCACATGAGAACATTAAATATCTCGAGGAATAAAACGCCTGCTTTCACTTTATCTACCGTCACAATGCATCGACGGTCGCATGGTTTAAGGTGTCACTAGATGACCGATGACAGAGTGATCAACGTTTGATTTTTTCACTCCTAGCAAATGCGGGTACACATTATACCAGGTCAACCTTTCAAAATGGCGGGTGTGCAGGAAGTACGACCGTTCTAACAGACAATAGCTGTGCTAAAGATATCGAGGTTTGAGTCCATATGTGAGTGCCATCTATGGTCGCATGTTCTAAGGCGCCACTAGACGGCCGGTGATTGACGTTTGAAGCATATGCGGGTACACATTCTACTTGGTCGACCTGCAAAATGGTGGGGGTGCAGGAAGTACGGCCGCTATAGCAGACACTAGCAGTGCTAAAGATATCGCGGTTTGAGTCCCGGTGTGCACGCCGTCTAAATGTCAGGTACTATATAATTCCAGCTGAGGGAAATTGAATCCCTGCAGTGTAAAGTGTAGATATTTCTTCCCTCATGACTGATACCTACATCCGCGCATGTCGACAGACGATATCATACAACCAATTTTAGTAGACTTTAGCGGTGGGGGATGGAGGCCCCTAACTGAGCATTCCAAGGCCCTAGCTGTGTCAATGCTTGTCGGAGAAAACCCATTACCACATAGGGGTAGAGGATTACGACATCGTGATATATTCTTGTCTCGACTTGTCTTGTCAACCCGTCAAACTTGCGCTGGGTTGCGACACCGGGCAAACCCATTACCAAATAAGGGCTTGCGACACTGGAAAAAACCCTTTACCACATAGGGGGTTGCCTTGAAGGAGGGGGAGTGAGGGGAAAAGTGAAAGGGGGTCATACGGCCGTGATACGCTGTCAGTTTCTCAGCGGCCACACTCTTCGCTAAGCGGCCGTCGGGAAAAGGTTCCTGCTCCGTGTTCCTTCTCATGCCACGGGAGGAGCGCCTGACGCCTCGGGCTGCATGTTCCCCCAAATAAGATGCTCCTCACTCTACACCACGCAGTCGTAGCGAGAGGTTCGTGCAGAGACGTATGCTCACCATCCAAATAAAATATACTCCAATGTCCTTCCCCATAACCCTTATATGAATATTTAATTAACAATCATTAATAATTAAGAAAAAAAGACCCACACAAGTACCAACATGTTCAATGTGTGGCGGGGTTGTAGGGGTTGGGGTTGTAGGGGGAGGGGGTTGTAGGGGAGGGGGTGTAGGGGAGGAAATTTCGTAATCAACTGGTGGAGATTTTGTAATCAGAGCGGCGGGAGGGGAGGGGATGGGGAGGGGGGGGGGAAACCAACAGCCAATCAGAGAGCGAGGGGGCGTGGTCACGTGACCAGCTCTAAGCCTATCAGCGTCTGTTGCAGGTGGTCCACCGTACTACTAACACCTAATACGTTTATAGTTGTTATAAATATTTATTTTGTTTTGCACTAAAAAAATTACTTCTCAGAAACTTAATTAAAAAATTTTTGGAATAAAATGCGATGAATAGTTTCTTCCCCCGACTGCGAAATACGAGAGTGTTTCAATAAATAAAGTAACAAGACCAATGCACTCGCATAAAAGATGTTGCTATCACATTAAAATAGATCTGAAAAAGATAAGAGTATGATTAGGTGGACTGGCTAGAACCACCTCAATATAAGGATAGGTGGAGTATTTTTGTGTGTCATTGAACTTTCGAGTTCCTAATAACATAGAGTAAGCACTTAACAAGACCAATGTACGCACATGAGAGGTCTTGCTACATTATTTATTTAAGGTAACAAGACCAATGTATTCATTTGAAAGATCTTGTTGCATTATTTATTGTGATACACCTTTGCATACGATTTTCTATAACCAACTGTATTACTCCCTGCTTTTCCTGACCGTTATAAATTCCCTGACATTGCCCTATTTTCCCCAGGCTGTGGACACCCTGTTATTTATCCATACGTCAAGCCATTTATCCTGTATCTGCGGTTTTCATAAATAAGGTGTATGTGTTGACAGCTTCAAGATAAATATAGCGAATACCTATTTTTCCAACGTTGGCTGACCTACAATCATTTTTGACGTGAATACGTCTTTAAATTTGCTACCATACGGGGGCAATCCAAAAAACCTAATGATAACAAAATCGGGGGATACAGTTTGGTGTTGTAGTTTCGAATCTTTCCTCTACATCCAAAATTAAATTATACCACTGGATAGCTAAAGGATCAAAGAATTCATTACAATAAGCTAGAACAGTGACGCATCACGCGCGGTGGAGGGGGAACCGCCGCTATTTTGAGGTTATTTTGCTGCGTATCGAGATTTGCAATTAGTATAACTTTTGACTCGGAGAAGCTACGATGTTCGTTTAAGTTTTAATCGTCAGATGTCGTCAAAATCTATCGATTGTTATATATATATATATTGTATAGATAAATAAAAATATTTTATTTAAAAAATATAACCCGTTACATAAACGTATTCACGTACAACACACGGCCGTGTCCATGACACAGCCACACCCCATTTTTCATCTGTTGTAAACGTACCTTACTAAGGTAAATGAACGATATATGATTATTACCTATAGTTAGGAGAAAATTAATAAACATTTTTGGGAGTTTTTTTAAATTTCTATACAAAACTTTAAACCCTTTTGTTTGACTAATAAATTAGCCTGAAATATAATAACCGAGTTTTCCGTCCGACCCGATATCACGCATTGATTACATACTGGTACCCCTTTGTTCTCATCCTCCCGTGCGTGTTCACGCAGGCAATTACCCGTGATTCACGCTTCTGTCACGCGTGAGAGACCCAAAGCCCCACAGAGTGACCAAGACAGGTAATGTAATGTGTCCAACTGTAATCCCCAGAGAGGATATTATCATTTATTCACTAAAGCACTATATCGTAGTCCGGAGGGTGGAAGGGGGGATGAAGACTGGAGTACAGTCCTTTCAGTTGAAACCTGACCCGACATGGCTGGGTGCGTACGCTTCAATATTTCGACTCTTGACGACCGGGGTTCGATTTGATTAGAGGCCGGATGAACAGCTTCACATAAGGTGTGGTTTTTACCTAAATGGTTTTCCTACTCTCCTTCCATGCAAATGAGGGTAGATCTACCTCTAGAATTGTTACCTTCTCATTCCCACCACATTAGAGTAATTAAAGTACTGTACATGCATTTAATCCGAACAGGTGGTAAGACTAGGTGATAAAAAATAAATAGCTTCACATCACAATATTCTTATAATTATTACTAATAACACCACGTCTTACTACCCGTTCGCGTTATACGCACTTACGCTAATGTGTAATCGTAGGGTTATTGTGAGATGAAATGGAGGACCTACAATTTAACGTGGAATCCGAACCACGGTGAAGGCCTGGCATTCCACACATTCACAAGTTGTGATTAATACACGTCTTGTCAGAGGTGAAGGAAAGGGTTTGGCAATCAGATAAATCCGTGCTGGTACCGATGATTGAACCCCGGACCCCTAGCACAGAAGTCTGACACCTTACCCCTAGACCACCAGGTCACAACGACTGAATTTGAATTTCTTATAAATGTGATTGGTCGCAGTGTGTTTAAGAAGAATACACATATGAGGAAAGTGTTTAGGAAACTATGTTCTCTGTTCATACTGCACTAAGAAAACTGAGTTTGGTTCGGAGCACGTTCTTTGATATGACTGCGAAATACCGACTCGAAGTGAGCTGTAGCGATCTGATACGCGTATCAAACTCATGTTTGCGTTGAGGTTATAAGGTCCCAAATTACTGTGTTCAAGATACGCGTCAAGGATACGATACGAGGCTCTGTTAAAAATGTGGACCCGGCTTTACGGGGGGCAGCGTGAGTGAGTGTGAGTGTGAGTGTGAGTGTGTGTGTGTGTGTGTGTGTGTGTGTGTGTGTGTGTGTGTGTGTGTGTGTGTGTGTGTGTGTGTGTGTGTGTCCAATCGAACGTTTGCCAGAAAAGCTTCATGTGTGCGAGAGTGGTCACGAACCCTGGACGGTAATCCACTCCCATCTAGACGAATAGAATTGAATCAAATCTAAGCGTGGCAACCAGAAAAGTATTTTACCTTTAGCACCGCGTCTTACCATTCCAGTCGGGTGTACGCTTATGTACCAATTACTCCAATATGTTAGTGATAAGGAAGCTTGAATTTAAAAGAAAGTGCGCCCATGATTGCGTGGAGGAAGAGCAGAAAACCATTTTAGGAAAATCCACCCTCAGTGCACCCGATCAGGATTGAATCCCCATTATCAGCAGTCTAGTCTATTGCGAGAGTGACGCCTTAGACTATGAGGCTACCGAAGCGGGTTTAGAAAGGTATTTTTTTTCCGCGAATTTAAGTGTGCCCGCTCACACCTTAACGAATTGAATCAAATCGAATCGAAGCGAAGATACTTATACGCTGAGAATACTTTCTTCGATTCGATAACGTCACCAGGCGAACTTTGTGTGATCGGCTGATTCCGGGCAAGTTAGAGCTCATTCGGCAGATCAATGTGGGTGTTAATCGCCGAGAGAGGCTGTGAAAAGTTAGTTTTGTTTGTAAAGTGAAGTTGCAATGAAACTAATTACTTTCCATATTTATTTACGATAAAAATGACAAACATTGTAGCAATGACCCACTTAGGTGGCCACGTGGTCTAACGCGTTACTATAGCAGTGGACTAGACTGTTGATGACGAAAGATTGAGGTTCGAATCTCAGTCTGGTGTACTGAGGGAGGTTTTCCAAACGGGATTTCCCCTCAAATGTGGGTACACTTCCTATAAATATAACCTACCTAGTACTTAAAACCATTAGTGTAATTAGTACATAAGCCTATAACCCAAACGGGTAGCAATACGCGGTGCTAAAAAGATCTATAGCAATGATAACGGGAGAGAGAATGCATTGGAAACTATTATTAACAAATTAGAAAATATCACACAAGTTTCCTTACATTTATTTGAATCAGTTTATATACAAGCATTTATATCTTGTTACAGTATCTACAAAGCCATGTGGTTTATAATTATTTTGTAAGAAATACAACTTTTTGGGTCCTTATTTATATTCAAACCATGTCTGGATTCGACTCGCCTAGGTGGGAGTGGTGCTGGCCGCCACGTTTAGATTAGACTCGCCTAGGTGAGAGTGGTGCTGGCCGCCACGCTTAGATTCGACTCGCCTAGGTGGGAGTGGTGCTACCCGCCACGCTTAGATTAGACTCGCCTAGGTGGGAGTGGTGCTGGCCGCTTCGATTCGACTCGCCTAGGTGGGAGTGGTGCTACGCGCCACGCTTAGATTAGACTCGCCTAGGTGGGAGTGGTGCTGGCCGCTTCGATTCGACTCGCCTAGGTGGGAGTGGTGCTACCGCCACGCTTAGATTAGACTCGCCTAGGTGGGAGTGGTGCTACCGCCACGCTTAGATTCGACTCACCTAGGTGGAGCGGTGCTGGCCGCTTCGATTCGACTTGCCTAGGTGGAGTGGTGCTACCCGCCATGCTTAGATTAGACTCGCCTAGGTGGGAGTGGTGCTGGCACCACGCTTAGATTAGACTCGCCTAGGTGTGAGTGGTGCTGGCCACTTCGATTCGATTCACCTAGGGTGAGTGGTGTTGGCCGCCACGCTTAGATTAGACTCGCCTAGTGTGAGTGTGCTGGCCACTTCGATCGACTCACCCTAGGTGGGAGCGGTGCTGGCCGCTTCGATTCGACTTGCCTAGGTGGGATGGTGCTACCGCCACGCTAGATTAGACTCATTCTAGGTGGGAGTGGTTGCTGGCCGCCACGCTTAGATTAGACTCATCTAGGTGGGAGTGGTGCTGGCCGCCACACTTAGATTAGACTCGCCTAGGTGGGAGTGGTGCTGGTCACCACGTTTCAATTCGACTTGCCTAGGTGTGAGTGGTGCTGGCCGCATCGATTCGAATCACCTAGGTGGGAGCGGATCTATAGCTGTCAAACAGACGTCGTGACAAAAAAAAGTTAAGTCTAAACTCATCTCTTTACTCCGGAGAGAGGGAAAGTGCATGACGGGTAACAACAACATTACCTCCCCCCACCCCCGTCCCCTTGTCCATTCTACCCATACCCTCCTATCTGTCCACGGTGGAGATAATTGAATAACTTTTAATGGAATTGTAGAGAATGGTGATAAGAGTATTATGTATTCATTCCAATGAAAGGTTAGCTTCCAAACAACGTCTGCACATCAGACGTAACTCATTCTGTATGTTCCTGTGAAAGATTATTTTTATTATTAATTTTTAACTTATTTCAGTGTGATCCGTCCTCGGTCATCACGGCTATAGGCTACTCTAATTCCCATAGGAATAATTTTATCTGACGACTGAAAAGCTACTAGAGCTACTTTAACGCATTCATACGTTAAGTAATCTTATCTGTAGTTGTGACTTTTGATAGATATAGATGGATAGAGATAGTCATATTAATTAATGCCTATAAAATAAAAATAACAATATATTAACATTGTATCAATTATGGGCGTAAAATTATTTTTTTTTTTCTAAAAGGTACCTCCAATAAAAACTGGACTGTAAGTGGTTAAGCGGGCTGACTACTTTATTTAATGCGCCATGTATTACTAAGCGTCTGGGTATGAGCATTATTATTACGCTAGTGCAATAGGGATTAGGAAGATAAAATATGAACCAGTATTTGCTTGTAAATAAAATGGGAGAGCATTTAGAAATGTCCACTCCAAGAACAACCTGTCGGGTTGCGAACTCTGGCCTCCCAGACATCATAAAACTAGAGTTGATTTGTCTTACATTCATTAGACCGTGCTCGCCGATGCAGATAGCTGATTAGTAGTCCAAAAGAATATGTAATGCCTAAAATAGAATATTTGCCTATAATGTTTGGACTACTATCTCGATACTATTTATTACTTTAGAAATGAGTAGTGCGTTATTATATTGGCACGTCACCCGATTCAGTGGCCAAATGGTCTAAGGCGTCAGTCACTCTCGTGGTAGTCTGACCTGCTGAAGATGGGAAGATCGGGTTCAAATACCAATAAATAGTCTACTGAGACGGTTTTTTCCTAAATGGTTTACCACTCTCCTTCCACACAAATGCGGCTAGATTAACTCTAAAATGCTTCCCTCTTCATTCCTACCCCATTAGAGTGACTCTCATATATACTGTAAGTTTGAACCGTGAGTTATTTTAAATATATTGGGGTACGCTGCTGATCAAACAAGATTGAAAACGCACACGGAATATTCAAGGTTTTGATTATTAAAGTAAAACAACACTGATAGAATTAAATGAACTACAACTAAACAAGTCACTGAATTAAATAATATATTAGCACCATGTCTTAGTAACCGTTCGGGTTATACGCTTGTATACTAATTGCACCAATGGTTTTAAGGGTTATAAGGTTATATTTAGAGAAAGTGTACTCACATTTGCGTGAAGGAGAGAGTAGGATTTTTTTTTTTAAACCTCAGTACACTCGACCGAGATTCGAACCTCAATCTTCCCGTCATCGGCAGTCAATCCTACTGCGAGAGAAGCGCCTTAGACCACGCGGCCACCGAAATGGGTATTCATAAATAAAAGTTATGATATTTAATAGGTCATTAAATACCATATATACCGTGAGCATCTTAACAAGGTTACACCTGTAACGACAAAAAATATAGGCCTATGAGACCATTTACTATAATATATAATAAAGCTTTAAACATATATATTTTATTTTATTAAACTAGTTCCACCCTTTGTGAATGGATAGACGCAAAACTAAATTCAAAATTCTAGCCCACTTCAATGGCCGACTGGTTTAAGGTGCTACTCTCGCAGTAGGCTAAACTGCCGATGACGGGGGATCGTGGTTCGAATACACGTTGGGTATACTGAGGTTGGTTTTCCTAAATGGTTTTCCACTTTCCTTCCACGCAAATGCTGATACACTTCCTCTGAATATTACTTTCCTAATCCCTAAGACCATTAGCGCAATTAGTAAATATACGTATAACCTGAACGGGTAGTAAGACGCGGTGCTAAAAAAAATTATTGAAAAAATATTTTACTTTTTAAACATGGATTAGTTCGAAGTATGTTCAATTTGAGCGGAGGAAGGTTTATTCCAGAAATTATGGGGAAAAATTATCCGATAATAACTCTTCAAATGAAGCTGGTTTCTGTAAATTAAGTACATAGAATTTTAATTCAGAATCAAAGGAGCACTTAGAAATATGTATAACGCCACAGTAAAGCGGGTTGCAGACGCCCAAGGATGTTGAGACTTCTCTTGAATAAATGCAGGGAGTGATCTGCAATATTATAACGCCACAGTAAAGCGGGTAGCAGACGTCCAAGGCTGTATAGGCCTCTCTTGTATAAACGCAGGGAGAAGTATGCAATATTATAATTCTAGAGCAGGGATCACCAAACTACAAGCCCGTGGGCCACATCCAGCCGCCAAAAGATTATACCTGGCCCGTTCCAAGATTTTATCAAAAAACAAATTAATTGTTTATCTTCGTTATTTATTAACCACGCTGTTTATTTGACATGTCCAAATTCTGTTCGCACGCGTGCTTCCCCCATGACACCAAGCCAGAGTGCTGTCGGAATTGCAAACCCTCATTTTCAGTCGCAGGTGCCGTTACTTATACCGACAACAGAACGGCTTGACTGTGACGATTTTTAGGTAGTTCCAAGTCTTCTGGAAGAGGTTATCAAAGGAAAGTTCCAAAAGATGTTACCTAAGTTAAAAAAAAGTAATTATATTGACTAATTATTATAAATATAATTCATTACATATAAATTGATTCATTTCTCACAGAGAAGAATCAACGTCAATCACTTTTATCAAACACTGACTTTACTTGGAAAGTGGAATTTTTTTATAGACGTGACTGGCCATATGACTTGAATCTATATTTGCATCTTGAAACAAATTTGATTTATGATCTATTTGCGCATGTCAAGGCATTCAGGGCAAAAATAATACTACTTGAAGAACAGGTGAACGTTACTTTGACCCGCAAAAAGGTGTAAAATATATTATGTGGCCCGCATAGTAAAAGGTTTGGAGACCCCTGTTCTAGAGTAAAGCGGGTCGCAGCCCCCCAAGGATGTATAGACCTCTCTTGCTTAAATGCAGGGTGCGGTATGCAATATTATAACTATCCAGTAAAGCTGGTTGCAGACGCCCATGGATGAATAGTCTTCTTATAAAGGCAGGGAGCGGTAAGAAATATTTATAATTCTAGAGTGAAGCGGGATAAAGACGACCAAGTCCGTAATAAAAACTTTCATCTAAGAAATCAAGTAGCACTCTGCTCTACGTACAACTCCACAGTGAAACGGGTTACAGACAAATGAGGTTTAAATTTTTTTAAATTCACTTCGTCAAAGTACTCATTCGGGTTATAGTCAATATAAATTATGCTAATGGTATATGGATTAGGTAGGTATAATTTTAGAGGAGATATACCCATATTTTCGTGGAGGAAAGTGGCAAACTACTTAGACAAAAACAACCTTCAGTACACCTGAGTGGGATTCGAACCCCGATTTCCAAGTCATCGGAAGTCCAGTCTAACACGAGAATGATACGTTAAACCATTTGACCACCGATGCGGGTTTATAAAATATTATTAATTGGCTGTTTTTGCACTTATTTACTGTTTTGTCTATGGACTGATTTTTGTTGGAAGAACATTTTAGAAAATTCAAACATATTTCTTTGCGGCCAACGTTTATAACATTTTACTATATTATTACCCGCCTCGGTGGCGTAGTTGGCTAACGCGCTAGTCGTGTTGAGCTCAACCACCAAGGACGGGGAGATCGAGGTTCGAATCTCGGTCGGGTGAACTTGGGGTGGTTTTTCCTAAATGGTTTTCCACTCTCCTTCCACGCAAATGCGGGTTCACTTCCTCTAAATTTAACCCCCCAATTCCTAAACCATTAGCGTAATTAGTACTTAAGCGTATAACCCGAACGGGTAGTAAGACGGGTGCTAAATATTATTAATATTATTACTATATTATTAGTGTCATCCCGGCACAGATTTATCTGATTGCCAAACCCTTCCTTCACCTCTGACAAGATGTGTATTAATCACAACTTGTGAATGTGAGGAATGCCAGGCCTCCACCGTGGTTCGGATTCCACGTTAAACTGTAGGTCCTCCATTTCATCTCACAATCACCCTACCATCACATATTAGCGTAAGTGCGTATAACCCGAATGGGTAGTAAGACGCGGTGCTAATAATAATAATAATAATAATTAGTGTCATTTTGTAGGTATTGACAATATCCATCAAAAGTGACAGCTGCAGATAACATGACTTCATGTATGAATATATTAAAATTGTTTTAGTAACTTTAATAACTAACTTCTACTCTTCTTCCTACAGAAATCATACTATACATATTGACATACATTCATTTACTATAACAGAGCCGGTAAACTTTCTCCCATCAACTTCAGTGATTAATCACTTCATTCAGTCCACGTCCCAGCTAAACGAAGAAAACGATTACGATACACAATACTTCATTAAAATAAATATTATTCAAACGTAAATTGAATTGTGTTTGATCCACAACGCCAGTGGGTGGCGGTAGATTGAGATGTGAGAGATTGTTGGATCAAGCACCGTCGAATCGACAAGATGGCATTTTAAACAGGTTTTTGGGAGCTTCATAGTATAATATTAATTGGAAATAAATACAATGAATCGCCAGAAGATTTCAGTTCATTACCCAATATACCTCGGGAGGTTAATCGTACTGCAAGGTTGCAGTACCCAATCCATCTTGGGAGGGAAATCATGGAGCAAGGTAGCAGTACCCAATCCATCTTGAGAGGGAAATCATGGAGCAAGGTAGCAGTACCCAATCCATCTTGAGAGGGAAATCATGGAGCAAGGTAGCAGTACCCAATCCATCTTGGGAGGGAAATCATGGAGCAAGGTAGCAGTACCCAATCCATCTTGGGAAGGGGAATGTTGGTGGTAGACTATGGTCATCAAAAACAGTACCCAGTACACCTACGCTTGTCACTCATTCTATCGCAACCATTCCACGATAAATTGAATCACTGGTGACGGGGTGGTCAAGGTTCGAGTTTGTGTGTGCATTTCCTTATGTGTATTTTCCTCCTCTCATCAAACTAATGCGGATACATTTCCTCTCTATCCCTCTAATCCTAGCCCCTTGGCAGTCTGGGAACACTTGAATTGCTGAATAAAGTGTACCTCTCTGTCTGTGAACATGAGTCTAGAAATAACCTGTAATCACATTCAATTCTTAACCCAACATAACCTAAACTAACCTAACATAACATAACCTAGCCTAGCCTAACCTAACCTCAATTTTCAACAAAGTCATTATAAATTTAATTTTTACCCCGCAGTTTGTTACCTCGGATGAGTTGTTCCGCATTTATGTGCACCGGTCAACCTACCCCATAGAACAATGTATTCTGTTCAGTTCAGTTTATTTCGAGCGAAAGTATTTTATGTCAACAATGACGCTTTTTAATATCACCCCCTTACGGACGGATAACTTCTCTAAGTCCGTGCGTGGCCTCCGGTTGGAGTGTCGGTAAAGGACTGTGCGCTACCACCTAAGCCACGCCCTGTCACTGTCAACCCGAGCCTATCCCTTCTGTTACACGACTAACGCATCTGTTAAACAGGGACACATCAAACATTCCCAGCGCGTCACATGAAAGGAAAATATATATAGGTACGTACTTCAGACACAAAGAAGTCTGAGCCAACCGCTATTGAAAAAACATCTAATTTCGGTCATTTGGAGTGAACGGGAAGTATCAAAATGTTATTTGAAACCCGTATGAACAATTCGAATCGCTCCAGAAAAACTAAACACACACACACACACACACAAGAGCTTTGTCTAAATATTGTTGTTAAGGTACTCAACGAGCTCTTTTCAACCCAAATAATCAGTACTTACAAACTAACTTAAGTCTAGAACAGAAACTGTAATGGATATTCACCTCAATTATCTAGTATTTCAATTTATGTCTACAAGGGGGAGTATTTCATTTTAGGTATGCTTTCCTAGGTTATATTAATTTTGTAAGTCATGTCATTGTGTAGCTGAGTGTTTATAAGAGGCCCTTAAAAACTTCTTTTTTTTAAATACACATTAATTTGTCCCCAACTCAGTGTTGTGATACTCGCATGATCGAGCCGTATCGATATTGTCAACCAGCTTGTTTCACACCAATATTGGATAGTACAAAGCTATTGTCCTCTGACCCTTCAACTCTCCCCCTAACCCCCTTCACCAATACGTCGAGCACCAATCAATCCCACAGTATGTGGGATGGCCCTTCATGGTACTTGTCACAATTTAATTGCTCACAAGCCAGAGAAAAATACGCTGAGTGACAAAAACCAGTGAGCTGTTCATTTAGTTGTGTAATTTCGCGTAATGAAGAATACCCCACCACGGCCCTCAGCCCCCCCCCCCCCCCCCGCTCCCCCCCATCCCCTTTTGGCTTTAACAGAGTTCTATAGACGATACCTAATTGAAACAGTCTTTTAAAATAATTATTTTTACCCGTTTCTGTGATCGAATAAATTCCCAATAGAATGCACTGTCAAATACGAGTTCGAACCCCGGTCGGGGTGTACTGAGGATTGTTTTTCCTACATGGTTTTCCACTCTTACTTCATGCAAATGCTGGCAAACTTCCTATAAATTCAACCTTCATCATCCATCTAACATACTGGCGTAATAATTTGTACACATGCATATACCTCAAACTGCTATTATTTTTTTTCACCACGTCACAACACCTGGCCACCTGCCTCGGTGGCGTAGTTGGCTAACGCGCCAGTCTTGTTGAGCTAGACCACCGAGGACGGGGAGGTCGAGGTTCGAATCTCGGTCGGATGAACTGAGGGTGGTTTTTCCTAAATGGTTTTCCACTCTCCCTCCACGCAAATGAGGGTTCACTTCCTCTAAATTCAACCTTCCAATTCCTAATCCATTAATGTAATTAGTACTTAAGCGTATAACCCGAACGGGTAGTAAGACGCGGTGCTAATAATAAAAAAAAACACCTGGCCGGGTTGTAGGCGTATGTACTCTAATGTGTTAGGGATGAGTAAGGTAAAATTTTAGAGAAATTACTACCGTATTTGTGTGGATATAGAGTATAAAACTATTTTTAAGTCATCAACTCACTCAGTACACATTTCCGGTATTCGAACTCGATCTTACTGTCACCGGCAAACTAGAATAAATGAGGTTGAAATACAGACTGCGCGCGGCGCTGTTTATAAGATTTAGTTATTTTGGTTTTTGTAGAGCTTTCAATAGCAAGGTTACTTGGTTCGGTGGTCACATGGTGTCACTCCCTCAATAGACCAGACTGCCGTTTACAGGGCGATCGGGGTTCAAATCCTAGTCATGTGTACTGAGGTTGTTTTTTTTTCCTGAATGATTCATGCGTATAGCCTTAACAGGTAGAAAGACGTAATGTCTATATATAATCTTTCTTTCTCTATAGTCTCTCTTTCTCTCTCTGTCTCTCTCTATATATAGTATCTTTATATAATATAGTATCTATATATATAGTATATCTATATAAGTAGATATATAGAGATACTATACATAGATAGAGATACTATGTATATAGAGAGAGACTATATATAGAGATAGACTATATATAAAGAGACTATATAGAGACTATACATATAAAGACTATATATAGAGAGTGAGGCTATATATAGAGAGACTATATACATAAAGAGAGAAAATATATATATAGAGAGATAGAGATTTATATATATATATATATAGAAACTATATATATAGAATATATATATAGGAACTATATATAGAGAGAAACTATATACATATAGAGAGAGACTTTATACATATAGAGAGACTATATACATATAGAGAGAGAGGAACTATATATATTATATATAGAGAGAGAGAGAAAGAAAAATATATATATATATATACTCCACGAGTATGAAAATGTTTCTGACCGAAATTCGAATCCAAACCTTTCAGCACCGATTTAGAAGCACCCTAAAATAGAATTATTCTTCAGAGATCTTGACAAGGATCAGGGTCTTTATGTTTTAGACTTTAGAGAATACTTTGAGTGTGTTGGCGTCTCATCTATGAAGGACTCGAGATTTTATCAGAAAAAAAAGAGTATACCTACTCTTCATCGCGTGAATTATTAATATTTTTTTGTTAACATAATATTCTTTTGCCAGTACTTTGACAATATTATGTTTGTAGTGGGTCTTCTATCTCGTACAGGCAACAATAGGGGTGCAATATGTTTACAAGGGAAGGGCCGGGGTTTGCTCACATGTCACAAAGAATATTACATAGGGCATGTGTTCATTCCCCCACCCCCTTTTTTATGCTTCTCATAAAATATGAATAAACTTCATTTTTACTTGGAGGCTTGGCTGGTTGTGTAGAGAGTAAATGGATTAGGGGTTAGTCTATAATATGTGTTGGGATATAATATGATATATATAAACATAGGCCTGCTCTGCACATTTCATTAGGGTGTGCATGGTACGGAACAACCCCAAAGTAAGGGGGTTCCAGGCCGTATACATGCCCTAGTGAAAGGGGTATAGGGAGTAGATAGTGAATAATCATTACTACATACTCTATACTTTACAT